>VXBX01001934.1:595226-676502 GCA_013400415.1 Scytalopus superciliaris | reverse complement strand
AAAAAAAAAAAAAAAGAAAGCTCCTCTATTGTACACCTCGACAATTTTCTTAGAAATCTCTCACAATTCTGAAGCATCATGGACTCTACTTGTGTGAGGCTGACAGTCCCCTGGTAGGAAGGGACTTTTGCAACTCACTTTCTCTCATATAGGCAGATCATGTGCCCTAGACCTCTGACTGTCTTGGAGACCCTCTGCTGGACTCTCTACACTTTCTCCACATTCCTCTTTAACTCTGGGGAACCAAAGCTAGGCACCAGAAGCTATTTCAGATGCATTTCACTGCTGCTGTGTAGATGGAATATAGTTTCCCTTACTCTCTGTGCTCCTCCAAATGTAACCTGCTCTATGAATTACTCTGTCATGGGGAGAGCATGCTTTCCACTTTCAAGCCCCCTCTCACCTTACTATTCCAAGGGTATTCTAAACAGTTTTATAAGGTTTTTCACTCAGAAAAGGAAAAGCTAGTACATGGGAAACAGATTTGGAATATGATTGAATAATGGATCTGCACTCAAGAAGTCAGCCCTCTTTCTATTGTGGGATTTTGAAAAACTGTTGAAAATAATGCTAATTTGAAATTATGCTTTTTCTTTGCTCTGTGTATATAAAGAGTTATTACACCAAAGACTGATGGTTTTTTTTTCATTAATTTCACATAGATTATTTCCTTCATGTGCATGGCTCAGGAGCAAGTGCGGTCACATTTTTAAAACACTATATTCAAGAACATTAACCTGTTACTGTGGCTTGGGGTCCCAAAACATTCAAGGGCACTAATAATCACAGCTGTCAGAAATCATGTCCCTCACAAATCATGTGCAGATCAGCACATCCTTCTAGAATGAGTGCTGTTAAACATACCAGTCCCAGCAGATTTATTAAGCAGTGATGTCTTGCTCTAAGCCAATAAAAGTGCCTTATTCTGCAGGCTTGGAGAGAAACCTGGAGAGAATGAGACCAAATAATATCTTTTAGATAGGTGATCATCAGGCTAAGCCTTCTAAACCCCTTGGTGTTAGGAAATAGTCGGGGTCATCCTAAATAATTCAACAAGAATTCATGTGTCATGAGTAATAAGGGAGCTCAGGCAGTTGTTTTGCTGAAAGGTAATAATTATTATATTGTATTGAATTATATTGTACTGTGGTAAGTTTTAAATCCCTTGTTTTGGTCCCCTTCTGGTTTAAGAGGGATGCTGCATAACAATAACTGTTAGGTAAATTATTTCCACTGTACCTGTGACTAATATGTGCTCTCCACAGAGATTATTTACAGGTCTGCAGTCCAGGGGGTGGTAGAAATGTTCTTCAAGGTTGTTAATGACTTTTCTTATCTTCGTGTTATGAATGCCTTTCTGTTCTATGACTACTGCAGACTTACTTTTGGAAACTTCTGAGCTGGACCAATATTTCTATGACCTCATGACAAAATTTCTGTGTTCGGGAGGTAGGTCAAGGACAGCCCTCAGCAAACAGGACTGCTTTTGGTATGAAAGGCTGAGGGAAGTATCTTTACATGCATTTGCAATATCTCCCTTTGAGCTTTGTTTGCTCTGCTCTGCTCTGCCTTTGGCTTTCAGTTGCCTTATTTGGATGGCAGCAAGTAATTTCTGGATCAACACAGCAGAAGGCAAGTTGCTTTATTCAGCTGCAGTGGACAGGCCACTCTTATTGCAGGTGACTTGCACCTGAGCATCACCTGAGACAAAGGCTGGATATTGACAAGACACTAAGGAGTGTGCTCACAGTTACCAGGCGGGACCAGATAAGCCTGCAGTGATTTTAGGAACCAAAGCCTTCTCTTGTCCATTTGAACCTTTTTAGGTCTTTATGCAAATATGACTGAACACGGTATGAACTCACAGGATAACAGAAGGCCGATAGGATGCAGTTCTTATGGTCAGAATGGGTATCCTTTCTATATTAGCTTCAAAAAGGTAAGTGTCAAGTGTAGCGTTAGAAGTAGGAAGACATTTCTGTATGTGCTCAGGGTGCAGGCAGTGTATACATTTGTAGTAATTGAATACTGAATGATCAGAGAGTTCCTTTGTACCGTGAGATTTTGAGTTACAGGTTGTGGATCCCTCAGTACAATAGGTCTTCTCTTTCCCAATTAGCAGTCATGTTATGGCAAGTTTTCTGANATATATATATATAATGGAAGTATTTTATAAAAATTCCTGTGTTTCTTGGAGTGTCACCTGTTTTTAAAAATTTTAGATGTGGAGAAATACATGTCTTGGACATTTAAGGTCTGAGTTACAACACCAACCGATGAAACCAAGCATGTGCTCTCAGTTGTGCAGTGTCCCAGTCCTTTTCAGCTGTACCTGTGATTGACTACTCCTGTACTTCTCCTACCTCACCTCTCTATTATTTTTGCTTCTAAAACTTTCTCTGTTGGCTACTTCATCTGCTATAACTTTTATCATGTTATCTTGCAGAATTCCTGGTCCAGGACTATTGTCTTTTTATTTTCCATTGAGTCCCCCTGACAGAAACACTCATTTTTTTTCTTGTCTGTATGTGTTATTCTCAGCCTACACCTTATTATATTCATCTTCACTTGGTTGTATTTTTTTTAAGAACCTCTGTGCTTCTGATCCATAAGTCATTGCAGGAAGGACACACTGATTGAAAAACTCTCTCTCCAGGCAGAATGGTAAATTGCTTTTCATTATATGACTCAGATTTCTTGAAGTCTTCAGTTTTACCTGGGTCTACTTTAACTGAAAAAAACACAACAATCAAAGCCAAAGAGACAAATCAAAAATACTTTTTAAGAATGATGTTGAAAGTAAATATTTTAGTTTGTATATCTTTAAGTGCAATTTACTGCAGAAGTGCAAAACTATGATTTTTAGAGCTGGAGTCTAGATGTATTTATTGCTAAAATCATCCCCATGATTTACTGGTACAGCAAGGGAAAATGAAGCAGAATTTCAGCAGTAGTATCTTACACAGCAGCAGGGGTGATTGTGCCTCCACTGGTGTTCACAGTTTTGCTTGCAGCAGTCTAAGAGTAGCTGGTTTGTGGAATGCCTGATGCTCTTTTTTATAACTTGATTTTGTGAAGAGCCAGAAGAAAAGCCCCAGTGACAATGTACTAAAATCTGGCTTTCTGGAGTTACTTGTGGAGCAAAATTGTTCCCTTACAAAGATGCTTTTCTTTTTTTTTCTTGTATTGGTCATGTACTAATGAAACTTGCACAAAAAAACTAATTCACTTGGACACACTTGAATTTTGGTTTTATAGAAATAAAGTGATGTGTTTCTTAGTCATTGAAAACCTCACTTGTAATAAATGCATCTGCTCTTCATTTATGAGGGTATGGAATTTGCACACAGAAATAAGGAAGTTGCTGGTCAGATATGGAAGAGCTGGGAAAACACATTTTAGTATCTTCCTTAATGTTTTTCTGCAGATACATGCTCACAAACACATACATGTGTAGAGGTCAGAGTCAAACCTCTAGCAATTGTGAAACTTAATTTCTTTGTTTCATTGTGTTTCTAATTTTTTTTATTTTTAATTTTTATATTTGCTGCAATTCCTGAGCACTTACCCTGTCTGTAAGTGTTATGAAAACTCTAAGCAGAGAATCATTTCTTAGTTTATCAGGGGATTGCCACATTTCACACACATATTGTAGATTGTCTCATGTCCTCATCGTTGTACCAATCTGTCAGGATGGCATAGTTTCAAGTTGGCCAGACTTGCCCTAGGGAATTAAGGAATCTGCCAAAATCAATGTGAAGCAAGGAACAGGATACTAGTGAAACTTTCCCTCTGAACATCTTATATCTGCAGGATCAGTGTGCTGGAGGCTTGTTGGGTTAATTTCTTCTCTGTGACATTTCTGCAGAACAGGAGGAGGCCATTGTGTATTCCCTTCAGACGACATATGCACTGATCTGGTCTCTTAAGGAGAACATAAAATTGAGCTAAAATAATCCAAATCTGGCATATAGCAAGTTCAACTCAAAGAAAGAAGTCTCAGATGTGAAGAAGTTCAGGTGAAAAGCTTTCTGTCTTTGTTTAAGCTCTTGAAAATGTAGCCAGTTGAAGGCTGAGTAGTTGTATTCAGGATCAAACTCTCCACATAAAATTATTCATACTCATTACAGGTTCACAAGTCTTGAAAAGTCTAATGTTTGACACTTAAAGTAATAAATTTCCTAGGCAGAAGTTGCTTCCCCCTCCCATTTACTGGATTTTAAAGACAAACAGTGTATACAATAAAAGATTACACAGATATGTATCTGTGACAACTCATCTAGGAAACACTGTAATTATGAAAACCTAATGACTAGCCCTAACTGAAGGTTTTATATATATATGTAAGTATGTATATAAAAGTTCCAAACAAGACTGAAATTCTCAGTGTTTTAGGAAGTTTTATATGGTATTTGGGACATCAATAATGTTAGCTAGAGTTCAACTTCTGACTTTTGTCATTGACCTGTCCTTATCTGTGTCTTCCTGTAAAAGAGAAAAAACAAAACAAATGTATATATGTGCTTTCCTGACTTATGTGAGAGAACTGTATACATATACAGATTGATAGAAGAAATTTAATCACTTTACATGCACATCAGATGTGCAAATCTTTATTTATGCTAGCACAAGGAAAGAGCTGGCTAGATTTTTCTTGCTTTGCTTACACTGGTATGAATAAGAGACAGCTCTGATGAGACCTGTGGATTTATTCCAGATTTATGTGGTACAACAAAGAACAAAACCTGGCCTAAGTTGCTTATCTCTTCAAGTAAGGTGATTTACCTGCGCTCAAAGCAATTTCATTTCAGGTCTTCCTTTTTTATTTGGGAGTAAATCTGTATTGTTCCCATGTAAAAGAGAAGGATTTTCTGGTACTCAGGAATGTGAACAGTCAGTTTATGCATGCCTTCAAGAACACTCTGCTGAAGAGCAATCCCCAAACCTGTGTGTTTTAGAGAGTACCTTAGCAAATGCCACATCTCCTGCTGACCAGAGCAGACGCTGCTGCTCCCCTGATTGAGTGGGTTCCAAATTTTCATGCCTATACCTGCATCTTGCTTGTGGGAATTAATCCTCAATCTGACTATATTAGAGCTGACAGCCCTCTAGGCCCCTCCAGCTGTCACCAAAATAAATTCTCCACCAGCTTTTCTGCCTGTCTAGAATGCCTTAGGGAGTAGGGGATACACTTTTCTTGTTTGTGTCCATCTATGGTGACACAGATGACAATGTGGCTGCAGTACAGCTGAAGCATTCCCTGGCAAGAAGAATTCACTGGCTTGTCTATTTCTCATCCAGGTTAATTCAGTTTTCATGATGTTTGACTCCAATGCTGTGGTTGTGTAGCATGAAGCTGAAAAGCATGCTGGCTTCACAAATAGGTGCCGCTGGTTGCAGGAGGAGTTGTCAGTCAAGGTTGGTGACTGGTGTTTCATAAACATTCACATCCTGGAGAGAACTGTGTGTTGATTTTATGAGCTTTGATGTAGAAGTGGAACTAACTAGCACACCACTGTGTTTCAGTTCACAGAGAGGGCAGATAGACATCTGGGGCACAAAGAGCAACTGCTGAGATGAGGCATCCCTTTGAAATGGTAGCAAACTTTGCAATAGTCACTCCTTCAGCTAGGAAAACAGTGAATTGTAACGATTTGGTTTCTGATCACTGTGAAATTCCTTTGATTACTTGAGTGGCTAAAGGTTTTTCGGAGAGGCTTTTGAGACAAAAAGGGCAATTTAAACAGTCTTACTTTAGTCCTCCAGTCTCTTTTCAATCTATTTTAGACTCTTTTCTCTTACAGTGCCCTCCATCCTTTCAATATCTTTCCTCAGGCAGCAGGCCAGCAAATAAGAGTCCAACAACAGAGGTCTTAGCAATTCCATCATTCTTAATTCTGCAGAAAGGAGAATGGGATATTTGACTCCTTTTTTTCCCCCACTAAATGGCTGAGACGGTTCACTTTGTTTCCTCATCCTTCTTGCATCTAGATTACCAGTACTGCTGTCAGGAAGGTATGGCAGGAAGGTCAATGGCAGAGGTAGAACCATCAATTTGCTTCTGCACATCCCAGATGTGTGCCGCACATCCCAAATGGTGCCAGATGGAGGGTAATGTGCACTCCTCATCATTCTTAGGCTTGAGAGAAGGATGGAGGTGTAGAGCCTTCACTTCTCTCATGCTTTTCAATAAGGACTAGTATGCATAGGCTCTTCACCCTGGAGTTCAGCAACAGTATCCAGTCATCTCCTCTCAGGCTCAGAAGAATGAGGGTGCACAGTGGTAGCGTATGCTGGTATTGGGATTTTATTTCCACTTCCCTGCTCAAAGAGGATTACAATGTTGCTAATTGTTTCACTTCCACATGGACCTGCAGAGAAAGGAGATGGAGTTATTTGCAACCCCACACTAAGGGCAGAAACTTAGAGCCTGTGGTGAAAGAACATCAGATCAAGTGGAGAAGAACATGTTGAAAGATTCCTCCTGAGTACACATCTGGCTTCAGCTGTATTCCTGGTGGAGTTTCATTATGGGAGGGCAGCAACACACAGTTCCTCAGGAGCTACAAGAAAGAAACAGTTTCTGGAAAAATGAACAATTGATCTCCTGGCAATTGCCAGGTCTATTGCTGCTGGGCCATCCCTTCTGTGTGACACTGTTTCTGCCTCAGCCTTTCCTCACCCACTCTATCCCGGCAACCTGCAATGATACAAAAAACCCAGCACCTGCACCAATACAAAAAACACCTTTTGTCTGCTGTCAGACAAGCGAATGAAAAATCAAGCAGCCAGCATGTTTGTATGCCTAAGACCTAGATAGGTTTGATGTGAGTGGTGGATGGAGCATCATCTGAAGTGAACACCTCCTCTGTCCCAGAACAGGCTCTGGGGACGCTGAGCAAAAACTTTCTCTGCCCAGCCTTGGCATTTCCACAGCAGTCTGACTGCAGCTCAACTTGCTACTACTGGGCAGCAAGGTGCTGTGGCAGACTCAAGACAGGAGTCTCGCTCTGAAGCCACTGACACGCCCAGGTGGGGGGACAGGGAGAGGTGTACTCACCCTCCCACTCAGAAACAAAAAAACCCCAAGTGAAATGCATTAATGTATCATTTAGGTAATCAAATGGTCAGTTATGGGTAAGAACAATAGGATATAACACAGTTATAATGTAAAAATAAGATTCCAAAATATTCATCATCCTGAAATATTTTTCACACAGCTTTTTATCAAGTGGTTAGCATTTTTTAAAAGAGATATTTTGGAAAATGGAGAATACATTAATTTTTCACTTTCAAAAGTTGTAACAAATACTTCTTTTTTAGTCAACATTGCAATGAATGCTAAAACCAGTCACCTAGCTTGAGTCAAAAGGCAATCTGGAAATTTGATAGAAGTTTTAACTGTATCAATATTTACCCTATTAAAGACTAAAATCAATATCTAAGTCATAGTACAGGTCACAAGTAGTCAAAACACAGTCATTAAAGAAAGATAAATATATTCTGTTGTCTTTGGTCTGTGTGATAATGTTAAATGTAGATGCAAGCTGAGAAACATTTCCTGATACAGCAGCTGGTATGGCAACACGTATTTAATTGTCTGAAATATATACTTGCAATCAGACAGGTTTCCTCAAATAATCTGTCTTGCTCAATGTTTTTTCCTATTCCATGGAAGTGGTCTTCAAGCAGTGTGTGAGCTGCAGCCTGTTAAATTCCAACTATTAGTTCAGTTCATCCTTGCTGAACTGAAATGGCTGGCAGATGTGCCAGCTGTAGGGGCTGGTCGTTTTGGTCTTATTAGAAGGACTGTAACCAACTTAAGATGCTAAGAGGATTGCAGAGGATGGATGGACAGCCATGTGGGTAAAAAATTGGTTAAAGGCAGATAATAAACACAGCACTGCAGGGTATCTTCTGAGACATGTCCTATTTAATGCATTTGTCAAAGATGCAAAGTAGTGCATTCTTATCAGGTTGGCAGGTGACATCAAACTGGAGCAACCACTTGGTGTGTCCAAGCAGGACTTCCATGCAGAGAGACAGGAGGGATGGGGCAACAGCAGTGTAAAGCAGACATGTACAGGAGTATCCTGAGCTTTTTTTATTTGTTTATTTGTTTTCAATTAGTAACCTTTGGCTGATACCTTTTATTCCAAATTGTTCCAAGTCAGGTAACATCTCTTGAGAAAAAAGTTCTCTAGGGACTAGCTTTGGGAAACTACACCTGTCTAAAAAGTTGTCTGCTTCTGTCTTTGCTTGCTGATGCAATGCCACATAACTGATCAAGACTGGAAGTAAATGTTCAGAACTCAAACTTTCAAAATTGCAAAAACATAAAAAAATCCCTGACAACTCAGGACTTTGTAGCCAAGTACTTACCAGTGAATAACCAACATAAAATGTGCTATTGATTCCGTAGCTGTAGTGAACTCTGGGATGTCTTCAGATCACTGAAGTTTCCAAAGTTCTCCAGTGCTTTGTGGTTTTAGGGGTACTGAAAATGGAAAAAGAGGTCTTCATTCCTGGTTGTACAACAGATTTAGATGCAAAAGCTGGACCCTGTCTTGGGAACTCATTCCAAACAAGATGAAAAAAAGTTGTTTTCTTTCTACCTTTTGGAGACTTTTTACACTGAGTTCTTACGATCTGAAGTTCTGGTGCATACTTTGAAGGTTGTCATCCTCAAATAGATTTCCTTTTTAAAATAGGAGACCTCTTGCTATGCAAATATTAATTGCTGGGAAAAGAATTATATTCTTTTCCCCTCCCAAAATTAATCAGTTTCTTTACTGCCATCACAGTTATAGAGGAACTTAGGTGGTCTTAAGTGGCCATGGTAAATTAAAGAAGAAAACTACTTTAAATCTTCTTTTAATTCAATACACATATCTTTGTAATGAGCTTTTTCAAAAAATAAAATTTCCAGGTCAAAGTTAAATAATCTCTTTTCACTTTGAATATATGTAAATGTTATAATACCTTTTAATCATCTGGATGATTGCCCCTGTTGTGCTTTAATACCAGCCAGCAGCCAAGCACTATGCAGCTGTTTTCTTGCTCCCCCACAAGTGGGATCAGGGAGAGAATTGGAAAGGTAAAAGCCAGAAAATTCATGGATTGAGATAAAGGCAGTTTAATAGGGAAAGCAAAAGCTGTGCTCATGAGCAAAACAAAACAAGGAATTAATTCACTGCTTCCCATGGACAGGCAGGTGCTCAGCCATATCAAGGAGAGCAGGGCCCCATCACATATGACAGTTACATGGGAAGGCAAATGCATCACTTCAAATATCCCCCTTTTCTCCTTCTCCTCTCCACTTTATATACTGAACATGATGTCATATGGTATGGAATATCCCTTTGAACATTTGGGGTCAGCTGTCCTGGCTGTGTTCCTTCCGAGTATCTCATGCACTCCCAATCTCCTTGCCAGCATGGAAATACAAAAAGCAGAAAAGGCCTTGGCTCTGTCTAAGCACTTCTCAGCGCTAACAAAAACATTATCATCATTATGTTCAGCATAAATCCAAAACACAGCTCAATCCCAGCCACTGTGAAGAAAATTCACTCTACCCCAGTCAAAACCAACAGAACTCCCAAAGGATAACTATCATGTTATGACCAAAGGATGGTCCCAAGGCAGAAGATTTTGAACCTCTTTTGTTTTTAAATTATGTATGATGAAATTACATAGAGATATTTCAGACCAATGGTTAAGCAAAGGTGTTTTTAAAATATGTAAAAATATTTTATAATATTCTCTCATTTTCTTAGTTGAGAGATAATAAAATTATACTTTTTACATAGTTTTCTATATATAGACCCCAAAAGTCACTGTTTGAGAGACAGAGTTGGACTGTAAAACAAATCATTATTCCCTACTTTCTCATGCTATGATAGTTTAGGTTTAGATAGGTTTTTTATGGTGTAAGAGATTATCTTTTTCACTTCTGTGTAATTTCCCTTGGGAACTGTTTTTTATTTGTGGCATTCCAAGACCAAATTGATTTGTTAAGAGAGCAGTTGAAAAACTACTTTAATGTTTTGGTGTCAATTATAGTGTGTAATGTCTTCTCAGTTAGTATGACCTGAGTCTACCCACTAACTACTACTGACTTTATCTGCTCTGAGGGTGGAATTGTCTTTCCTTCTTTACATAACTATCTGCTGGTTGGAAGATAGCATGGAGAAGCTGGAAAGCTTCCTCATCCTACTCACCTTAGAATGGTTTGAACCACCGTCTTCTAAGTTTCAGGAAGGGATCAGAGAGTATCCCTAGCAAACACACTACTCATCTTCTCAAGTCTGGCCTTTGTGTTAACAGAATTACGAACATTAGGGGCTAGAATACAAAAACAAACAAAAATGTAGCTTAACTGTTGCCCAGTAGTTAGGAGATCTTCATGGAGTGGGAAATCAAGACTGCAGTGCCAGGTGAGTATGGCAAGCCTTCACATTCTGCATCAGACCATTTGTGTCTGAAATCTAACATCAGTTCAAAACAAAACGTGTCATTTTCCTGGCTCCATGACTTGTCATGCCTGTCTGACCCATGTATAATACTGCAGAATATGCTTTTTCACAGTCTACTGATACTTGGCAACTTAGGTTGTACTGAGTTGTGGGCTTTTTTACCTCTCAAGAGGACGAGAATCTGGATAATCCACATAGAGGATTTAGATGTGTAATAATAAAATTATAGAGAAGGTGGACCCTCTGCTTGAACTGAAACAAATGTTCAAAAGACGAGCAGGCAAGGTAGATTCTGAGTAAGTAGTGGCAATGTGTGATAGTGAGGGTAGCTCTGACATTCATACAAAGCTGGCAAATCTGATATAAGACCCATAACCCCATGTCACTCTGGAGTAATAGCTGGAGACAGGATATCCCAGGGCATCTCAGAAAATCTTTCTCTGGAGCTGGATTCCTGTGTCCAAACATAAATGGCTAGTACATTTTAGATGTGGTGTAGGGCCCTGCTGGGACCAGAAGGGTGTAGGTCTCCTCTCAGTTGTCTCCATATATGGAGTCCCCATATATATGTTTCACAAACTGTATGACATCTCACATTAACTGGATCCTTCCTCCAGTAATAGGTAAGCTGAACTGGCTTTTAGACTCCATTGACTGTACTGACCTGTTCTTCAGAGATTATAATGGGAGTTCAGACATTAGCTCACATGTTGACGTCTAAATCTTGCTAAATCTGGTGCTTAATTTAGAAGAATTTTACTGCCCTCGGGAGGCTTTTAAATTCTCTGTGCAATCAATCTGTACTTAACTTAGAGAACTGGCTGGGTCTAGCTGGGCTTCAGAGGTACCTCCCTTTTGCTTTAGGCTGCAGAAAGAACCTGGACAGCTGTGATAGGCAAAGTTAGATTACCCTGCAGAGTTCTGTGCTTGGCAGAACAATGTTTTAGTTAGAATTCTAAATTAGATATAATGAATTCTACCTATCTGTCTTTAGAAACCATAGCTAATTCTTGCTTGATTTAAGAACCTAATTATTGAAAACAGCTCTAAAAATCTTTTCCTAATACATAACTCTTGAGAAGAGCAGGAAATAAAGTGATTAGGTCCAAGGAGACACTGAACAAGAAATTGAAAATACATACTAATCAATTCCAGTTTCTTTTTTTATACTATGAGGTCCTTCAGGCATCACCTCTTGCAATTTCCTGAGTCAACAGCCTAGGGACATAATGCAATAAATCACTGAGCTGATAATAGGTAAAAAAACACTAGCTTGTTGCTGTTGTTATAATTGGATTCTAAGGACCAGATTTTTAAAAGTATTACAATTCCTAAGCATTTGATCCACAAAAGGGCATAGATTTCTTGATGGTCAGTATTGCAATATGCAATGTTTAGCTGCCTGTTTCCTAAACTTGACTCCATATGTTGAACAAGGCACATTATCTGTTTATACAATGCATACAAAGTACACAACCAGCCAGACTTTCCAATAGCTGTCCTAGCTAATCAACAAGAAAACAAACACTGGAACTAGAGTTGTTTCTTAAATCCCACCTCTCCCCAGGTGCTTAGCTCTTAGTCACAGCAATAAGCAGTCATAAGCCGTAGCTCCCAAGCCCTTCCCTGTCTGAGATGCCCATTCCAGGTTTTAAAGAAGAGAATCAGGAAGTGATGAATGTCACTTTGAACACACAGCTGGGGGAAGGAGGGTTACGAAAACTGAAAAAAAGGCCCAGAATTCAGCATTCTTCCAGGATGTGAGAAGCAACTGTATGAAAGGATTCACATAGTTCTTCCTCACCTTCTGAAAGTAAAACCCAGTCAACAGGCTGTAGGGAGCTCTCTGCCAGTCTTGTTGCAGCAGCACTACTTACAAAAGAAAATTTGCATTCATAGCACCAGAGGGAAGGAGCAGCAGAAAAAAACCCCAACAACTAAAGTCTACTCATTGAAATAATTACTTAAGAGAAGCTTCTGGTGCCCTTTTCCTGCTCACAGTGTTTTTGGTCATGCGTTTTCCCTTAAATGGTTAGATAAAAAACTGAAAGTTAAATTATTTTTGAGTTTTCATTTCCTTTTTTTCCCCCCTACTGAATAAAAAGGAATTTTAGAAACTTCCTCTTTGAGTTTTTCCTTTTCTTACATGGATCAAACAGAATACTTTAATGGGTTCAGGATTTACTGAAAATTTTTAAGAACTTTAACAGAACTGGGAAAGCTGTAAAGGATTCAGCGATGGTAGAAATCAGGTAAGGACTTCTGTACAGGAACTGAGTGTGGGTAATCCTGAAAAAAGAGGTGACTGTGGGACCTACAACAGAAACCTGTATTAGCCAAGAGAGAAAGCTGAATTGGTTAAAATCATTAACTGCTTCGCGTAAGAGATAATTGGATATAAAATGAAACCAGAGCAGAACAAACAAGAGAAGCAGTACTGTAGCATAGTTCATTTGTGTAACTCAGTTGCACAGGATGGTCCAATGCAGCCTGAGAGGCAATTGTGTCAAAACCAGATAAATGGCTCTTACTTTATCTTACCATTGTAATTAATGGACAGAACATTTCAGTGAGAGTGCTAGGGTAAGTAGTCATGCCTATCTTATCAGCAACTGAATTTTTCTTAGTAAGGCCTCTTTTGCTTTCCATACAAAGAAAGATGTTGCTAGAAAAGTAAGTAGAAAAGATTACAGCATTGCACTGGTTGAGACCTGGCTATACATGAATCACAGAAGACTTTTTTGAGAGAGGGGAAAAAAAGCTTGCTTATACAAACTGCTTCTTGCGGCTTATCCAGAGATGCAGCACAGCCTCCAACCTGAGGAACTGGAAGTCTACTATCAATAAACAATGTCTCCATCTGCTGATTGCTAACAGAGATTTCCATATCCCCTTGTATAACTTGTTGGAAAGCACACTGCTGATGCTGTGATGGATGCCTGCTTCCAAGCGGGAAGCAGACGTTTTGTTAAATCTAGTTTCTAAGTACAGCATTGCCTAGCAACTATGGGAAACAGAGACAAGCCGAAGCGTCATAAGAACATTTCACCTGATGTGGGTTGGGGCTTGGAGGTTTTTTGTTTGTTTGTTTGTTTTTTGTTTGTTTTGAAAAGAAAATACCCCAGTTTAATCCTGTGTAAAACAATATTAGGTGATTTATGTCTTATCATCAAGGAAGCAAAGGATGATCTCACAGGAGGAGCGTTAGGACGACATTTCCAAGAGCACTGATTCATGACTGTGAAAAAATTAAGACTCGGTAGTTAAGTAAATGGAAAAGACCCCTACCTGTTTGTGTCTTTTTTAAATACTTTGTCCTAAATCTTTATCATGAAGAGTCATTAACATTACATATATGCCAACATTAAGCCCATGGCACTCCAAAAGTGCATCAGAATGGCAGCACTGCTATCCTACCTCTCATCCCATGTAGCACCACTTACAACCTCTTTTCTTCTTTTTTCTGAGACATATTTCACAGTATGAGCTGAAATTTAATAATGACTAATTCATAGTTCACCTCCAAGATTCTGGACTAAACATCACTTTGGCATAGGTCCATGTTGCAAATAATTTTTCTAGCAACACCAAATCCCTTTACACATCCTTGGATCTGAAATCATGGATATCTTGCACTGCTGTCTGAGTGATCTGTGGCTGCTCAGCTAGATTTCTGTATGCACTGCTTCCCTATACCAAAAAATCCAGGCCATATTTTGTTTAGCATTGACTTGATAGAAAAAATCTTTCCCTGAATATGTATGTAATGGGAAGACAGAGGAACTGCACATGGTTTTATATGATTGCTAAGTGTATTGCAACTGTTGAGAAAATGAGGTCTTTCAAAAGAAAAAGTTTTTGCCTTTTCTATATACATCTAGGAAATATATATTTTGATATGCTTCTGGGTAAACTCTGGGCTGAGCTCAACTGCCTCAGCACGCTCTAGTGCCAGCTGTAGCAACTCTGGCTAGCCAGCAAGACTGGCTAGCTCAAACACCTGAACCACTCTCAAAGACCTGAACGTTCCTGTAGCTGCACCTGGAGTCCAGCTGAAGCAACTGAGGGCATGCTGAATGGCACTAGTTCTTGCAGGCAGATGCAGGGCCCCCTGTCATGTCTGTGTCTAGTACAATTTAGGGAGTCCAGACTCAATTTTTATTGCATATAATACAATACCAAACATCTGCTTGGTGCTCTACCAACATTTAAACCAGTACATACAAGTTTGTACTTTCCTGCTGGGCTCTGTCTGACATGCATCATTTCAGAGACATTGAGCAGAAACTGTATATGTGGCATCTTGCTCATGGAAAACAAACTCTGCTTTAATAGGAAGCAGTCAAATCAGAAGGCAAATCAGAGAAACAGAGAATCAGAGAATATGCTGAGTTGGAAGGGACCAATTGGAATCATTGAGTCCAGCTGCTGACCTTGTGCAGGATACCCTGAGGATCACACTATGTGCCTAAGAGCATTGTCCAAATCCTTGAATTCTGTCAGGCTTGGTGCTGTGACCTCTTCCCTGGGGAGCCTGTTCCAGCGCCCAACTACCCTCTAGGTTAAGAACCTTTTTCTAATACCCAACCTAAACCTCCCCTGACTCAGCTACCTGTCATTTTCTGAAGTCCTGTCACTGGTCACTACAGAGAAGAGATCAGTGCCTGTCCCTCCACATCTCCTCACGAGGAACTTGTATACTGCAATGAGATCTCCCCTCTGTCTCCTGTTCTCCAGGCTGAACAGACCAAGTGCCCTCAGCCACTCCTCACACGGCTTCCCCTCAAGGCCCTTCACCATCTTCGTTGCCCTCCTTTGGACACTCTCTAAGAGCTTAATATCTTTCTTATATTGTGGCACCCAAAACTGCCCACAATATCCAAGGTGAGGTCGCCGCAGTGCAGAACAGAGCAGGGCAATTCCCTCCCTTGACTGGCTGGCGATCTTTGCCTGATGCCCCCCAGGACATGGCTGTCCCTCCTGGATGCAAGGACACTACTGGCTCATGTTCAACTTGCTGTTGACCAGGACCCCCACATCCCTTTCTGCAGTGCTGTTCTCCAGCCTCTTGTTGCCTGGTTTATTCACTTATATACTGGTTTTCAGCATACTTTTAATTTCTACATACAAAATATGTAAGAAAATAAAAACCTCCAGCATTTTCTGGTCAGGAAAGCACAAGCTCTAAATAAAGAGGTACTGAATGTTGCTGCTTATACACTGAAAACACATCTGTGACTGCCATGTGATACATAAACACCCAGGCTAATGCTAAACCTGAATCCACTGGGTTATTAATAACAGCACAACTGGGTCAGCCACATATTGAGTGTAAACTGATTTTATCGTGTTTCCTGTGTAAGTTTGCAGCATACCCTAAGCTTTCTGCAGTTAACTAGACAGGTGATGTAAAGCTTATGCAAACAATTTCTGCACTACAGTTATTGAAATACCAAGGTGTTCTAGGTTTGCATTATCTCTAGATCAGTTAAGGAGGATGCTAAGGCTTATATCTGGACTCAGGGGCCTAAGCTTCCTGATTTGGTCTCAAAAATTAGAAATTTTTTAAAACATGTTCTGATTAAAACTTGCTAACATACTGAATGAAATCTTTAAAATATGTGCAGTTTCTCTTGTAGCTTTATCTAAAGGGAAAATAGGTTACTCAGATTATAACTTGATGTAAAACAAGAGTGAGAGGTTTTCAGGGCAATAACTGGTCTCAGAATTTAGTAGACTGCACAGCCAGCTTTACCACCTGCCTCCTTCTCCACCAGCCACTTGAAAAAGTGCCAGTTCTGTTTGAGTGATGTATTACAATCTAGAATCATAGAATCATTTCGGTAGGAAGAGACCTCAAAGATCGAGTCCAACCTTTGCCCAAACAGCACCTTCTAGCCCATCACACTAAATGCCACATCCAGTCATTTCTTGAACACCTCCAGAGATGGGGACTTTTCCACTTCCCTGGCTAGGCTGTTCCAATGTTTAAGCACATTTTCAGCAAAGAAATTCTTCCTGACATCCAGCCTGAACCTCCTGTGGTGCATCTTGATGCTGTTTCCTCTTCTCCTATTGTTGGCTGCCTTGGAGGAGAGGCTGAGCCCCACCTCACTACAACCTCCTTTCAGGTATCTGTAGAGGGCAATAAGGTCTCCTCTGAGACTCCTTTTCTCCAGGCTAAACAACCCCAGATCCCCCAGCTGCTCCTCATAGGACTTAGACCAGCTTCATTGCCCTTCTCTCCAGACCTCAATGTCTTTCTGAAGTGAGGGGCCCAGAGCTGGACACAGCCTCACCAGTGCCGAGTACAGAGGGACAACCACTTCCCTGGTCCTGCTGGCCACACTATTTTTGATACAAACCAGGATTCTATTGGCCTTCTTGGCCACCTGGGCACACTGCTGGCTCGTGTTCAGAAGGATGTCAACCATCACCCTCAGGTCCTTTTCCACTGGGCAGCTTTCCAGTGACTATGCTCCCAGCCTGCAGCGCTGCCTGGGGTTGTTGTGACTGAAATGCAGGATCCCACACTTTGCCTTATTGAACTCCATACCATTGGTCTCGGCACATCGATCCTGCCTGTCCAGACCTCTCTGCAGAGCCTTCCTGACCTCCAGATCAACACTCTCACCCAATTTAGTGTCATTCCTGAACTTACTGAGGGTGCCATCATCTGACTTCTAGGCACCTAAACAAGTTAATGGAGTTCATACCAGGTTTGTACCTAGTTATTTCCTATTTGCTTAAAGATTTAGACCCCAAAACATTAGTCTACACTCCGCATGAGTTGCTCACTCAAAGCAGGCAAAGTCACGCTCCTTTTTGTGGCTTAAATATCTTATTATGGCCTGGAGAAAGGATTGACAGACTGAAACACTTTTCTGAAGGTTGGTCATAAGGTTGATCCTAAGTACTTTTCTCTCAACAGATGGATGCTGATCTTCTTCTACCAGTGCTCCGGGTTAAGTTCTTCCTGACAAGCCTCTATTCTAGTCTTTTTCCTTCCTAAGCAGATTGGTGGTCATGTTTTTTTTGTCTCTAAGAGCTCTTCAGCTAGTAGGCTGCAGCATATTCAATTTCATACAGCAGGGACCAAAATAGTTTTTGAAACTTTTTTTCTAGAAGTATGGCATCTGAAGATTTGAGATATCCTCCCATACATGTCCCCTACAGCTATGCTGTAGATGAAAAATTTTGAAGATTTGTTTTTGGTTTTAAGCATGGAAAATGAGATTTAATTTTCCTGTTTCTAATTGTTTAACTGCATTTTCAAAACAGATCATGCTCTGCTCTTGAGTTATAATGAAACACACTCAGGGTTGTGGGTTTGTTGTTGTTGTCTTGGGGGTTTTTTGAAAATTTTTTTTCCCTCTAAAATACTTATTTTTTTTTTTTAATCTTGAAAGTATTTCTTATTATACAGCAACAAGACCATGCACAAGATGTAATGATTCTAAGTCAACATTTTCTTCTGGTGCTGTGTATTGAAACTTAACTTATTTCCCACTATTTGTTTTTCTGCAACTTGACAAAAATTCTTATAAAACAGAACAATTGTAATAGTATTCTGACAAATCCAATTTATATGGTTCATTGTCACAAAAGAATACCTAAGAAAATGCAGAATGGCTACAGAATATGATTATGGCTGCTAATATGATTTAGAAACCTCTTCCAGAAGCTACCTCTTCCAGAAGCTACATACAAGACACCATTAAAACTACAAATACATATTAAATATGTGTGTTTTTAAGGAAAATATTATAAATATTCAAATTTAAGATAAACAAATATGGAATAAAATGCACTAGGAAACTGATATGTAGACAAAGGTTTATTTACACCATACAACATTTTAAATATTTTATACACAGCTGCAGCAGAGAAAGCTACTCTGAGCTTTCCAGAGAAAACTGCAATAATAAAGATGTGAAATATATTATTCATATAAAAGTGAGATTATTACTTTATTGCATTTAAAGCAATGAAGAATGTAGCTCAACAGACATTCATTTAATGACAAAAACTTTGCTTTTATATTATAAAGTAAAAAGTGTAGTAATGGCCAAACAGACTGTTATAAACTTTAAAAACTGCATAAATATATACATTGTGCTTCATGGTGAAGTTTTTTGAAAACTAAACCAAATGAAGCTGTTACAACATGAATCGTTGCTTGAGGTTTATCTATAAAGATTACCTTACAAATCCATTCCACGGGTACTTACAACACACGATGGTAAGAATTGTACACCTGGTTCTCCACTAGCTGCACTAGTGGGAATATACTGTACGAAAAAAACCACTGACATTTGGCACAGGAAGAGCCTGACATAAAGGAGTCACAATGTTCAGACAGGAGCGTCAGGATTGCCAGGATTCCCAAAGTCTCTTTATTGTCAGTGCAATGAATTATTTTTGTTTTATTTCCATTTTGTTCAGTTTGTTTTTGTTAAACTTCTGTTTGAAAGTCACCTTCTTGCACGTCTAAGGGCAAGTTCAGACACTTCTCCCATTCTGCTGGTCTGAGTTCTAAAGCATCTTTTGCCTCTGTGTCTAATACATTTATCGTTGTATAGTGTTGGTAGTCGCCTGTGGTTTTGAAACTGTCCCATGGAGCTTTGCTCGGTCCTGAGTTCTCCTGAAGACCAAAGAAAGAAGAGTTAAAACCAAGGATGAAACAATGTGGTTTCCATTTATAAGGCTGTTTGCTAATGTGCTTTCATGAGACACAGAAGCCAGAGAGGGGAAACGGCTTTGCAGGGAGCCAGGCTGGCGAATGTTCAGCACCACTGCAACTCTTTCTTTGTGAGCAATCAACACTTTGGCAGGCTCCTCACCTCAGCTGCCAGCTAAGCCCGGTCTTTCACAAGAACCAATGCAGTGAGGAATGGCCGAGTGATCCAGTACCAATAGCCATCTTTCTAATAGTCGTTGTGTAGAAGAGTGGGAGAAGAGAAGGGAAGGTAATTGAGAAGAGTTTACTGCCTGAAATATGGAGTGGTTTGAAAGACAGATTGCCAGCTGGATTTTAAGTTATGGCAGGTGCATGACAGAAACATGGAAACCTTGAAAATGCTGTGAGACCCACTTTGGTTTAGATACTGATGAGCTCATGTATATTAGGATTAAGATACTGAAAGCTGGTTTGGGTTTAGTGTTTTNCAATAAAAGCCCTACAAAAATTCTGATATTCTGTAATCGCTGTTGGTTTTTTTGTTTTTTGTTGTTTTTTTTTTTTTTTTTTGGTTTTTTTTTTGTTTTGTTTGTTTGGGTTTTTTTTAGTTTTTTTTGGGGGTGTGTTGTTTTTGGGTTTTTTTAATGCTAAGTTTTATAGGGTGAAAGACATTACAGACTATAACCAATTTAATTACTGATTTCTGCTTTAACATGATGGGTGCGATTCAGTTGCCAAAACCTAACATTTTTGCACCATTTTAGATGCCTGTGGACTTTCTGTTTGATCTCCAGCTCTCTTTCATGAGAGGTGCAGGTCTCCCTTGAGTCCTGTGTCATCACTGCCTGTAGTGTGTAGTAAACTAAGACCTCTGAGACTGTCTAAAATAGCCTGAGATGCCTATATTTGGGTACCTGGATCACTCTCTGACTGTATCACAGATAGACCATTCCTCTAGGCAGCTGTTATTGGCAGACCTTTCAAAAACACAGCACTGATGCGAAACTGAGTAAACACAACTCTTCCACTGAGATTCCCTTTGAGATTTTGAATTAATTCAAGCTTTATGTGAACAGCAAATCTCAAGTAGGGAGACAAATGAAAACTTTACATGTCAGCAAATCTCAGAAGGGGATGTGAATGAGGACTTGATACAAAATAGCACATATCACAGTTAAGGATTCATCAAAGAATCAGGGATAAATTTCTGCTGGATTAAGATGATGTAAATGATGTAAATCCATTGGCCTCACATCTGCTTAATACCTCTTCTTCATGTCTGAGAGCAGCTCTTCTGAAAAAGTTATAGAATACAATGATTCTAGCTCAGTTTCATTTAATATACAATTTTCACATTATAAAATAATATAAAAAATATTACTAATCAAAATATTGCTGCTAACAAATATGTCAGACTAAATTAGCTGTTTTAATGAGGCAGAATCAACTATTTCCTTGCTCTCATTATCAGATGTAGTCAGGGTATTACGTGTGTGTGTATGAGTGTGTGTATATAAATTTGAATTATGATGATAGCAGCCTCAACTCAGGATGCTTTAATTTTTGCTATTCCCATGGCAAATATTTATAAACCTATTATAGAAAAAACATGGCATTACAGAGATGCCGTATACTTTCCAGACCATCTCATGTATAGGTAAATTTAGCTAGACTTCTTTGTAGTAACTAATTTAACATTTCCTTGCTTTGCTAGAAGAAAAGCCCTATTGGGCACATTATATCAGTGAGCTGATTTCTCTGTATAAAGCCCTTTAGACTTAGTAGGCACATACAGATTTGAAATGTGCTCCCTACAGTTCAATTACTTTTTGTCTATAATGATGTCAGTGAGTTAGTTATGGTCTAGTTATACAACCCAATGAGTCTTGTCATAGGTTAAAGTACTGAAGATATCTTTTGTTCTCATTTTCGAGGGTATCTAAAGGTGAGGTCTTCTTGGGAAAAATACTGAATTCAAAGGGCTCTTGTTTCACTCTTGTTTAGGATCCATCATATTTTCAATATAATAGAAGGAAAACTTACCATACTGCCTGATTTTGGTACATCCCGAAATCTGTCCAGAGTCTGAAATTTCTGATTTAACTCTTGAAACAATTCCATATGCCTCTTTCTAGTATGCATGACCTTCTGCAAAATGGAACATAATTGCTTGTATTTATAATTGAATCTGTTTGGGATTTTTTTAAAGAGAATCATTATTTTCCCCTACATAATAAAGTAAATTGAATTTGGCAGGGCCATCTTTTCCCTATAGACTTGACCAATGGAAGTCAATTGCACTGAGCCTTCTCTCTGCTCTGTTTAATGTTCTTCCTGTGTACAAGAGACTGTTTTCACCCCACATTTATTGAGTTGCTGAAATTAGGGGACACTGGTTTTGTGCTAGCTTAGACATATTCTGAAAGCAATGGTGATTTCTCAGAATATTTCTCTTGCACATTAGGAATATTTTCTAGAATTTCTGATTCCGGCATGTACACTGATATTTTAATTTCTATAGGACAACAACAGCAGTTTGTAACGGTGCCTGATGAAATAATTTTTATGTGGATGCTGAACTCAGAAATCTTGGCTCAAAATGGAAGATCCTTAAATGTTACCTCTTTTTAATTAGACATCTTCTTGTCATTCCAATCATTATAAAATGCAGCTGAAATGGCATTCATATTAAGCAAAATAGGCATAGTTTTTTAAATTTACTTGCTTTCTTATTTTATGGACAAAGCAATTGGAAACCACCCTCCCTCTTGCCCATGCATAGCACACTCTTCCACAAAAACTACTTACATGGCACTCCTGTGCAAGAGGTGGGGACCCCAAACAAGCCCCACAGTTCTCAGGCCTCATTTCACAGGCCTCAGCCATGAATCTGCCTGGGACAGCTAAATGGAGAGTGAAGCTGGTTTTCAAGTCTAGGTTGTAAACTCTTATCTAATCAGAGTTGTTTTCAAACAAATTCAAGTTCAGTTACGGATTCAGACCAACTTCTGGAGCAAAGCTGAAGGTTGCTTACTGTTGAACCAGTCTCAAAGTTCTGTGGTCGGGGTAGACAGGGGACAGGAGTGCTCAGCTTGTCTTTTCTGTCGCTAACTGCTTGAACTTGAATTCCAGCCAAGGCAGCAGCCAGCAATGCTGACAGAAGAGGTGCAGGACACAGATCTCTGTGCAAGTCCACTAGTTGTCAAGCCTGATTTTCCCTGGAGTTGTGCGTGGCAAACCCTGGAAACTTATGTATGTGGTACCTGAGTGTGACCCTTTCCAGCAAGTAACACTCCTGCCGAGCCTAGGTTAGTACCTTTTAAAATAGAGTGGCAGTAGCTGACCTTCAATAATACTTTATCAATACCAATTTTAACTTTATCTTTCCTTTGTGTTATGTGTTCATAGATTTCATGAAACGTGGCTACTCTTTTGGCCATGCATTTATACTGCTATGCTGTAATAACCATATTATCCATAATATAGCTACACAGTAGCTTGAGAACTTGTTTCATTTCTGAGAACAGGAAACTGCCAACATTATTCACAAAAGAGGCATGAGACACATTGAGCAATCAAAGACCTATTAACTTGAGTTGTGGGGTGAATAAGGGAAAACTTTGTGCAGTATTTGGGTAATAAACTCCTTGCAAAATGTAATTTAACTAGAGATAGCTGATCTAAATTTATGAGAGGAGTTTCACTTAAGTGACTTCCTAGGGATTCTTTTAAGATAATGCTGTTGTAGTTGACAGGAGTATATAACAAATTTCATATACACAGAATTTAAAAAAGAAAGGTTCTACCTCAAAGAATATTAGCTGAAATAAGTAGACACGATCATGGGGAAAAACCAGTTTTGGTAGGTTAAAATACTGACTCTAAAAAGCAGTAAATAGCATATGACTGTGAAAAAAGTATTCTCCATTTGGAAACTTTTTAGTAGAAGGCTAAGAATATAAAGAATGCTACTTTCTGATGTCTTTTCCCGAATCGTGTACCCAAGATGTCGTTAAATAGCAAATATGAATAATGCAAATGTCTTACTCAGTTCATTACATTATTCTTGAGGAGAAGCAGGTGGGAGGAGAAATAAAACACTTGCACTGGGAAGTCTGCCAGAAAAAAAAGGCTTTAAATTTTATTCTTAATAGCAGAATGACTGGTATGAACATGTACGTATGGATCTTTTAGTTGCTTTGTGTTTTCCTGGCTTCCATTCCATAATTCCTACCCACTGACAGCCACCCCCTCCCCACTGCTTATAAAGAATGATCTGAACTGAAGGTGAGGTGCAATAACTTAAATTTCCAACTTTAACTTAAATTTTCTAGGTTTCTTTCAAATTCCTGGTTAGAAAGCACTCTTATCTCCTAGAAAATATGCACTGCTCTTTTATGAGAAAACAACCTAGAGAACATTTCTAGGGAGTTAATCTGTTTTCCCTATGAAAAAAGCAATGTGGAAAACACCACTTTATTAATCTTAGAAATACATAAGTTTTATCAATAGAAAGCCAGAGATCTTGACCAGTATATACCTGGATGACTGTAATAGCATCAGGACCTGAAGAGTATGGTAAATTAACTTCTCCTGCTGCCCTTTGAAAGCACACCTTCTTTAGGCACAGCTGCACATCCGTCCACTAATGCCACAACTCCACCAGTAGCACCTGACTTAGCCACCAGCCTACAGACACACATCTTCTTGTGATCTTTCCTGCAGATTCCCACACACTAAAGGGGATCAAGATGAACTGACACCCCTTTCACATTTCTAACCCCACTTATAAGTCAGATAGAGGGTGTGTTTTGAAGAGACTATGCCTTATTCTTATGAGCATCTACTCACAGAAAAGGATTCAGAGTGTGGATGGCTATTATCAAGACAGGGAGATCTTCAAACATAACTCTGTACCCAGATCCCTTTTTTATTTATGATAGGGTTTTAGCTGAACTCTTCTAAATATTTCATGACATCCCACCTGGAGTAATGTGTTCAGCTCTGGAGTCCCCAACATAAGATCAACATAGACCTGTTGGAGTGACTGCAGAGCAGGGTGACAAAGATGATCAGAGGGCTGGAGCACCATGTTATTAATTCAGACTGAGAGAGCTGGGTTTGTTCAGCTTAGAAAAGAGAAGGCTTCAGGGAGACCTTGTAGCAGCCTTCCTGCAGCTAATGGGGGCCGCCTACAAGAGAGCTGGAGAGGTACTTTTTACAAGAATGTGTGGTGACAGGACATGTGATGATGGCTTTAAGATGAAAGAGGGAAGGTTTAGATTAGATATAGGAAGAAATTTTTTGTGATGAAGGTGGTGAGATGTTGGAACAGGTTGCCCAGATAAGTTGTGGATGTCCCATCCCTGGAAGTGTTCAAAGCCAGGTTGGATGGGACTCTGAGCATCCTGGTCTAGTGGAAGGAGTCCCTCACCATGGCTGGGGGGTTGGAATTAGATGGTCTTTTATGTCCATTTCAATCCAGGCTATTCTGTGATTCTATGATTTGTGGCCAGTCTTACAAACAACAATATAATAATAATCATCATCATCATTACAATGTCATTTAATTTGCCTTGGAGATTTTCTAAATTGTCACAGGTGAAAATATTCTCTCTCAAATACTGTACAAAGCAGGTAAGTGAAAAGAACAGATGGGGGAATGTCTTCCCAGCCATATAATGGAAGCATGCTGTGTTTTCAAGATGTTATAGGTATGATCAGTTGCCATACTTAGGAACAGGAAAGGATTTTTCCCTGCAGGCATATTTTTTTTTACCTTTGCTTTCAAGAGATGTCTTCAAGTTAGTAAGAGAATGATTTTAAACTGTTGTGAGTTTTAATGTTGTTATAGCTATGGCAGATAAAATTCTGAAAGAATGCAGCTTCAGCAACTGCTGATCAATTTAGCATTATTGCTGGTGAGAGTCTGCTGCTCTGTGGAAAGAAAGACCTTGCTTTCCCTCAGAGTCAGAGCTGACTAGAATGCTCGTGAGCAGGGTAATAAGGCACTTTTATGAATTATTTGGCATAAGTGTTGCTGCTAGAGTAGATCCAAAGAATGGCTGATAGAAAAAGGAGAGTGGGGTGGCTGGGGAAATCCAGTAATCAGATCCTCTCATACTATTTAAAGTTAGTTGTGATCTTAAATCATAAAATGCATGTCAATAGTAGTGTTTAACTCTCTGTATGTTTTTGTGATTGCCAGTGCACACCTATTCTAAAGCCCTTCTGGGAATTTCTACAGCATCTGTATTTGTGTTCAACATAATTAGAATGAATTTTATTTGATTTGACAGCTAACTGTTAGTGCTGAGACATAATGAAAAAAGCTACCTGTCCAGTTTTAGGGAAAAAATGACTGGGGATGGAGGACACTCAGCGGGGTTACCACAGCCAGCAGCAGCAAGGATCCAAACTGCCCAGACCAATAATTTTGATCATGCTTTGAATACATGAGTGAGTCTAAACTAATCTTTGGTAATAGTGAGAAAAAAGCTGCAAAGATCTTGCATGTTGACTGTTCATTTAGCAAAATTCAAAGTTCAACTAGTTTAGTCAGTGTTTTACAAAATCTGATTGTGGACAGTATATTATGTAGTAGAAATACTTTCTGCTGACAGACTAGCCTTCATTTGTTAAAGTCTGTCTTTTTTTTTCCTTCATGAGGGGATAAGTTAAGAATGTCATGTTAACCTACTGAAAAAGACACAGGTGCTCAGTTTTGAGACCCTCCTCTCTAACCAGCTTAAGATCTATGATAAGGGGTACCACTTTGGATGTCATCTTTTTGTCTCTCTCTCTTTCCTTTGAATGGAGACATAGGTTTTCTATAACAGTACCCACATAGTCACAGGTCTTTCATTATTTATAATTGATTGCAAAGGCCCTTAAAACTACCTGTGTTTCTGCATGCATTGGAGATAACAAGGCCAGAGTACTTTATGGTGCTGAATAGTCTTAGTCTGGCTGTGTTCACATTACTTTGCAGCAGGCTTTGTGTGTCATCTGTGGCTCTTGGAGAAAAATTATTTTTCTCATGTTTATTTGGTTTTCCTTCAAATTATCTAAATTAAGGTGACTGTTCCCACTAGAACAGTCTTTTCTTTTTTTTTTTTTTTTTAAACTATGAAATTATGACTCTACAGTAGTAAGTCAAACACGTCCAAGACTATTCTCTAGCATCATCTAACATGGAATGTTCTCAACAAATACTAAATTCTACTAAATTATTTTAATCCCCCAAATAAGATGTCTACAACCAAATTGTCTGTTGTGAATGGTACTCAGATTGCATGGATTCCCTATTGGCACTCAGAAATTTTTTTGAGACACAAAGGTGGTCCAGACCAAAATAGTAAAGGTCATTCTAAAAATTAATCTAATAAAACCGGGAATTTTGGCACCCAGGAATATTCCGTCCAATGTCTAATTTAGTAAGACAGGCATAACATGAGTATTTGTCTTGTATGGATATAGAGGCACGTGTGAGAGGGTGAGGGTGTAGAGACTGCTGGGAAAGTGATAAAAGGAAAAGGACAGAGGGAGCCAATCTTGACACAACCTTGTCCATACTGTGTATATAGCATCTGTTATCCTCAGAACCACATCCACATTGTTCTATCTTTTATTATCCTCAGAACTGTGGAAGGGCATTTTTTCAGAAAATGCCAGCTGTCACTGGTTGCAGATAAAGCAGAGAAAGTGTTAAACCTTTAATTAGCATGTCCCATCACTCTGTCTTGATCTCACCTGCAGACTCTATTCGGTTTTGCAGTCAAGCTGCTTTGAGGTATCCAAATAGCAGCATTTTGGACACAGCATATTATCTCAATTTCTTTCATCAGGATGTGTCACTCAGTGAAGGAATCTGGGTGGCCATTTGAACATTTTATACCTTTTTTTATTTTATTTTACCTTAGAGAGACAGCCATACCATGTGCAAGGATACAGGAAAGCCCACAGACATAACCAGAGGAATCATAAAACAGGGAGGTGAGATGGGGTTAGTCTGAGTCAATATTTTTAAAACACAGTAGCAATTGGCACAGTATCATTACCACTCTCACTCCTTCAGCAGTCACTCCCAGTGGCCTCATCTTTTCCTTTTTACAAACAAATATATTTTCCTGCATTTTAATAGTAATTCTAAAAATATTAGACCATGCAGCAACAGTGTTGCAAAGAAGCCAAGATAAAGGTGTAAGCATCTTAAATAAACAATTACACAAACCTAGGAGTGGATGATACCCCTAAGTGCTGTGCAGCACTTCAGAAGAACCTCAACAGGTTTGAGAGATGGACAGAGAAGAACCACCTGATATTCAACAAAGGCAAGTGGAGGGTCCTGCACCTGGGGAAAGAATAACCCCCTGCACCAGGACAGGCTGGGGGGCTGAGCTGCGGGAAAGCAGCTCTGCAGAGAAAGACCTGGAGGTCCTGATGGACAAGAAGTTGTCCCTGAGCCAGCAGTGTGCCCTTGTGGCCAGGAAGGCCAATGGTATCCTGTGGTGCACTAGGAAGAACATTGTCAGTAGGTCAAGGGAGGTTATCCTGCCCCTCTACTCAGCCCTAGTGGGGCCACATCTGGAGTTCTGTATGCAGTTCTGGGCTCCTCAGTACAAGAGACATTGAGCTCCTGGAGCAATTCCAGTGGAGGGCAACAAAGATGATTCAGGGACTGGTGCATCTCTCTTATGAAAAAAGGCTGAGGGAGCTGGGCCTGTTCGTCCTCAAGAAGAGATGACTGAGAGGGGACCCCATCCATCTCTATAAGTATCTGAAGGGAGGGTGTCAAGAGGCTGGATCCAGGCTCTTCTCAGTGGTGCTAAGTAATAAGGAAAGAGACAATGGGCAGAACCTGATGCAGAGGAAGTTTCACCTGAATATGAGGAAGAACTTCTTTACTGTGCAGGTGACCAAGCACAGGAACAGACTGCCCAGAGAGGTTGTGGAGCTTCCCTCACTGGAGATATTCAAGAACTGTCTGGGTGCAATTCCATGCCGTGTGCTCTGGGATGGCCCTGCTTGAGCAGGTAGGTTGGACCAGATGACCCACTGTGGTAACTCCAAAACACTGATTTTGTGATTCTGTGAAACTTTGTGAGTCAAGAGAAAATATGTAATGGGTAGCCTGATTTTTGAGAGCAGAATGTGTACTGCATTGTTGGTGGTTACTTGGTGTTGGATTATATTCCTTAGTGATAGGAAGAATGTTTTAGTACCTGTTCCCAGAGGATTGTGAACAGCATGATGTTTCTACCTTTCAATAAAGAACAGCCAAATTTAGAATTCTTTGTATCACTATAACTATAAAACTTCAAGCAAAACTTCCATTGCTTGAATTTAATTTTAGAATTGCTTGCTTGTCAGAATTTTGCTATTGTTTCTTCTTACTTTCTATGCATTTCTCCTAAAGAATATTTAGGGCAATATTTGAATTTTATTTTCTTTAAAATTTCCTGTGTGAATCTTTGTCTGGTGCATTGTTTGAGACATTACATAAGGATTTAAGGTAGCTTTAGTCTCTGGGGGGAAACAGCCTAAGAGATTAAGGGGTGATGTTAAATTACCAAGAAGCCACAATCAGACATGGAGGATCAGTACTTCAGCAAAAGCAGATTTACCAAAGCAAGCCCTTCTTCCTTGCAAGGCTCCTATTGCCACTGTTAATGCCTTGGCTAGTTCTGCCTCTTTCTTTTCTATGAACTAGAATCTGAAAACTGGAAGAACATGTGTGTGCTTGCAGCCCAAATAAAAATTTCTTTTGTTTGCACATGTAAACAGGGCAATTTTTGAAGTTATGGCATTGGCTTTCAAATCTAGCTCAAGATCTGTAGGTTCCACACAAATATATTTGTTTAGCTTCTCTGGAGATGTTCTATCAAACTACATCTACGCATGAACAGAAAACATGTGCGAAAACCCCAAGCCCATAAACTATGAACATCCCCTTGAAAACTAACTGTTGTATTGCTACTGACTGAGATAGAACAAAAAGGTCATTAGCTATTATAACTAACCCTTCTCACTCAACAGGGTCCAAGTCTGAAACTGTGGGTATCCAACCTAAAGAACCCTTCACAAACTTGATTTTTATTTAGCATGTGATCCATAAGCTTTGACACCTGCAGCATTTCATCATTCAAAATTTGACACGTTCATAATCGCTACTTGGATGTGAAACTCATATGCCAGTAAATCAGTATTGAAGAAAGAGAGATAAAATGAATTATTGAAAATCTCTTGTACAAAGCCACTTTCTGCAATGATGTAGCCTGTCCTACAGAAGTGTCACACTTTTTCAATAGGTAGGTAGCCAGCAAAAGAAAAAAAAAAGTCCAACAAAAGAAACCCAGATGAAAATGAAGAGGCAAAGAATTTAAAAACTGAAATCATGATGGCTAATATTGCAATATGACAGTTTGATCTCAGACTATTTTGCAAACAAGTTGCACCAAAGTAGTTTCAATGAATTGTTCATCATGTTCTGTACAGTACCAATTGAACAACCCTATCACATCTACCATGTCAGAAGGCTAAAATCTGCTAAAGTGAACACTTCACATTTACTTTTAGGAAAATACTTTTAATAATCAGGAATAATTCAGCAAAACTTACTTCAAAGTCAAGGTCCGAATAACGTGATTTTCTTCTCTATTAAGCAGTAAAAAAAAGAAAAAAGAGGTTGTATTAACAAGGGGACTATTCACCAAATCATATTAATGAGTCTAAATAACATTCCTGTTTTCCTATCAGGTATATATTAGGTATTCTGTAAGATGATGTAGATTTTATCTTGATTATTTAAGATTAATGTGTGACTTTGCATAGTTTATTAGACGAATATCATATTATTTTCTCTGAAATAACCAGACTGAATTTCACTGGGATGCATGATGTGCATGTTATTTGCATGCAATCAAACCTGTCAGTGTATGAAATATATCTATTTCTATCCATTTTGTGGTATTTGAAGGTTATCATCATATTTATACTTTGTACACAGCTACCTATGTATATTATGATTTAGGTTTTTACAGGTATACAGAAATTGATTCTTTCCTACATCAGGCTTACATTGGTACAACTCCATTGATTTTAATGGAATAAATGACAGCAAAATCAAGCCGAAACCATCTACACTTGCCATAGCTTCAGCTTGTTTATTTGCAATGACAATCTGGATGGAGAAAGCAATGGTTTTGTTTTAAACTTATGACAAATCTGATTCAAAGCATCTGATATAAAGCAAGAATGGTTTACTAGTGAAATAATTACTTGAATAAAATGCAACAGAATATGATTGCTTAGACATATCACAAATAATTTAGCACAGAATTTTTTAAATTCTAAAAGAAACCAATTATAAAGTCAAATTATATCAAAAAGAAACAGAAATATAAGTAAGGGGTAAAAATATCTTTTCTAAGGTTGGAAATTAAATGTCTTGCAGTAGATTAAAGGGATGTAGAAAGAAGCTAGGTTGCAAGAGCTGAAAGAGTGCAAAACACATGAGACTGGAAACAAAAGATCCACCTTCAGGAAGGAAGCTTAAAGAAGGAAATAGTACCCCAAAAAACCCTCAAAAGGCTTGCTGCTACAATTTAACCCTAATTCATGGTAAAGGAACCTTTTCCAATTGCACCTGATTTTTTCAGTGAGATACAAATCCAGTTCACCAAGTCAAGATGAATAATGTTTCTGACTTTGATTTTATTTGGTTTACCAAACCTTCAGGTTTTAGTAAGATATTTTGTTCTCCTGAAATTGAAAGAAATTATTTTACAGATCTTTCATTTGTAGAAAGTGGAAGATCTTTAGTCCCTAAGCCCTCGGTAATACCACTTTGTGACATGTTGTCTGCTTTTGTAGCAAAATTTTAATGCTCCAATCCACAATAATATGAAGAATATTTCTGTAACACTGTCGACACTCTGAATCCTAAAGGGCTGGGAAGCAGTATAAAAGAACAGCCTAATACAATTAAAACAATGACCACCAACAAGTTTTGGTGAAGCTATCTTTAATCATCAATTGGATTTAACCTAGCATAGTTAAAGAGAATCCTTTAAAACAAATTACACAACTCTTCCCAAGTAAGTATCATGAAACAAGGACACAACAAAGGGCAGGTAAGAAAAATATGAGGACTTTATAACCAAATTACTAAAGCAGCTAAATTCTTACTTTTCATTCAAGAGGACCATGGTACAAATGTACCTTTGACATAGGCCTTCACCATTCCACAGTAAATCAGCACCTAAAGAAATCTACGTATTTTTGATGAAGGGGGATCTATTCTTAAGGTCCAATTAGAGCACATCTACAACTGAAAAGGCTCAGTGCTTACAAAAGAACAAAAATGTACAGGCAGATAATGAGGGAAAGTTTACAGGAATATCTTTGAAAAATGCTTGAAAAAGCTATTTTTAAGCTACAGTTCAGTAATAAATTAGATGTAATTGAATTATCTGACTGAGAATCCTAAGCAAAAACATAGAAAATTTAGGAAGAAATGTGTAGTTCCCTAGGTACTGTGATTTGTAAAATTGGAGCATTTTTATTCTGCCTTGAGTCTGTTTAACTGCAGTGAAAACATTCGTGGCATTGCTGAAATATTACTTTTTGCAGCCAGAAAACTATATCACTGTTCATGGGCAAAAAAGACATATCTAACAGACTGCAACATATTCAACTGTGCTATTGTCAGAGAGAGGCAACTATTGCAGTTTTCCTGTTAGCTCGCACCAGTTATGACCAAACAGGTCATCCCATAGGTTTATCTCAGTGAGGATTTTTCTTGGGCTCAACAAGAATCTAATCACAAACACATTTATTTTAAACTCACACCGAACATCTTCACTTTTTTCCATGACTGCATACTATGAAATACAGTGCAAGTGGTGCCACAGCCTATTCTTCTAGGACATAAAAAGTATTTAACTGCCACACACCCAAATGGCAGCAATGAAGTTCTGCAAGTTTGCAAAAACCAAAGGATGCTGGTTACAAATGTGATCCTGCACCACTGAGTTATGTGCAGTATTGTCACTGACACCACTGGATACACAATCAGGTTCTTCTGGCTACTACATCATTGTCCTGAAATGACTGCAGTGTTATTTTTTGGGAGAGGGAACATATTTAGAATCACAAAGTCACTCTTATTAGGCTAAAAGAGTATGTTTTCAGTCCCAACTGGAAGTTGACATTTTATTCAATTGTTCTCCTAGTTTTGGTATGATATATAACAAGCCTAAGCCATGAAAATAATTACTTTAATTGTGATTGCATATATACTTTTTTCTTATAGGAAGTTTATTTGTTATGTCTCTATCTGAGAAAAATGGTGTTTTCCACACATACTTAAATGCTTTCAGAAATCAGCCATGTAGCTCATTCTATACTTTAAACTAACAAAAAGCAGCAGCTGAGTAGAATAAGGGGTGACAATTTCTTTCATCAAATGAGCTGCTGAACTGGTCACACCAGTATGTTTCTTCTCAAAAAGCTGTTTCCTTTACGTACCTGCAAAACTGAGAATGATTTTAGACAACATAAACATTACCCTGGAAACTGGTGAGTTTTTTTCAAGGAATAGTTGGACATTCACTTGAGTATTAATGTTAGTAGACTATAAGTAGCAAAAAACTGTAAAGGATATTATCAAGGATTTGCCTTATTTAGTTTTTTGTATTTGACTGGGTTCTGCTATGATGTGCCAGGGAAAGTATCAAGGGACATTTCTGCTACAATACTTTTCCTAGGTCTTCAGTAGTTTAGGAATTTCCTTGGGAGGAGCTTATTTTGACATCTAAAATGTATAACGTGATAAAGGTAATGAATTTGTTTATCTTTTTGACATTTCATTTGATGCTCCTGTTTTTTACATTATAGGAGATATGAATAATCATTGCCTATTCACTCCTCAGTGATCTGTTCTCCAAGCAGAAGAGTCCCAAATGCTGGAGAACTGCAAAGGTGAGTAATAAAGGGACTGTCTAAAAAGCTGAAGACTCAATCAATTATTCAGTGGCAGGGAGTTAGCTGGTATAATTAAAAAAAAAAAAAAAAGAGTGGTGTGGGTAGGCAATGAACTGCAATCCATGCACAATTATAAAACCTTCGAAAGAAAGGGTCACATCTCATTTTAAGCAGGCACTGTGATAGCTCTTTTTGAAAAACTCCAGTGACAGTTCTGCATTGACACTCTACACTGGCAGAAGCCAAATCATGCTGTAAACTAGGGAAATTTCAGAGGAGAGAAGCAAAACCTAGTTTTAAGAGGAAAGGATAAAAGAGTGATACAACTTTGCTTAAACATTGTCTCTGGAAGAAGCAAACACAGAAGCTTGTTCAGAAACCTTAGAAGCATATCAACGCATAAACAAAACTGTCTGGGAAAAATCTGAAAAAGTTCAGAGATGGAGTTGGGAATAAAGAGAGTTTATGTAACTATGAAATAATCTGCTATGGGAAACATTGGAAACCTGTTAGTCTTGAAAGTGAAGTTGGACTATGTATCACAGAAATAAATCTACTGTAGAAAATATTCTTACATTGATAGAAGAGATGACCTGACAAGATTTATTCCATCTCTGATTTCTACAGCTCTTTGATCTTAATTGATAAAATCCATTTTAGTAGAAAAAAACCCCCTACCCTTTATGCCAGGACCAAAGTGAAACTCTGTGAAAAAATATTTGCAGTAGTAATTTGTTTTAAATCAATTTCACTTTGTGCTAATCATGTATAGCTTCTCTGTGTAATTCCAGAACAACTTTAAACTCTGCTGAGGGACAAAAATAGAATTCTGAAGAATAATTTCCATACACCAGCACACACTAATCTACTGGCACCAGGAAAGAGCTGCTCTTGCTAAATGACTAATAAAATCCCTCTCCATCTCTGTAAAATAACAAATGCCTGGTTTTCTCCTCGTTCTAGGTTATGCTACTACATCACTACCTGATTAATTATATCAGATAGTCCTAAAGATATATTGCATTTTGCAAAGTATAATTGAAACCAGAGATACCATATTATAGTAAGGACTATAACCATGCTTCCATTAATATAAAGACTTATTATGAGCAGTTTATAATTCAGTCTGAGATTAGATTTGACATACAAGATCTTAGCCTGGGGGGGTGTCTTTTTTTCAGAATAAATGTAAAGGAAAATCTTTTTTGGCCCTCAGAGATATGAAAATGGAATGTGGATAGACAGTTTTGATTTAAAATGCCTTTTGTGTGTACATAAGTGAAAAACACTCCAGTTTCTGAATAGAAGATTATGTTGGCTATTAGTTCATAATATGAGCTAGACATAAAGCAAGTAAATTTTCATGAAAAAAGTGAATTAGCTTTTTAATGTGGGAATTTTATGTCTTCAAAATATGCTAACAAATTTAGCACATCAATTTAGCACACAGCACAAACATAACTCCAGAGATCTCAATTTAAAACTATTCTGGCAAGATATTGTGGCTTGTTGTTCCCCCTTTTTTTACTGGGCAGCTTTGTGCATTCAATCAATTGAAACCACTCCTTTGTGTTTCCGAATGCTTTGGGGGAAATGTAGCATTTCTCAAATGAACAGTCATAATATAAAGTCTGCATTTCACAATACTGACTAAAATTTCAGTTCTTCACATCTTCAGTTGCTAGAGTCAACTCTGTCTAATTCTGTCCTTCCTCCTGTATGGTAACTTGAAAATAATCTGCATCAGTTTCTGAAGCCAGAGGAATCTGAGACCCACTCACTCACGTGAAAGAAAGAGAGGGTTGTTACAGGGCTAGACTTCATTTCACTGAGAGTCACAAAATTGGCAAGAGCTGTCTCCACAGCTTATTGAAGAATGAAATGAGGAATGGGAGGGATAGAAAACTGAGATACAGAATGGCTGAAAATAAATGCAATGTGGAAACATGATAAAGAAGAAATTCCTGTGGTGCTTGTCTCTCTATTTTTGTTCTCTTTCTTATTTTATTTCTCATGTCATAAATCAAAATGACTTCACACCATTTTGCTTTTGTTCTGCCTGCTGCTGTGACAATTTATTGATGATATTGAGTATTTTAACTGTGTATTTCTTCTCCTCTTTCCTTTTTTTTATTTATTGTTATTTTAGACCTTCCATACTGCTTTTATTTCATTCTTTTAATTTTAAGTTTATTCTTAATTTCTGCCATATTCCCCCCCCCCGTTTTTTTTTATGTTTATGTTTATGTTTTATGTTTGTCTTTTTTCTCATCTTTATCTATAAATTTACTTTTTCTTTGTATTTCACTATCTTTTATATATCTTTATTTTCTCAAATGTAACAGTATTTTCTTCTCAAAGTCTTCTGTAAGTGATTTGGCCAAAGACCACAGACTTGACTGTCTTTGAATGAATGAATACAAAAGGATTATTTTGGTCACACAAACAACTTATTCCACATAAAGATCTCATAGCAGAAACTGAGACAGAAAAATAAAGAAGGAAGATATGAGACTGGAAAGAGAATACCAGTCCTTTGCATCACAAATAATTTGTGAAGTCTTTATTGCCTTTACTAAATGTTTCTATTGCCTGTCTTTGCACATTCTTCACCTTATAACAGTTTAAAGTCTTTGTCTGCTTTCAGTTCTTTTCCATTCCTGCTCACACTACACTAACCATAGTTGTCTTGAAAGGCTCCTTCATTCTTCTTCCACAGAGGTTACAATGCGAGTCTCTTCACATAGTCAGGCAGAAGGTATCTACTCTCTCTTCCAGGTTTGTTTTTTTTTTTTTTCCCACAATAAAAGACAGATTAATTACTTATCTTGGAGATATGTTGCTCACATCAGGTTCTTCCTCTGCATTTAAACTTCCCAACTTTACCCTGCATCTAAGTGGCTGGGAATGCAACACTTCACTTCAAAGTAATTTCATTTTAATGAGCACATCACTCAGTGTACATTTTCAAAACAAAACCCATTCCAGAAGATTGTATTGAGTGTTTTCTTCATTAAAATCAAAACACTTTGAACTGAAGGAGCACACTCCAAGCCACTTTGATGTCAAGGTAGCAAAGCCAGTTTTTATCCTTGCATAGAAGGGTTCTGCAGAATGCTAGCCAGATGTTTGATTACTCCTCAGAAACTCCACGATGTATTAATATGCCTGCTTGTGGTTGTAATTGCATGAGTACTGTTGGGTACATACCAAATAAAATAAAAATCCCTGATTTGCACATCATGAATCTGCAGATCTTAAATTTATACTTATCTGGGCATGTAATATTATGGCATTCTCAGACTATCTTTCAAAAACTGAAATTCTTCTATATATAATAAAACATGTAATTGTTCCCATCTACACATTTTCTTGAGGAAAAAGTACATAGCTATGACAGTTTTAGAAGAAAGTTTGTGATGCTGTAGGATTCATCTGACCAAATTTAGGACATCAACATTTTTCATGTTCATGTCTGAACTACTCATTCTGGTTCCTCTGTGGAATCTGAAAAGGGACACCTGCACTGAAGCATGTGATTTACTTCATCCTGGAGCAGATGTCTAAAAGTGGCCTAAAAATGGCTATTTGTCTCAACTGACTCTAAAGGGGAGCCAAATATGAAGAGCTCTTTTTCCATTTTATAAGGGGAATGCTTACATTTAGATATCTAATGGTAGAGGTGATGGATCATCCCTGCAGAGTTAAAAGTCAGGATATATGGTGTTTTTTGCTGATACTATAGCTGCGTTCCAACTATGAGTGGATAGGAGGGGGAAGCTTCCTACTGCTCAAGATCTCCTTTAGAGGTGGTCTAGTCAGGAAAAATGTGGGCAGGATGGTCTTGAATGTCCTGCTGCAGGTTTTGCTATCACTAATATCTGAAAAACTATCTTTTGAAAGGTCTTGCAATCTTCTAAAAAAAAAAAATAATTTGTGCTCCCTTCTTTACTTTGTTCAAGGCAGCAACAAAAGTTAATCCAAGTGGTCAGTTGCAGCCAACACCATTTTGGAGCTTTAATCCAACCCTTGCATCTTACACACTGCATATGTAAAAACACAATCATGTTCTTTATCTGGCTGGATTGGCTTATCAGGATCTGCTTGAGACTCTAATTTTATACAATTGTTTTTTCTTGTTTCTATCTTCAATTCAGTGCAGCACATCCTTATCAGAAGAGGAAGTAATGCTGTATCATCAAGCAATGTTGAGAATCACAAAACCAGATACAAAAGCCTTTTATTTTCTGATCTGCCCTAATATCTGGGGTTTTTTTCCTACTATGTGGGATTGTGCTGGGTTCAGTGAGGTTTAGGAACACAACTGTTCACAGCTTTCCGGACTAAAATACAGACTTCTAAGCCTAATATATTTACCAAGAGACTAAATATTTGCTATCATACATTATTATATTTTACTGCATTTTCTACTACATACTTAGTAGTTTCTTCTGAGCATAAAAATAATATACAGAATAGTGGTTAAGATTTGATGTGTACATCACATCTTAGAGGTAAACTTTAAATATGATACAAATACAGTTAAAAAAATAACTCTAAAGGAGCAGTACATTATACTCACAGATTTTCAGGCCTCAGCAACTGTAATTTTGTGTAAGATGAAGTATCTATTGTCCCAATTTTTACAACCTAACTACGGTCTGCTTTTGTGTTTGGTTTTTTTTTTTTTTTTTTTCCTTAGGTGTCCTAGATGACCTTTGTCAGCAATAGAAAGAAAGAGACAGAGTAACTTAGAGTGGATGGTGTGGTGGCATGTACGGCTATCTTCTCAAGGAGTTACAAACCTTCCTCATGTATCTCATCCATATGTCTAATCTTAACTGGACTGGATCTGAGTCTGACAAAAATCTGACAAAAACTATCTGAAAGACAGTACTGCAGATAGATGGAACAGGATACTACTGGAAGTTCACCTTAGCTATACTGCCTCTTGCTTGGATTAGATTTGAGCACCTGAGATTATAAATCATATGCCTGAACTGAGGGCAGTAACCTCTTTAACAATGCAAACTTGTTTTGAAAGAGCCTGCCTGTCCGAGCACTGAGTGAGCAAGCACTTATACTACCTTTTAGACATAATTTTGAAAATTTGTCCAAACTTATACATACTTACTTTAAGAACAAGCAAAATGTTGATAATTTTTGATTACTTGCAAATGCCCACAGTTCATTTTCAGTTCATTTTTCGGTTAAATCCAGTCTCGTAAAAACTTATGTTAGTACACACACAATACAAACAGCGTGAAAAATATTTCACTTTCAAAGCTGGTGAAGACATCTCCTGAAAAGAAATCCTAAATTCTTCTGCCCAAACTCTCCATAAAACTTCAACTCAATTTTAAAAGAAATATCCATAAATATGCACCATTTATCAAGTATCAGATGCAGTTCTGTGTCTAAAAAATTGAACAATCAGGCTAAGTCTCTGTTTCCCTTCAGAGACGGGTCCAAACATTGTAGAGTAATAGCTAATGCCTTCCAGACATACAGTAGCATTTTTTTCCACCTGTAGCTTTTTTTAGAGAATGCGTAAGGACCATGTTTTTCTCATTTGTCTTTCTCTTTCCCACAAAATTATGTGTTTCACAATATTTGAAATGCTGGTGAAATGTATTTCCAGTTCTTAAGGAGGCCCAAGTATGAAATTAATTCCATCTCACTGGTGGCTTCACATAAGCAAAAGCTTAGGAGGAATGGCAGTATTTGATGCCTAGGTCTTAAGAAATTATTTACATAGTTTGCACTTTGATAATGCTTAAAACCCACAGACAGATTGTAGTAATTACTGAAACCCTTTTAAAGGCTTTTCAGTTCACTGTTGCAATCTGAGTGGAAGCCAGGATACTCCACATGAAGCCCACCTGTACCTATTGCACACATCAGTTGTACCAATGCCTGCACACACATGCAAACAAAACTAAATCAGTAAATGGTGAACTACTGGATGCAAGAATCCAAGATTTACACTAATGAGAGCAGAATCAGACATATCATATCTGAGACAGATATGATTGTCAGCAATAAAATGGCAAATATTTTCAACTGCATGTGCTTGCAGGTAAGGCCAATGATTAGCACTTGCATCTTGCAGGAATAGTTTTTCTTCTCATAGCAACACAGAATTTTCCAGTGGACTTTACCTGGTAGGTCACGAAATCCTCTGCAGTCGTGTGGAATGTTAAATCTCCAGAACTATATTGTTTCATACAGACTGGTTCTGAAACTTTAGTCTTGTTTTCTAGGTATAAACACTTCTGACAATAAGAGAAATATGAACAGCAGTGTATGATCCCAAACAATCATTTATACTGAATTAAAACATTAGCTTCACCCCTTAGACACAAGGCACAATTTATTGTCTTATCATATAATTAGAACAACAGAGCATGCAATTTATTTATGCACCACTGACCTCTAAAGAGCTCATTGATATTGTGGATCCAGTTTCACTTCTTGATAATCCTGCATTGTCATCCAGCTCTGAGGCAATGAAATTCTTCACTGCTGTGCGGGGCTCAAATGGCAAATTCTGCATATGTTCTTGAGTGGGAAGATGCTGGTCTAAATTGATATTAAATTGGTCCATTACAGAGGGATTCATATTGAACTCTGGATTAACTTTGTAGTGCAACAGCCTTTCATGAGGCAAGGTATCCATGCCTATATTCATTTTGCTCTCATCTTTCAATGATGGCTGGGTATTTACTGAGCCCCGGGGCATGACTATATAGTCGCTTTCTATCATCCGTTCTTGAGGATGGACTATGTCCATGTCTGCACCTCTCAAATTATCATCAGTGCATAAATACACAGTCCTCCGCAACTCACTGTTGTCTTTTTTCAAGCACTGATTGGCCAGTTCACTCATACTCATAGGCATGTGGAGACCTGTTGGTTGCTGGATGATGACTTTGGAGATGATGTTTCCAGGCAAGGTTGAATAGCTCATTCCTTCAGGGTTTGGTCCCTTTTCCTCCTCTTCATCATTCAGTGAAATTCTAGAAAGTGTTCCTGTTATAGTGGCTGCTCTGCAAGGTCCAATGTCTTTATGCAGAACTGTGGGTCAGAGAAAAGGAGTCTTACAACATGAAACCATGTATACCTAACAATACTAGTGGCTTTATCTAGCAGCGCTTCCTTTACCAGTGCGTCTTCTTAAATCTTTTCCTATCCACTTAATAACTCTTCTTTTATAAATATTTTTGGGAAGGGCTTTTGTGTGGTTTTAGTTTGTTTGTTTGTTTGGGTTTTTGTTTTTTCTTTTCTTTTTTTTTTTTTAAATCAACATCTCTTAATCTACCATGTATAACTGACACAGATCTCTGACTAAGCTTCAGACATTTATACAAATTAAAAACACTGCTTCATTTATTCATACTGCCTTATATAGATCTTAGGTGACTTACAGCTTAAGCAAAAGTTTGCCATGTGGAACTCATTAAGGGTTTTTAAAGAAAAATACACTATGACATCTGTACTGTCTTTATTAACTCCACATAACCTCCTGGAAAATGTCAAACACATTGTAAGGCAGAATCATTTTGTCAATCCATTGTAATGACCTACCATAAAATGACAACTATGAGCATGTGTTACTGAGCTCCTGAATGTTCCTTTTCACTGACTTTAAAACTCTTCTCTATTAAATTATGTTTTTAATAAAAGTGACAAAAGAATTACCACACTGGGAAGAAATTCCATTGGTATCAGAAAGAATATTTTGCTGCATCTGAAAAGGTTATAAAGAATATGAACATGTTTTTTTTATAGAAGAGTCATAAACACTTGTTCTAGGCCTAGACCTTCCTGGTCAAACTTGTGACAACATCCAGCATTTTTTGTTGGCATGAGTTCCACATGTAAAAGCTACTAATCCAAAAATTCAAAATTTCCAGGAGCACTGAAGAATGGCTTTGCAAGCAAAGCATCTGTTCAATCACAAATATTCATCTTTAAAAAAATGAATCTAAGTCTATAATTCAACATTTGTAATTAATGAAAAATGATAGATAGTAACAAAAAAAGATTAAACAATTACTGGACCTATTTCAGCTGGGTACAAGAATTTTCTAGTGCCAGTTGAAAATATCTTAATTCACACCATTGCACTATTGTGCTAGTTTGCACAATAAAATCCCACTCATGAGCTGCGACAGAAAGACAACTTGAAGTATCTCAGGTATTACATTTACATCCCTTCTGGATGCCTAAGGGCTCTGATGACCCAGATCCCCCAGTACCTGTCAGTTTTCTGCCTTTTTCCATAGCAAGCAACTCATAAGACATCCCACTCTCCCACCTCACACAAAACTCTCATTTTCCCATCATGAAAACAATTTGCTTCTAAATAACAATGCACCTGAATTCAGTGGCTGCTTCATTTTTTCCAGTGATGCTTGTTAAGACATTTCAAACAGTGACCTATCCTTAAATTTCACCTTAAAAGAAAGTGAGTTTAAATGCTTATCTAGTCAAGCCTGGTCATAACTGCATTCAAAGTCATCTCCTTAAGGATGCCTCTAACAAGGCTCTCCATATTGCAGAGCTATGTTATCAAAGGTGAGAAATAGGAGCTACATGGATCAGTGCTGGATTTTTATCGGCACTGGATAGTGACAGACATGAATTTGTGTTACAACACACCATCCTACTCCCTTCAAAATACATGTGCATATTAAACTGATCTATAGGGAAGACCTAATATCATATTGCAAGAAACTCAACTGGTAGTTTTTTTAAAGGTTAGTGACTGGAAACTCAAACTTTACCTTAAATTGCTGCTTTTTTTGCTTCTGATATAGCCTACAAAGAGATAGTGTGTCCTCCAGGTGGATGATGCAGAACAGCTAAGTTAGGCTTCTGTCCTGACTCACCCTGTGGAGGAAAACTTCTGTCTCTTTCTCTCTCCATTCATTGAAAAATGAGGATGACTAGGCAGGACTGCTTCCCTAAGAAAAACTGTCCTTTGGGAATATCTCTGAGATTTAAAAAGTTCTATAGGACTTAAATGCTTATTTATTTCACACTGTACTTTATTTAATCAGTGTAGGCAAACAAATTGCTGAAAATGTGTTATTTTTAATATGTGGAAACAAACATAGCTGACTAATTAAAGATCCCATGACCGAAATATCTTTTAAGAAACCCCAACTTGTTTCATTAAAGTGGAATAAAATTTAATTTCCTTAAACTATTATTAATTTCACTTAGAATCCTTACAAACTTACCCTCTTTAAAAATAACAGAAATTGATGCATCCTTCATATACACAGCTGTTAAGATACCTTATTTTTGCTTTTGTTATAGCAAGATGACAGTATCACATTTGCTTGTGTGCCAGGGCAAGGAAAGTTTAATATGCTAAGAATAGCCTTCTTTCCAAAACTATTTGCCTTCTAATAGATAATCACACTTTTGACTGCTTTCCAACTGCTGAATTCTAGTCAAAGGTTTTTGTAAGAACATGAAATAAATGTATTCATATGGCAACATCACTTTTCACTTTTTTTTTTGATTGAATTTATAAATATTTTCTGTAAGTGGTTAAACCCTTATATTTTTCCAGTTTTCACTTCAGAAAGAATTAGTACAAGGCTTTTTTTTATTGGTTAAATACTCTCTCAATGTTCGTACCTGACCGACAAGCAATGTCCACGTCCTTCTCAAAATCAGTCTGTAACAAGAAACAATGAAACAGAAGAGCCATTATTAGTTTAAAAATAAACCACAATACTTTTTTGCCAACTAGCGCTTCCAAAATGTCCTACTTATAGGGTCAAACTCTCTTAAAAGTGGTTTCTTGTTGCTGAGAAGGTGAAGTATAATGTTTTACAACAGCAAAGCTTTACAAAGTTTCCTAAAGTATACCTTGGTGGTTTTGAAAGTATGCTGCCTGACCGGAAAAAATAAAATAAAATAGCTGGAAGTATATAGTTTTAATAAAATGATACAGTGTAGAGTTTTTAATTTATATGGGAGAATAATTTCTACATCTCATCAATGAATCTTCTTTAAGGAAGCTTTTCATAGTAATTTTATGAACAGCAGTATGAAAAATAACCTGCAATACAGATTACTGTGAATAAGTATAACGCAATTAGTCCACTCTGTTTATAACTTCATTAATTTGTTATAAAGTGCCTATTTGTTATAAAATATTCTGTCATTCCTTGCTACTAATGTAATCACATAAAATTTTTGCACTCCCTGAAAACAAATGTTATTTATTTCATTTTGCAAAAATTAATTGTAAGAACTAAGAATGAATTTTAACAGTTGGAAATCAAAGCACACTTCTCCCCGTTAAACAAAACTATTTATTCTGTTAGGTAGTTCAGTTAATGTTTGTTTTATTTCCACAAGAAGTTTATTACATGTGAAATGTTCAATAAAACTGATCTCTTTCTGGCTTTTGGAGTCCAAACTAAGTTCTTTTTTTGAGTCATCGTTTTTGAAGGGCATTTGCTTGCTGAGCCTTGCATTTTTGCTGAGCCTTGCACGTTTTTAGGGCCTGATCCTGTCCCCGTTACAGTCAATGACAAACTGTTGTTGAAAGTGGAGACCAATATGTTGTCTTAGTACACTACCTAACAATATTAGTAAACGCAAATTGACATATTGAGCCATTCACTATGTCCTTAATTCAAGATGTTAAATAGATTCCCCTTGTAGAATCTCTAGCACTTTCTCCTTGTCTGACTTAGTTTGAGAAGAACATTTTTCAAGGCCTCGTGAAGGGAAGACTTTCAAATGCATCACAACTCTTTACACCAGCAGTAAAAAAATTCACAATATATTATTACTTTCTCATTCTCATGCAAAACTCTTCTGTTCTAAAAAAAATGGTGAAAGATTTTATCTCTATGCTCCACTAAATAATCACACCAATAATATAAAACTTGCTAGAAGATTTAAGCAACCAGATAATGACCTAAACAGAACTGTGCTTAAAAACTGTGTTAATATTCAGGTATGCATACTTGCCACATACAATATGGGAAGCTTTTTTTTTTTTTTGGTTAGGAACACTAAATTCACAGCCAAAGAATAAAATAAAAGCTAACCATAATTTGAGCATGTCCATTCGGAAAAGAACTTGAAGAATCTGCATTGATTGGATCTTGGCAATTTCTCAGCCGACATCTGAATGCATCCTGAACCTGTGAAAACAATATCTTATACTGATTCTTGTGTAACATCACATACTCTACTCCTATTAGAGATTAAATTAAACCACATGGAATACAATGCATGACTTTTCTTCAGCACACTTAATAAATCAGAAGTAATAAACATAAATTGGCATATTTCTGGCATTTCATACATTTGCTGTATTTCCTGGCTGCTGCAAACTCTCTCAGTCTATCACATCAAGACCACAGAATTAGATTTACCTGTGGAATGAATTAGCAAGTAGGCAGAGACATGGTATTGAAGGCAAATCTGCCTTGGTGATACTGTTCTGCTTTGTCTTCCATTCATTTTGGTTCAGGTCCGATAACAGGATTAACAGATATGCTGCTAATTATTGCAAAATAAAATGCATTTGCTACTTGATAAATATAAGATTATTGAAAGACATTTCTTAACAGTGTAATCAGACAAATAGTGCTCTTCTAATTACACCTTAGAGAATAAGTCTATTTAAAAAATATTACTAATTCTAATCAGTCTCTAACTCCACATATAGGGAAGAACCTCATGCATCTTCTCTAGGAGTAAAACTCCTCACATCAGAGAAATATCTTCAATGTGAGCACAAGAAAGAAAGTGGACTATTTGCACAGTGACAAATTTCTTGAAAGTACAAAAGGAATTCCTCAGAAATTACTGTTTAATAATATGATTCATACAGTAAATTTGAAGACTTGTTCCTAAAAAAATATTTGAGAAATTATCTTTTCATAGAAAGGGTTATTCTTACTTTTATTTTGAGTAGAATATATGTCTAAAGAAATACTATTATGCAACACTTCTGTCAGAAAGATGTGTTCAACAGAGAGGCACATTCAAAAGGAAAATGCTCTTCCTGTTTGCGGACAGTAGAACACAAGCATATTTTGCTGTTTTCTCACATGTTCAACAATAAGGACAGCAAGGTAACTTCTGGAATCTAAAGCTTTACCATGTGAAAGTTATTTACAGAAACACAAGTGTCCACATTATAAACATAATCGTATACCTGACTGCAAGAATGACTTGGAAAACAGGAACTTGGCTGGGTGATCTCCAATTAAAACACACTAATATAATTTCTTGTTTGAATATGGAAGTATTCTCAATGAAATGCCTATTAGAAAATACATTCTATTTATTATCTGCAAAAATTACTTGATGTCTTACTCAGTATAACTAAAAGGGAGAAAATTGTCTTCTACTCATGGACATTTTGTGACCAGCAGCAGAAGATAATTCATTAATTGTTCCTGATGAGAAGCCATCCCTTTTCAATCCATCACATTCTATTGTGAGTTCTTTAGGAGCTGTCACAAAAGGGAAAATTTAGTAGAAAAAAATATTTTTGTAATTAGCATTATTTTAAGGTGTTAAACCCTTAAATGACAAAGAGTGCTCTGTGGTTTAGATAAGTGACTGTTGCAGATGGAGGGAAACAAATATAGAGCAGAAAGAAGAATAAAGCAAGGTGGGAACACCAGTATTTACCACATGTGGTAATTTAAAGTATGTTGTATTGAGACTCAGATTCTGATTTTAGACACTATGCTTGCTTTGGTTTTCCATGTGTTTGATGTTAATTTAATTTGGCATCTCCCAGTTGCTGCAAATTTAATCCGAGTCTTCTCCTACTTTATCAGTGCTGAAGCTGGGTCACACTTCAGAGTTTTATGCACTTGGATAAGCACTGACACAGTGATTTGACAAAAAATAATACAAAAATTCCCTCCTTCCAAAGCATCCCCAGTTGTGCTGAATCTGGTTTCAAGGCTTATGATGTTTGACCCAAAGCATTACTACTTCAGAACATACTGTTTCATCTCACTCTGTGCAGTGGGCCACCTCATTTTTGGGACACTCTGTTCATAGAGCTTTCCCAGTTCTGATAGCTCCAGAGATCTCAAGAATCTCATATCCTACTTTCACTGCCTTCTGTATTAAAGCACTGGATCTTGATTTTAGGATCCTCTTAAATGTGCATGTGTTTCTGAAGTGCAAGCATGATCTGTACATGTTAACAGAATGTCAGATGTAGCCCTATCCACCCTATTGACATACATTGCAATTCCTAGGTGTTCTCACCCAAGTCAGAAACTAAATGGTTGAACTTTCTCAATACCAGCTTGATTTTCTCAAACTGCTTGTTCAAAATTGTTGTTTGAGTATGTAAAAACCGTGCTGTCTTTACATTTTACTTTGAAGCACAAGCTTGTTTCCCCCCCCCTCCCTTCCTTTTAATAAGATACAAAATTTTCTTAGAGCCAGGCAGAACAGGAGAGACAGATGTGATGAACGTGCAGATACCAGGAAAGTGGTTTCCTTAGCAACAGTAACCAGCTCCAAGCTTTTATAACTTACCCTCACCCTATTCATGTACTTTTTATTTTTCTCCTGCAATACAGAAATGTGGGCTCTAGACGCCAACGATGCGTTTAATCCAAATGCTCTCTTACTCCACAGAGCACAGCTAAAGAAGAAACAGCATGTGGGTTCCTCCCATCACCACAATTAATGGGAGTTACTAAGTGTGATTCAAATCAGCTTTGGAGCACCTTGTGCTCAAGCAGATCAGACAAACTGTTTTGCTCAGATGGAGAAGTTTCAGTGCTAACCTCTCCCATCATTCGCTGTTCTGTGACACAAGCATCACCATCTTCCAATGCCCAGTTAGCTGTTTAAACATCACAGTGAGGAAAAAACCCAGTCCTAGGCCCTTTGTGCTAAGAAGGCAACATAAAGCAATAATACTTCTCTATTTCGCATTTTTCTCCCAAGATTTTCAAATGGTCTAACGAGAGGTCTTATGCTTGTGAAGTATTATATTTATTTAGAAGTAAGGAAACAGAAGTATAGAAAGATTTAATGTCTTTCCAAAAGACACCGAATTGATGGAGGACAGAAATAGATGATGCATCACTTAGTTCTCTTCTGTTTCAAGTCTCAGTCAGTGAATGTCCCTGGCTTCTGAATGAAGTCCCTGTCATACAACATTTTCAATGTAGCATGCTAGAGAATGTAACAAGTGTTTCCATCATTTATGTTTATATCAACATAACTAAGAGGCAAATGGGGGAGTTTATATATAATTGTAGAAGTTTGTGGGTTTTTTTAATGTAATGACAATAAAGGCATAGCAAAGCTGGGCTGTCCTCTTTGTTTGAATTTTATGGTGTTATATTCCACCCCATATTTTTATTTCTTGACAGTCAGAATTATTGTTTTGCCTGTGCTGGCATGCTATAAATATTAGAGCAATCCTATAGGCTATAACTGAGATAGCTTTGTAGCTGTCATCAAGAGTGACAAATATGTTGGCAGGATTTCCCTCACAGGCACTGGCAGAGCTAATGCTTTTGCAGACAACCAAAAGTAGCAGACTATTCTTACAGCTGGAAGTGCATCACACGCTCTGCATGATGGCACTGTCTTGGCCTGTACTCACCTAGTAGTCTCTGGAACTAGAAAGTCAGACTCTCCAGAACCAGACTGGGAAGTAACTTACAGGAGTTACATCTCTTTCCACATAGTAACTTGTTGCAGTAAACAGTTATGTCTTTGCTGCTGCAAACTGAACCAAGTAAGTGCAGTCTAAACACATTTTAGAAATAAAACTTGTTTCAAGTGCATCAACTTTTACTTCTTTTCTCTTCTTGAAGAAATTTCTAATTTCTTTCCCCATATGAAAAATATTACCTTAATTCATTCCTCAAGAGTTTTGCTCAGTTTGTAATTTAAATCCGTAAGACTAAAGAAGATTCATTGTGTTCTCTCAAAAAAGACAATCAGTGACATGCCTAGGCTTCTTTGTCTTCCACCACCACCACAGTCATCATCTTGACTGGAGATAATCTTCTGATTAGTGAATAAGTTGTCTCTGTACATTTACTTCTGTCTAAGTTGTCATGACTGAAATAAAAACTCTTCCTTCTTATCAAACGTTTGTGCTTTTTGGGCCTCATTGGGAAATCTTTTCATGAGACAATTTTTTTAAAATACCATGTAGATAGATTATTTAACTGTTTTATCAAACGCCTTTCTGCTAGAATTTCAGTGTTAGAACTGGGATGAGTAACTGCTAAGACTGACTTGCTGGAACAACTCCTCTAAGTAGTTAAACAGAGCAATGATTCTTTGCAGTTAGATAACCTATCTATCATCTATCTATCTATCTATCTATCTATCTATGACTTGCTAAAAAAGCAGTGAATGAAATAAACCACAGCTACTGATTGCCGACATGTAAGCAAATAGGATTCTAAATTCTTGTATAGACATAATTGTAATCAGGTATTTTTGCATATTGCTTGCAGTAGAAACAGTGAGTTAAAAGTGGTTTCAGTCAAGGTATCCTATGGATTTGAAAATTGAGCTTACTTATAGAACAGACTAATTCCAGCTCTATTCCAGTCCTATCTGTGAGAATTGTCAGACAAGATGTTTCTATGAAATGTCCAGCATTACCAGAGCATTCGATATCAGCATGGGAATGAAGCACTTGCTGCAAAGAGCTGTCATTAGCGTAGGAAACTTGTCTTTAATTCAAGGTGTAGGGCATTGTTGGAAGATGTCTGTTGATTTTCATGTTTCATCAACAGCTAAAACACTTTTTTTTTCCAAATAACCTTCTGCATTACTGCACTGATGCAGGCTTCAACATCTGATTTTTTTATTTTTTATTTTATACAATGCTATGCTGTGTTATGTTTAGAATATCTCATGAATTTTGGTCTGTTTTCAGACAAAATCAATGACTGATCAAAATCAAAGGCTGTTTTGCAGCCTCTCTGAATCCTTACAAAGGACACAAGGAAATGGAATTAGGAAACAAAGAAATTGAATTAGAACATAAGGAAATGGAATGAACAGGGGAATTCAGACTGGGCATTAGAAAAAAGGTTTTTCACCCTGAGGGTGGTCAGTCACTGGAACATGCTTCCCTTGGGAGTGGTCATGGGACCAAACCCATCAGAGTTCAAGGAGTGTCTGGATAACACTCTTAGTCATACGGGAGATGGACTCAATGATCCTTTTAGGTCTGTTCCAACCTGAGATATTCTGTGACTCTGTGGAAGATAATGCTGTTCATACTGCTTTAGTTTTGAATGCTTTACATGCAACCTTGAACTAAAGACATATTTTAAAATAAAAACTGTTCTCTAGGACAATAGGTGGGAGGTGGCATGCACTTTCTGGGCTAATTAGTACATCCTAATTGATACACAAAGTTCATAGACAGAAAAACCAGTAGGAAACCACTATTCTTTCAACTGAAAATAGGTGCAGCGTCTTGCCATTTTACTAAAAACATATATGAAATGATGGCTTACAGATTTACAGGTGAGACTACCCTCTTTCACAGATATAAATCACTGGGGGAAAGAAAATGCTCAAGAAAATTAGGATTTTGCAAGACAGTTCTATGTAAAGTACATGTATCTTATTATCTCTTATTCTGCACATATTTTTATCCTGAACAAAATGAAAAGTCAGAAGAAGAAAAAAGAAAAGGTATTAAAGGAGTAAACCCTTTCCAATAGGAAAGCTGATTAAGAAATACATAGCCACTAACAGCATGATTAAAGTGGGAAGGAACCAGAACAATGCGAGGAGTTAATTTCTGCAAGATACTGATTTTTTCTTTAAAAGTTGAAAACTTAATTCTTTGATAAGATAATCAAGTATACATACTGTGTAGGACAGCTCATGCAAAGTGGTACAGTACTGAAAGATTTGAATAAATTATGTTGCTCATAATTATTTTTCATTAATATACTGAGTTTCAGGATTTAAAGGGTGTCAGCGGTAGAAAGGGAAACCACTGTGTGAGATTCCTCATTCAGCATTGACAATAAACCATTTTTGAATAACTCTTGTCAATCATAGGGAACCATGCTGGACAGTATAATTTGGTTTACTGGTGTGGTAAAAGTCCTGAAGTCGATAAATGACTAGGACACAGGTATGCCAGCGGACCAGGATACTACTCTCCAGTCCAGCCCCACATGTTCATTTTTGACAGCCTCATTATTACAGATCTGCCAACAAAGCAGCTCTCAAACCCATCTCATTAAAAATGTGGGGTTATTTAGCAGGTTAGATAGGTTAGAGAAGCTGTCACCAGATTTAAGAGCACTTGTGCAGGAGCTTTGCCATCAGATTTCAGTGGTGATGAATCCTGCAGCAGGTGGCACTGAGCTGTGAAGGGCAGGCCAGGGTGCTGGCTTGTCTTCACTGTTGCCAAAGCACTCATCTGTCTTCATCCTTGCTGTCCCCATTAAATTCAGTATGTACTTGAGTTTATAGAACTGAAATGGTAGATCTTCACCAACATAACACATCATCTACACAGTATAAGCAGACACAATTTTGTGTTTGAAACTGTTTTAAAGGGTGTAAAAATCTATAGTTTTTGGTCTTCAGAAAGGCATTCATGTTTGCATTTCCCTGTACTCACAACATTGGGAAAGCCTAACACTTGAAAAGTAACTGTACTTGAGAGTGATCAAAAGACACTTTGAGTTAAGTTGGTATCTAATTGGTTATACTGACATTCTGCACTTGGAATTAACTGATCTGATCTCTCTGTCTTTCACTTATTCTTATACATCTCATCATAAAACATGTTTCTCTTTCCATGAAATATATTTCTGCAGAGCAAGCTGTATATAGCATTAAAGAGCATCTGAGAGACTAACAGGAGCATAGCCCTTTAGAAAACTGGGAAGCCATTCCTCACCTCCCTTCGGAGAATACAATGGACCATGACAATAACAAAGCCTTGCAATGAATCAAATACTGCAAAAAGTATCTGAAATAATATTGATCTTTTGTCTGTCATGGCCAGAACAGCAGACATCCAAGTCAGGGCTAGAAGTGGCAAGACCACACAGGAACTCCAAAGGGATGCCCTATTGAAAAAAAAAGAGAGAAGCAGCATTGTAATATTGTAAACAAATTAATGAAACCTCACTTAAAATAAAACATATTTAAGGATGTATTTTTATCAATTTAACTTGAAAATCACAGACAAGAATGTAACATTCATACTTTATGTTCTACATAATATCCTGTATTTGGTTAATAAACACAGTTGAATTTTCTTTCTTTATTTATTTTTGTTAAAAAGTATTTAAACATGCTTAGCACTCTATACAGTGTTAGCAAACACAGTTGTCATCATCAAACTATTGTCTCACATGCACTGTATAAGATTTGTAACAAGAAGATGTAAATGATCAGGACTAACATGGCATTACTGGCGGTGGTGGCTGACAAAGCTGTTGTTGAAACTACTCCACACTTGGCACATTTGAGCGTCAAACCGCTATGAGGCTCACTCATCTGACTGCAAACAAACAGAACACCCACAAAAAGAACAAAATATTGAATTGTCACCAAAAAACGTTGCTACTGAAATTTAGCTTTTAAATATGATGTCATGCAGAAAAAGTAAGTAGATTTATTCAGGATTAATGCTCTATGTTGTTGCAAAACTGTACTTTTTATTTTACATTATTGTTAGCCTTAAATGTTAATGCTATGGGGCTTCATTTCATGCAAACTCTATTTCTTCCATTTAAGCTAAAAAAGGCCCCAAATATCCAGTACTGCTCAGTACACTGAAGTAAACATAAGCACGTGCTAGAATAGACACACAAAGTGAAATCCCTCTATTCAGACCTGCTAAAGGACTGTTGTATCCAAACTTGCTTGAGAAAGAGTATAGGACACTTAGAAAAGGAATGTGAAGCACAAACCATTACAGAGCATTAACAGGCAAAGAAAACTGCAAAATTTATTCAAGTGTCAAATTAGCATGGGCACACTGTATAGTCAGATTTATTCTAGTGACCTGCATGGTCCACTAATATCTGGAGTGGTTTTATTTATGCCATATGAAGGTCTGAATACAGGGCCTGAAATGTATGAAATCTGATGAAATAAATATCAGTTGGTACTAAAGAAAGTGTGACCTGTTCTGCATTTTAATAAAACACAGTACACAAGCATTAAGCTCAAAGCATTTTGTATGGACAATTGTACCTCAGCACCTGTCAGAAGAGTTAAAGGACAAAACCTGGAATTTAAGTTTTCTTTTCCATACAGCATGCATTCATCTTCCCAAATCAACTAAATAAAGTTTTTTGCTATTCCTTCTCTTTCTGCTATCAGAACCAGGAATAACCATAGCTGACTGAGATGCAACAGGAAAGGTACTTTACCTATTTCCAGCTGGAAAGTGGTCAACACAGTGAAGATAGGTAACATTTGATTTTTTCCCAGTTATTTCAACCAAGGGTACTGCTTGTTATTGCCAAACACAACATTCACAAGACTTTTAACATACTGCCCAAAACAACAAACTCCAGTGTGTTCCATTTTGATAAATCAAATTATGACTTTCCATAAACAAGTGCAGTATACTTCTCATAAAAAAGAAGTTTCTTCCATAAGAAGACAGTGAGAACTATGATCTGCTATGAGATGATTGTGGGGTGTTAAAATAATTCAGTGAATCCATATCCATTTAAAAGTATTAAAAATATACATTAAAGAATGAACTAGAAAAATTCCCTGGGTAAGCATAATCTAAGCTTGGGAAACTACTTTCTGTCTTTGTCTGACAGTATTTCAACATTATCAGACTGGATTATTCTTTTTACCCCTATAAAACCTCTTTGAATCTTACAAATAATGATAGAACTTCATGTGTATATAACCCAAATACAAATTTTCTTCTTGGGCCTATATATATATATATGTATGCTACCTCTTTTGCTAGGAAAAAATTTCTTTTTGACTGAGAAAATGAATCCACATATTTATTTTTTTCCCATGTGTTTATTCTCCATATGCTTATTAAGGTGATAAAAAGTATATGCAGTTAGTGTATTTTGTCTCATTCACTTGCTTTAAATCCTACCACTGAACTTTTGACTGAACTTTTGACAAATATAAGCCCAGTGTTTGCCAGAAAGACCAAAGTTGTCTTCCTGAGCATGGCTGGCAACAGATGCTTCAGAAATGAGTGACAATCAGCTTTCTAGTGGAGGTCAAAGGCTGAACCAGTTTCCATGCCCCGAAGAATGACTCAAGAGACGTCACCTGCCAAGAAGTATCAAGGAGTGCTGCTGCTGAGCCACCATTTCATACCATCACACAAGTTAAGTTTGTTTCTCATTGAGGTATCTACATGTGTTCCCAGAATAGCTGGATTACTTGTGACAATATAATCTCTAATTCTTTATCCATTTATTTTAAAATTAAATTAATTTAAAATAAAATGCTTCTTTACTAAGTTGCACAACTAGAAAGCAAGTAATTTGTTTCATCAGAAAAATATACGCAAATAGATTTCTATAGCCTACAATCGAGTAGCTTGGAAAAAAATGTAGTTAAATCTAAGTTTGGATAGCCATACAAAATGTACAAAGTCAAACCAGTGGCTGTTCCAGCTCCTTATATCACTGGAATTAGAGCATATGTGAATTTGAATTGGTGATGACTGTGTCATTGCTGCTTTTAAAATAATTGGGGAGTTTTATAATATTCTAGATTTCACTAGTGTTATTACAGAATTAAGAATGTTGATGGAGCAATGTGGACAAAAGTAAGGTTAAAAAATTAATACTTTCTAATAAAAAAGTAGGAAAATGGAAGAAATAAAATTAAAGTTTTTGGTTCATGTTTGTCAGAACAATGGCGAAAAAACTGAAAACAAGAAATACTTAATTGAATTAGTATTAAATACAAGTCACACCAGCTGAAGTATTTATCATAAATGTACTCATCTAACCAGTGACCTGGACTTACTAGGAATGCTACATGGTAAAATAATTAAAAGTGAAATTGCAATAAATGCAATAAATGTACCCACAACAGTAATACACAGTAAAATGAAAATACCATTGCTTATCATTGTTAAAAATGCAGATACTGGTGGAGTTAACTACAAGGTGGTCCAAAATGCAATACTAAAAAATGTAACTGGAAAAAATAATCATTCAAAGCATAAATGCAATTTCATAAGCATTAAGAAGGTGATGATGAACTTGTGAAATATTTTTCTCCAATATGCAATGAATCTAGGTTTGCTGCTGTAGTACTCTAAATCACTGACATCCACTGAACAACAGTTTCTGATACCACCACTGTCATAATTCTTTCTTCACATGATAAGAAACAGAATTTGAGTGCAAATGCAAGTAGATAATCAATAACACACATTTAACTTTTTTAACTTTTAAACCACAGAGCTTTTTACCTTGAAATTCTGTTACACTAATTTAGAAAATACATCTGTGTAGATGTTATTTGGGTGTAAGAACAAAGACAAACTCTTAACATTGTCAAAATGGCAGAATAACATTGACCTCAGTAGGGGACATATTACTGTAGGTTATATTTTATAACAGTTAGCACAAATGAGTAACATACCCTGTCATAGTCATTAAATTTGACAGCGAGAAAAAAATAATCAGTTCCTTCAGTACATACAGTTCATAAAACACTTTTCCTAATTGCAACAACCTTACATGTGTAACTGTTTTGCAAAACCTCTGCTCAGGTTTGTTTTATTCTCATTCTTATTAACTTAATACTGTTGTACTTGTGTTTTATTATGTGTAGTTTGTTTCGTTGCATTCCCTGAGGATAATGCAACAGCAGCTTTTGAGATTAATGGAATCTGTTAGACACACTGTTACATTGATATAAAAGTTCACAGCACAATCAAAAGCATTTTTGGTGAATATCTGTAACTTAAAATTGGTGATAAAATTTTAATATGCTTTAAAATAACCCAATTGTTGCTTACCCTGCTCTGTGTTTGAGTTTTTTATCTAGGATTCCATCTCTGGAAACAAGTTTATTAAATACCAAAATGCCAATCACCATGTTGACCTGTCAAATAGAAAACAAATAGTTGATCTTTCAGTGCCTGAAAGAAAATATTGTATTCTGTTAGTTCAGAAAAAATGCCTTCTCTTTTCCTTCAGAAACTGTGTAGTGTCATTCCTGACTGCACCAAAAGGCCCTATTCTCAAATGGGTAACATATATGCACCCTTCAACAGGCTTGTTTTTGAATCTCTATTTCTGCCTGGTGTCAAGCTATATATGTGTACGTGTCTGCTGGCCAGAAGCTCGAGTAATATAGCTTTAATATTTTGTCAGTTTTAATTGCAATGGTATGTCTTATTCCACGAAAACCATTGTATTTGAGTTGTGTGCACAGGGAAGAGCTAGCCATAACATAGGATGACTGTAACCATATTCCTTTTTAACTTTCTTTGTCCCATGTGGGTGTTCCCACTTATGCAGAACCAGCCTGTGGTTTTTCCATATCTTCCTGCACATTTGTCACTTGTCCATTTCTATGTTACTAGTCTGTGTCATTCACCAAAATGCCAGTTTTGAACCTTCTTTGACTGCTGTTTACTAATTTTGTGGACCAGATGATTCCTGGACTAAGTCTGTTTAGCTCCATTAGAGTAAATGGCATTGTGATCACATACATGGGTTGAAGATGTAACCTAAAAAAATTTCAAGTGTTTCAGCAGTCCGATTTTGGCACTTAATGGACATACTAATGGCATTTAATGGACAACTTAATGACTGTTATTATCCATTTGTATTATTGAAATGAACTCTGTGAACCTGTCTCTGCATGGCCCTGCAAAGAGGTAATACCAATTTTTGAATCTACTAAATCAATGGTCCCTATTTTATTTATTAGAAAGGGATAATCCTTTTTTCCTTTCAGACAGGTTTTTCAATACCTGTGCCAAAATACCTAATTGTTACTAGTCTGTCCTGCCAACTGTTTTCCAGCTTTATTTTCAGCATTAACATTTTTCCGTTGATGTTATATAAGTCTTTGGCTTCATACACTTAGGCTTAAGTGGCTGCATGGAACAGCTCCTTCCACAGCTACTAGCTAATGGTAGGGCAAACTGCTACTGTGAACTTCAAACATCTCTGAACAAAGACTTGCCAATTACACAGAGAACATACAGTTAGTTCCATGTGAAAATTATGGCTGGCTTTTTGTAAACATCCTTGGCTCCACTACCATGACAGGGACTGTGAGTTGTACAAAAGGATCCTGGCTTGACTCCAGGCAATGATGAGACAAACTCCATGGGAGTAGTAAACATCCATTTCAGGAAAATTTATGTAGCTAAATAGCTATATCTTTGATGACTAGCAAGACCAATTTCCTTTTACAAGGGAAGATCAGAAATAACCAGTGCTGATAGAGCTATCACTGTATAAAATTGGTGGAGTGGAAAGAGGAATTAGATTCAAAATCTGTAAGGGAAAAATGCTAAACAAATTACTGGAAGAAATTCATACAGACTGCAGAGCAGATGACTGATAGCTGATGGCACAGGTAGGATGTAATTTATCTTACCCTGAAGCAGACACTTGAAATACTTTTGATGGGTTAAGCTCTAAAAGTGCATATTTTTCTCCACTGACATGAAATATGGCTGGGGTAACTAGGTTAGATGCAGATATCTACAGTGCAGATGTCTACAACTAGGCAAAAGTGAATCCTACACCTCAGTGCATTTCCAGAGATGCAGAAGATTAATCCACAAACAAGTAACATTTCCCAGCTATGATGACTGTTTTCTTTGCCTTCAAAAGCAGTAGCCATGGAGAACTTGCTGGCTTGTTCCACTCCTTCTGTTGCTTTTGCTGGCACAGCAATACGCTGCCAAGCAGCACTCTATCAAGAATGTCACTGAATTTCACAAGGCAGTGACAATTGCGTAGATGCTGCTGATAATAACTCAGTGATGCTTGTAACAAGTTTTCTGTGCCACTAATCAGTACATTATTCTTTCACAGCTTACTGTGAAAACATGGGGAGCTAATTGGGATAAAGGAGTGATACAATTAAATGAATCATGCATTCCAAATACTGAAGGTATGTCAAACAATATTAATCTCAGTATTTACAGCAAAATGCAATGTTACTGTATAGCTAAGATTTTTAATTGAAATAGCACTTTCCGTCATTTCATACGAAAATACTGGAAATTATATTAATGTTTACCAAGACAACAGCAGCTGCAGGTCCAACAAAAGCATAAAGTAGCCCTCCTTCCAGAGACAGCCAACAGCTGTAAAGAACATCAGAGAAGAACTAATACAAGTTAAAAATAAGTGTAACACATTGTCAAGAAAGCATTAATAACTACTACAGCATGAGATTTTTCTGATGTCTGAGACATATGCACACACAAAAAAGAATTCCTTTGTAGATATGATGATGTAGAGAGCTGAAATGTATTTCCATTACCAATTGTTAATGTTTCAAAATCTTTAATGTGAATTATACATGAACTGAAAGGCTTAAAATGTATTAAGAGCTCAACAGAAAATAAGCTTGCAAATATTTATTGAATCTCATTTAACCGTATATGGTGAGTTAACTGAACAGGCCTTGCCAAGTAGGTATCTGGAAACATTTCCTGCTAACCATGTCTGATAATTCTATACTTCAAGCAATGAATAGTCAAATATCTGTAATATAGAACATCAGAAAAAACCAGATTTTTACATATCCTGTCATTTAATAATTGCTATTAGAACTATGTCTTCAAGACAATATTCCCATTACAGAAAAATCATGCATGATCTAATTGCACTGTATTCTCTGGAATATTTTGCAAACAATTTAAATGTGTATTTTAAAGCATCTGAAAACTATATTTTCTGGAGACCTACTAATCTCCCAGAGTTTGTCATGTTGCATCAGGGCTTCCACTGAAAACTATCAGATTTCCAAACACAGAGCACTTACAGAATCAAATTCTAAATATTTGATATACCATGATGTAAAGCGTTTCATATCTGCAGAAGATCAGGAGTTTCACACACTGAAGAAAATGCAGCTGTGCTATTTTCCCAATGATTACACATTCAAAGAACTGTATGTTTATTTGAATGCATGATCACACCTACATATAAGAGAACTCCAGTATACGCATTCGAATAATTTACTTGGATCTCACATCCAGAAACATTCACATAAGAATCATACATATCTTCTTTATTTTCCAGTAATGGTCTTGTACTTTTGTACAAATTTAATTTACTAAGAAAATTATATGCAAGCACAGCATAATATTAGTGGTCTGTTAGGGCTGGTACTTTCACTGCAAAGCATAAAAGTGCTTTCCATTGCAATGAAGCCATGTGAAAACTGTCACACAAACCCAACTGCACCAGTGTGTTAAATTCTGGAATGATGCAAACAGTTCCTATCTGCCACAGTGTTAAAAAGGTAATACATGTCAAGATATTCTATATCCTACTTCAAAACTCAACTTCAACAGTAAAATTTAATTTTTTTTTGTAATGTCAAAATAAATTGCTTTCAAAAATGTCTTCAGTTTTTGTTGTTATTTTTTCAAAAGTTGCTAAATTATCATTAGAATCTGTGAACATAGACTTCTGAGAGGGAGAAATGTAGTCATAGGGCATTTCCTTACCAGCATGAACTTTTAAACGTGAAGATGACCACTCTGCATAACTAAGACATGTAATTAAAATTTTCATGTTTATTGGGATACAGAAGATTCAGTTCATAAAAAACAGCTGATGTACTGTATTTGAAAGATAATTTCAGTTACCTGTACTGAAAAAAGGGTCAAGAAGGCTTTTTTTTTTTTTTTTAATAAAACAAAACCAGTTTCTACCTCAAAATCTTTAAGACCAAGAAAGAATTGTTCCTTCCCTTTTCCATGTCCTCAGGTAAAATGGCTGTTCAAAGGAGTGATTTTCACTTAGAAGAAGAGCTGGAAAAAATGTAGATGTTGTCCTCTTTTCCTTACACAATCTAAATTTTCAACAGTCTGGATTTTCACTAATGTGTGATATCATTATTGCAGTATGTTCAATATGTCCTAGCTGATGACTCTGAAATTCATTTTTTCCTATTCTTTTTCTGTTGAAGACATTCTAAAGATAGATTTTCAGGTGTCTTCTTACACCACAAAGCAATTTTTTTGTAAATTTTTTACTATTTTTTTCTGCTCTTTCTTCTGATAGCTTTTTTTTTTTTTTGCAGTGCTTGATCATCATTTTTATTTTGGTCTCCTGTTCTGTCTTCTTTCTCTCTGATGTGCACATAGCAAAAAGCCATATAAAATACTTATCATTAAGATCAACCACTGGTGGTTTTATGGGATCATGTTACATGTTCATAAAATTCTGCTAAGTGATGAAATATCTGTACACTGACTCCTGTGTCCTGTACATTTTGTAGGTTGCTTGATGCTCTTCAAGAGAATGGTTCCTTCTCTTAAGAGAACATGGCAAGAGCGTGACTATAACAGAATTTTAAGTTTTGCTGACATAATGAACTAGAAATTATCTGCTCTGTATGTAGACATGAGTAGATCATGCAGGTTTAACTATAACATGTAGTAGTGGTGCTTTCATAGCTGTGATTGTCTAAAGAGAGGTACAAACAATGTTTCTGACTTACAGAAAAAAATGGAAAAAGTTTTTAAGCTTTTGGACACACAACTTTTTCAGACAACCTGAAATATCTAGAAACCTGTCTCTGTGAGTTTTTAAATTATTTTTAAGAAACCCCACCAGCTTCTGTATCTATATCACTACAAGTGTCTGCATGAAATACTTCTAACATGTAGTTTTAAGTGTGCAGAAATACGGCTGTCTAATAATTAGGACTGAGACTGATGCTCACAGAATTGGTTCCCATGTGAACAATTCAAGCCATCCACATCAGACATATACCATACAAAACTGAGATCTGCTTCAAAGATCCTCAAACCTTCTGCCTTTCCATGAATCTCTTCACGTGTGAGACTACAGGTCTGGAATCCATTCCTTAATTTTCACTTTTAATATTCTCCATTTGAACCTTCATTTTCAAAACCAGGATCTTTCAGACCAGAAATAGTTTGCAACAGAACACATTTCTGATGGCAGCATGTATGTAACTGATTGCAGTCAAACAGGCAAAATACAGCGTAAGCAGTTAAAAAACTTACACAAGTTCTTCAGTTAGGGGAGAAAGAGCAGGGCAGGAGCTCTGCTTTTACACCGCCCAACAGTTCTCATGGGACACAATTCTTTGCTGCTTTCTGGAGTGGAACAGCACATCAGCTGGTGATGGAGGAGGAATCTCCATTCCTCGCTTTCACTGTTTTCTTTATGTAATTCTGATGTCAAATGTCAATAAAATATATTTGCAAATAAGATGTGAAAGCTGCACTATGGTTCTGTTTGTCCCTTGCACACATCCATTTGTTCTTTTCTCCCACAGCACTGTGTCAGCTGAATTTGGATCCTGAGAGAGGAGCTGTTATATGTACAGAGACCTGCTCTTCTTTACTTTACAGGTTACCCTTAATGAATGATTTGTTGCTTTGTCTGAATATTTCAGTATATCCTCTTTTAAAAATGCATTCAGCCCAGGAAGGAAGCAGGAAGCAATGGTAACTAATGCAAGTGCTCATACATGAATGATTTTGGTAGAAAAAAACTGCAAGGGACAGAGCTACATCCCCAGTGCGGTCTGGACATTGTTATTTGGTGATTTGTAATTCTTACAGCCTAAATGGTTATCCAGTCCTGGTTAAAGGACTAAATAATAAAAAAGCCAGCAAGATGAGCACATAGAAAAAATGTCAGAGGAGCAGATCCTCAATGTAATACCCAAGAGAGAACTACGACCATAGTTTCACTTGTCAGCTCTAAGTGCAAGTTAAGCACTTCCATTACATAAAACATTCCTCACTAAAAAACTCAAGATGCACTTTGTCACAGTTTAAAAGTAAGGAGTTTGGCAGTTAGAGCCGGTAACTCAGAAGGAGATTTTTTTTTGAATCCTTACCCACCCAGTCCTGGAATGAGGGCTTGAAGCCTCCCCCACCATGTGCCAGGATGGTGAGACACACAGAGAAGGGAGGGGGAATCCTGATCGCACTCAGTGATGATGCTAAGGAGAATAATTAAATATTCATTACAGTGAGGACTTGACCTAACTCATCCACATCTTTGATGAATGCCCTCATTAACAGGCTACAAAGTCATATTTTCTCTCTTTCTGTCCAGATGCACATCCAATTTCTTAGGCAATGTGAGGAGAGCTCCAAACAGGCCAATCAAAGGAAATACACTCTCGCATTCATAATGATGTTTGGAGCACTCCCCTGGCAGGAGAAGGGCTCGGCCCAAGCTACTTCTTCATCAGAAGACTGAAGGGCAATCTCTCTGAGGAGTGAACTTTCCAAGGTGCTAAATACAGACTGGAACAAGCCATGTGGCTAAACAGGGACTGCATTAGTTGACTGTAAATGAAGTACACAGATTTCCTCCTCACTGTATCTCAAGCACAGCCCAGTCCAGGAAATGGACTGGATCAGGCTCTCTAGGAAAGAGGAGCTGGGTGGGAGAACTGTTTTGAGATGTCTGCAGGGTTGGCTCCAAGAAGCTCATGGGAATTAAAAGCAAGGTACATGCATGGTGCACAGAAACCTGGGTACCAAAAAGACTCTTGCCCATACAGTTTCAGACGTGTTTAAAAGGCTGGCAGAGGCTAGCCATAACATTTAACATTCTCTTTTCTAAATCTATATATAAATGTTAGATGTCTAAGTGGACCTAATCCTCAGTGTTTCTTAAAACTTGGCTATTTCAAAACTTCACCAGGAATCCAGGATGTCTGGTGCTTTGCTGCGCTCAGTCCAACACTGGCATACTCAGTCACTCTCAGGGCAGTTCCAAGTGTGAATGGATACCTGTAGAGCCTTTAGAGTATGCTAGGCAGTTCCTGATGGGAACTTGATAATTAAAAACATAATTTATCATTTCAGATTGACTTACTAGTGGGCTGTTCCATATCCTTTTGTCTTGGTAAAGCCTATTGATATTGCAACCACTAATGCTGGCAATCCTGAAAAAAAAAACAGAACAGTAATAATCATCAGATGTTGAGTAAAATATTGCTGTTTTGCTTGGACAAAAAATGACAGGGCAAGCTAATGCAAAATGGCCAATTTTACATGGAATGAATTATTTAATGAAACACAGTGCTATTGCAGGATTTGTTTTTCTGAAGCATTGGCAGGGAAGAGGACACTGTTTTCTGCCCACGATGTACCACTTTGATGTACTTAAATTACTGGTACATTTGACAGGTCTTAAAGATAACTAGAAGGAGGCTTCATGAACATTCAGAGGATGTTTTTCTCTTGTTTTATTTTGATTTCTTGATATTTCACTACTTTTTTGAAAGTCTTCTAAAATTTTGTTAAAACATATTTATAAAAGAATGCTACAATATACACAAGCATAGCTTGAGCTTTAGGTAAACTGGAAAGGCTTCTTACCTAGTTTTCCTTTTAGTAACATGCTGTCTACTATCTTTCAGGTTTATTGAAGAAAATTATTATATTCTTGACATTGTGGCTGCATTAAATGTTTCATTCCAGTGATTCTTAGGAATTAATTTTACTGGCTTACCCCATCCAAGGCACAGGAAACGTTTCCTTATGAGCCGTGTCCTAATTTTTCCAGTAACAGCCATGTATGACTGCCACGCTTCTGTCAAAACCCAACAGAATGAAGCTAAGAAGAAGAAGTGTAAAAATGCGGTGGTTGTGGTGCAGATGCCCTGCAGGGAGCAAAGAGAAGCTCATGCTGAATACTTAGGACACTCATTTCTTTTTTCAATTCAAAGAGTTGTCATAGTCTATCATCTTGGCCTTTATCCTTAGCATCAACTCTCCCTTTGTAATGTGGTGGCCACAAAGAGAGAGACAAAGAAAGGGAGATGTTGTTGGGGATTAGGCAGAAGAGGTTTTGACTTGTTTGTCCAAACACTGAATGTTCCGAGCAGGGACAAAGAACGCAAAATAAATTATGATATCAGATTTTTCTCTACACGTTTACTTTGACCAGGGATCATCACAAAGCCATTCTGGGTAAGACATTTATAAAGTTACTGATTATAAAATCTCACTGAGCTGAACAAAGAAAATGTGGGGATACAAATACTCTTAATTGTCAGTTACATTTTCTTTCCCTCCACGCACAAAGAGCCTGACTATAAATCTGAATTTTGGGTAATAGATTGCTTGATTTTCTGATTTTTTTTTTATTAATTTAAATCTTATAGCATGTTAACATATTGGAATATATTGTCTTAGATATTTTCAGGCAGGTTTAAGTATCATAACTTTAACCCTGGATACTGTTTTTATGCATATCAGTCATTTGTCATTTGAGAAGTATTTTGAGCACATGCAATTGGCTTTCTTTTTTCACTGCAGCCCTTAATTAAACTTGACATTGTAGCTTACATAAATGAGCTTCTTGGCATAAATGATGAACTGCCCTCCACTGTGCTGCTTAAAATGCCAGTAGCAGGCTATAAAATGCAGTCTGCATTGTACCCCAGAACCAAAACCACACCAGTACTGTTGAAAATATCCTTATCACAATTTAAAGTGTCAAAATTATGACAATAAAATAAAATAAAATAAATAGTTCACACACCCAATTATTAATGATACAAATTTGTAGTTGAAAAATGTAAGTATTTCTTGATGCATCATACACATCTAATAGTTACCGTATACTTAGCCTTTTATTAAGGCTAGTCTTTTTTTTTTATTTATTTAAATCCCAGCTGAACAAACTATTTAGGGAGAAAATATACACATTTCTAGTTACATACAGGTGCTTGCATGTGTTGTTGAATCAAGGATTGTAGGAAGGATATGATATATGACACCTATATTTCACAGCATGCGTGTTTTTTAGTTCATTTAATGTTCTTAATTACTTTGAAATAAGTTTTGTTTTGAATTTTCTATGGTGTTAGTTTTCCCAGTTTCTTATCTGAAATCAATTCTTATGGTTCACTTCAACAGTTATCTCAGATACATATCTGATAGGTGATACCAGCTGATACCAGCATTAGCTGATATCAAACTCTTTCAAAAATTTATGCACTTGAAGAGTCAGAACTTAATGATTTCCTGCTATGAATTTACAGATGTGATAAACACCTTGCTGTCTAATCCTGGGTCAAATTGTGTATTTAAATCTAGGGGAAAGGAGTTCTATATATTATATGCAAGAGTACTGTTGTTAATTTTAAAAAATGCAAGGAATGTAAATTGGAAAAAAGCAACAGATCCTAAAAACGCAGTAGTCATTCCATCCTAGGTTTTGCCACGACTTCTTATGTTTAAGTGTCCCTAAGGTATGTGGACTCATAAAATCTATCCAGCTAAAGCCTGACTAACAGCAGTATTTCCTGTATATGAAGAAAAATGAAAGTTCTACAGTGAAACACATAATAAATAGAATAGAAAATGCGGAAATATCCTTTCTTTAACTAGTTTGTTCCTGTGTTATGAATTCCCACTATGCAACTTTAATTTGCTTTCCTATCAATGTTTTTGCAAAAGGTAAAATGTTCTGTCAGAGCAAGAATTTGACAACAAAATTACTTTTTAGGAATAGTAAAGAATCTTTTAGGGGAAGAACTGCAAAGGTAGAACACAGTATTACCCTGAAAAAAAAAAAAAAAGAGATACTATTTCCCTTGTAAATAATGCAAATACAAAAAAAAAATCCCGATCTTTGGGTTGAAAACATTGCTGACTCTTACGATTGACTTGAGTATACCAACTGTAGGATTTAATTCATAATTTATCCCCTGTATTGAAAGAAAGATGATGATAATCTAAGACAAATGTGGACATGGCTATTGTGGAGGAAAGAACTGTGATGAAAATGCTAATGATCATGTTGAGCACAAAATGAGAAGACAGAAGCAAGTTTCATGAGAACCGATCTGTGCTTGAGCTGGAATATATGACTGCTGATTATATCTATCTCTTCTGACTGGCAGACAGGGGTCTTTAATGAACAACAATGGTAAGTCTGTATCACTGATATAACAGCGTATTTGCATCACATGCCATCAGAAACATGCAAATCAGCCTAAAAACATCACCTAACAACCGCTTTGGGATCCTGATGACAGACTCATGTGCTGGCAGTGCTTGCAGTGAACTTGGCCTCCCTCCTTCCTCTGCCAGAGAAGCAGTCCTGGCAAACAAACTTCCCCCTCCCAGGCATAGCCATGGGCTCAGCACAGTTGTCCAATACTCCACTGGAAATCCGGCTTTTATGTGCATCTTTATTCTTCCCCTTAGATAAATAAAGCAAACAATGCTGTTCTGTCTGGGAAAGTGCTGTATCTGGGAAGCCGATTTCCAAATAAGAAAAAAATTTCATTTTCATCAAAGGTTATTATTAAGTGGGGCATTGACTATGTCTAATTTTAGTGCGGATTAGCAATATCCTTTCTCATCAGGTCATGGACTACTCCAAATCACTCCTTCTTCTCCTCTTTTTCCTTGTCCTGGGATCACCATCTACTCTCACCTTCCTGCACATGCCACAGCATCACTCATGGGCCTTGTAGCCCATCAATCACAGAAAGCTGCAGTGTGTCAGTATATCTGCATCAGGAGATAGTGATACACGTCTTCCCCATTGCTATAGGAGAAGATGTTTCTTATTTGGTTCTAATTCTAATTTATTACAACTCACTGAATTAACTACCTGTGCTGAGCACCTGTCAACTTGCAAAAAAAAAAAAAAAAAAGAATTTTAACAGCTTAATTTATTCACTGTTTCTTCAAGACTCTGAAATTAAGCAAACTGCTAATCTAACCTCATCTTCCTCCCATTGCTGTTGCTCTCAGCTCCTCATATTTAATTATAATTACAAGTGGGGGAAGGGAGTTTTTCTGTCCTCAGAATGCCTAGTTTCATGAACTTTAATTGTGTCTCAGGTGTTTAGCTACCAGGAATATCTAAGTAAGACCATCCATCTCTTTTTAATAAACAATACACTATTGAAAGCCAGAACACACACCAGGTAGCAAATTATTTACTTCTCTTACACTTGTAAGACACCCACTTCAAATGAGTGTACTGAAGTACAGCTGGGAAATGTGAAAAAAACAGTAGAAATTCAAAGCTACTCGTTCTAGTGGTTAATATTTTTTAATGTAATAATGATGAATAAGACAGAGAATACATCAATTTTTATGACCTACAAAAGTAGGTCATAAATATAAACTCAAAATAAGGATTTATCAATATTTTTTAAGCATAAGGCTATTGTGTTTTGTTTTTTTTTTAATAGAACAGTGAGTTTTTTTTTAATAGAAGAGTGGAGGGGTTGGTTTTTTTTTTCTTTGGGTTTTTGTGGTTTGTGGTTTGTTGTTGTTTTTTGTTTATTTGTGGGTTTTTTTTGTTTTTATTAATAGCAGCATGAATAGATCTTCCACACAAAGACAAGGAGGGTTAAGTAAGGACACCTGATTTGTCTTGCACTGAAACAGGTACTTTTTCCTTCAACAAACTTGTTACCTGTCTGTGGGTTTTGATAAACAGTATAAGAATTGACGCCATTGGAAAATGAACATGAAAAATGAAATCTGCATTGATGACATCAAAATGAACAGGGCTGAAATGCACTCATCTGGATTATTTAATGGAGTAGAAATGAGAAGTAGTAGAAAATAATTTAAATAATAAATTTACTTGAAGATTGAAAAAGTCTTGCCCTTGACTCATCTCTGAGAAGATAACCCTAAGGAGATAAATTAAATGGGTGCTAATTTTATTCTTACGATGTTCTGACCATGCACTGAGTTCACAAAGAACATTTAAAGACCACAATAAAGAATAAATGAAACAAAACAAAGAGAATGCAAAGAGCACAGTAAAGAGCAGAAAAGTAATTCTGTTACAAAATTGATACTTTCTTTCACCTTATGTGACTCTCAATCCTCAGCTATAAAACAGTTTATCTTTCCCTTCTCTCATTCAAAAATATACATTCATAAAAGAAAATACTGCTTATAGTCTTAATTTTATTTTTTAAAAATTTCTTCTTTTAAAATTGATTCGCACAATACAGTACCTTTGCTTCAGGAACAGCAGACTGTCAGAATACAGGGATACAGTATACTGGTCAGATAATACTGAATGTTAGAATACATACTGATTTATAGAGTAAACTGCCATGACAAAATAGATGGAAGTCAAAGACTGTGGGACAAAGAAATAAGAACTTTCTTCTCAGGAGTGTTTTTCTGAAAGAGGAACATATTTTCAATGAGAAAAAATATGGCAAGGGAGACTGTCTCTTCAGTTGCAAACATATTTGAAACTGTTAAGTTCTTAAATGCCTGAGAAATCATATCTGTAGTCTTTCAAGTTTGTCTTCCAGGATTGTTAATATTACTGGCACTGTAAAGCTCTGAAGGTACCATTTAAAAACCATGTTCTTTTTCTTTTTGACAGACTCAACGGCTGCTAAAACCACTTGTTCAAGCAAAGAACTCAAGAAATCTGATACTCTACCGAAAGAGCAATATAGTGGAAATAATTGTTCTAAAAAAAAGATCATTTGCATTTTCAACCAACGGCTATGAAACTATTTACTTTAATTAATTAACAGAAAAACTTTAGGACCTTCTAAAATTCTTTTCCAGTGTCCTTAGCAGTTGAAGGCTCAAGTGGTTTAACTTCATTACATTGTGTTCTGATATCTGACATGATAGCCCAAAATAATTAGCATTTGACTTCAAGAGTATTTGTGCGATGAGATATGCATAGTTAATTATACTGCAGGATTCTACATGCGGTACAAGACAATGTGAATAGTAGCCCTTACTTGGATGTTTAAAGCGAGGTTTTTTTTTTTGTGCAACAGCAGTAGGTTTTGAGTAGTTAGGTGATCTCCCTCACAAAGATAATCAGTGATAACTAAGGACATTCGATTTTTCGTACTTCTACCCAATCATTTTTTTTGCCCACAACAAGTAAGATGCTTTTCAGACTTCTGATAAATAGCATATAAGATGGCTATAAATGACCCAGCTCTTTCTGCAGTTCCTTTGGTTTAGTTTACAACTATATTCTCACAAAGGATGTCTTTATCATCAACAGCACTGCAATCTCACAGCAAATTTTTTTCAGTATGAAGTTTTAAAGGTTTTGTTTATTTGTGTTTGGTTTTGGTGGTTTTGTTTTGTTGTTTGGTTTTTTGGTTTCTTTTTTTTTTTTTTTTTTTGGTTTTTTTTTTTGTAATCATGTGCTAATTATTACAACAGTCACTAAACTTTGTGACCATTTCACATGCCTAGCATCAGGGTGCAGCATCATTTTTTCAGCTATTTTGACTTAAGGTTTGTTTTTCTTCTCTTCTGGAGTCTGTCCTTTTGTCTGATCTTATAACCACAGTGATCCTAGTGCAATACTGTAAGTGTGTTTGAAAGAAAACTTACACTTCAAAACTGTAAGTTTTCTCTGCATTTATGCTTTCCATATACACATTAAATACGTCTCTTTATTTTCACCTAAAGTTTCTCTAGATACTTTACTGACAAATTCAGCTCCTGCTCCTCTTTTACCAACATTTACCTCAAAGAGATTTCTGAAAATCACCTCTCTGTGAGTAAAGCATTTCACAATCTTTGTTGGTGCTTACTTATGAAGATTAGCCAGAATGTCTCCCATTCTTTCCTAGGTGCAGAGTCCAGCAATAAAAGTCCTGTTCACATCTGATCCACTAAAAGTAGATGGAAGCTTCTTTTTAGCTTCTGCCCTTTGCAGTTACTTCAAAGTTCTCCCTTGGTAGCTGTCACTGCTATCACTCATATCAATAACCTCTGCATTTAAATCTGATACCATATAGTTGTACTTCGGCATCCCTCTGCTATGTCTACACAGAACTGCTGCTTTTTATTCAAATTAATTCCTCTGCTAGCCACTATTCCTCTCCAGACCTTGTAATGCACATAGTACAAAATCATTCTATCAACTAGATCTGAAAGGATAGGCTGATACCTTTTGGAGTGGAAAAGAATTCCTTAAAGTTGCTTGCTGCATGTGCAAACCTTCCTTGCTCTGTCATATGGCAGAATGTCTATGCAAGTAACAGTAAAGGTATCCTTTATGCACTGCATGCACATAAATTGTTAGTGAATTCCTTGGCACAGTTTTGACCTGGGCCAAAAAGCTGCTCTGCCAACACAGGACCATGCACAGACTGAAAGAGAGCCCGGGCCAGGAACCCTGTGTGATGGTCAGCTTGCACACAACTGTCCTCCTGCCCTGGAGGGCTTGGCTGTAAGGGATAAAAGCCATATTGTGCTAATTTGCCTTGGGGCTCTATTAATATCTCTGGCTCATTTTGGTTACTAGGTGGAATAGAGGCAAGAAATTCAGCTGGATAATTCATATTACACTCAGCTATGACCATCATATGAGACAGTAAAATTCATTCCACGTTTATGGCATTCTCTGGAGATTGTCAGGGCAAAGTACAGGTTTGTATTGCTTAACTCAGACTTGCTTTCTTGGTAGCATGCCTACAGTAAGTTGAAAGCCAGGTGGAAGACAGTTACAGTTTCCTTACTGTCACACTCATTTTAGTCTTCATCCTGGTTTGAATTATTATTGTCAGATTATATTCAAGCAAATGAGCTTCACACAAGCAGTATCACAGAACAGGTTACTCAGAGGCAATTTAATCTCTTTGATTACAAAACTTGGCAGGGAAGCCTCTTCCTTTTCTGCCTTTGTGCTGTGAATATGTGTATTTTCCTGGTCAAGCAGGAAATGAAGGAATAGGATCCTATATTTCTTTATAGGATTAATTCAAAAGTCAGTGGAAATTAATTTAAGTGGGCTTTATACTGGGTGTTACACCTATAGAATAAGGAATGAAAGGTGCATGAGCAGAGGCTTGTGATCTTGCTTCTTATCCTAAGTGTTTTAAATGTTTACAAAGTATTTGATGAATATTTTTCACATAATTAATTTATTGTATTGGCTTTGATGTTAAACATTTTGAGCAAGGTAAATATCAACTCTGTCAGGACAAAATAACAATACTTTAATTGCGACCTCACATGAATGTTTTGAAGTTTGTGAAGCTCAGAACAGCAGGTTTTTGGGCAGGTATAAAAGAAAATAAGAAGCTTTTTAAAATTCTGAAGCATAAAATTAATTTAAATACAAGTTTTTCAATTCCTTCCCAACTAATTAGTCTCAAATTGCTATCACAGTGCTGTAGTAGTGGTATTTCACTGTGCCAGAGGAGACCCTTTCCTAATTGTCTTCTTTTTCTTGTTTGTTGCTTTTAGCTTGTTTGTTTGGGCGTTTTGTTTGTTTTTTTAAAACAACCCTTTTGAGTGATAATGCTCAGTTTAGGAAAATGGACATCACCAGCATGCTTTGTTAAAACAACTTCATTACTGAGCTATTGAGGAATGACAACCAAAAAATTAAGTTGAAGGTGATGCTGCCTTGAAAAATTGCTTTATAAATATAGCTTTCTGAGGTTTTGCATTGCCAGCTTTGAAAGATCTTATTATTTAAGATGGCTAAAGTGTAGATTTGTGGATAAAATACAGATTTGCATTTTGAATTGATGGGCAAGCAAAATCAATCTGGTCTCTGAAACCACTGAAAAATTAGTTACGTTCTTGTATATCACTGTGGGTATCAGCAACAGAGAAGTAGAAATTAAGATTTGGGTTGAACAGAAGGGACTGGATTGGTATCGATGAATGCCCAGTTTGGCCTGAAAAGTCTCTGTAACTGACTGTGATTCACAGGAAAAAAGACAATGCATGTTGGCTGTCAGAGTGGTTCTACTGGGCTGTCAGAAACACTTTTGTTTACTTGGGAACTACGCACGTCAAGGTGTAGATTATGGATAACAATAAAAAACCTTCATTGACACCATTACACTTTGGTTTTCAGGACAGCTGTTTTTCAGGAGCTGTTTTTAGGCTCTGAAAATTCCATATTGCTTTAATTCTAAAATATGGAATGTGCAGTGTGCTCTCAAATACTCTTGGCAGGTTTGAAGAGATACAATAATGAGACAACTGCATTAACAGTGAAGCAAAAACTGTTTGGCTGTAACATACAATGTGTTGTAGAATCATTTCAGCTTACTACCTAAAGATATCCAGCTTTTTTGATCTCTCTTTGAGTTGTTGCAAATAGAAATATTTGTTTGTATTAGTTATATGGCTATACTTGTTTGGAGAAGAATGAAGAATACAAGAGCCAACAGTCAATTAGAGTGATGAGCAACCCATGTTCCAAAGGTCTCGAGTCTTCCTAACTTTAATTTATTTAAAAGTTCATAGTGGGGGCTGTGTGAGTAGCTAGGGGCAATGAGCCAGGATTGCAATGAAGAGGTGGCTGAGCTAAGCATAAGGGTTACACATGAGTCAGCAATGACTGCAGCTGAAGAAAGGAGTGGTTCAGAGCATAGTTGAGAGAAATCTCCCTATGATGTTCTGAGGAAAAGAGGAGGAGATGTCCAGGCACTGACAAAGGCAAGGAACTGAAGGAGCTCCTTAAAGAGATGGTGTAGCATAAGAAGGTAGCAGAATGGATTCAAATTCCTACAGTAACATTCAAATGCAGCCAGTGCAAACTGACAGCCTGATGAAAAAAATTATTAGGAAAAGCCCCCACTGTGTAGACAGAAAATATTGCCTTGTCTTGCTCCCCAGTGCTACATGGGTAAAAGCTTGTCAAAGAAGTTTTTCTTTCAGGAAAAATGTGATTGTCATTTGAGCATCTCTATTCTTAAGTGAGATCATCTGTTGCTCTATTTTAAGTTTTGATCTTATTTGCTAACAATAAAATTGCTGTAATTTTGGGGAGTTTCCTCAGCAATCAAAATGATGACTAGAATATGAAATTCAACAACAAATCCTGCAGTTGCCTTTCACTTAGTCTGATGGTGATGATTATAATCCTGCTATATAAATACAGTCCATTTTCTTGTCTGGGATATTGGTGTCAGCAAAGATTCCTTCTCTGCATACCTGTAAGAGTGTCATCCCTTTACGTGACAGACTGAAACCATTGAAGAGATAGCTTTGTAACACTATTATGACAGTGCCATTTGTCACCCACCTTTATTCTTTTTATGCTTATTTTTTAATCACAGTTGTATGCATAGGCCTTAAAAGTTTTTATATAAAAAACAATGATAAGAGGAAAAGGATGATTTTGCCCCCTAAGAGCACCCTCAGTTTCAAGAATGCCCAGTTTTCCTCCAAGGACAGTGTCTTTTAGGATTAGCAGTATAGAGACAATGAGAAATGGTCCCTTTTGAGAGAAGTAGTTTAAATCCAAAAGAGAAATAATCCAGGATCAGGAGATAGTATCTACATTATTGTGAAAATACAAAGTCTTCTCATACCACTTCAATTTCTTTTTCAAAAATAATAGATAAAGCAAATTTTAAAAGATATTCTATGGTTACATCTATTTGTACTTGCTAACAAAATTGGTAAGAAAGCATTCACTCATCCTCCAGGCAGCTGTAACGCTACAGAAAATGTATATTAGTAAATTTCTTTGTACTCCAAAATAAAGTGGCCACATGCAAACAGCTTGTTGTCACTGATCCCTTGCCAGTTCCAACTATCCTGAACTCAGGGCATTGCCTGGGATAATGTTAGCTAGTGTGGGACAAAATCATGCCAGGAGGTGCACTAATGCATCCAGAATATGGATGACTTCATGCCAATGTTTGGGGTCATACCCACCTACAGAGGCGTGTGAAACACTTTGACTTTGTTCTCTTACCCAATAAAACATGTGGTGGGCTTGAGCAAATGTGGTGGGCTGACCTCAACCAGCAGCTAAGCACCCACCCAGTCACTTGATCACTCCCCCAGCAACATAGGGAAGAGGACCAGAACAGCAAAAGTGAGAAAAACCTGTGGGTCGAGATAAAGACAGTTTAATAAGTGAAGGGAAGAAAACTGCACCAAGTGATGCAAAGGCAGTCACTCACCACCTCCCACCAGCAAACTGTTGCCCAGCCAGTCTCCAAGCAACAGCTAACTTTAAAAGACTGTCACCAGTTGTATTGCTGAGCATGTTGTCATACAGTATGGGATATCCCTTTGGTCATTTGGGGTCAGCTGTTCCAGCTGTGTGCCTTCCCAGCTTCTTGTCCATCACCAGCCTACTCGCTGCCAGGGCAGCTGAGAAATAGTTGTGATGCTGTGTAATCACTGCTTAGCAATAGGTAAAACACCAGTGTGTTGGCAACACACTTTTATCAAAAAATCCAAACCACAGCACCATATGGGATCCTGTGAAGAAAATTAACTCCATCCCAGCTGAACCCAGTATAGGAACCTAACACTGGACCCAAATGAAGTGTGTGTGTATGTGTGTCCCCACACATGCCTATGAAGAGAGAACAGAGGCTTTTGAATCAGTGTTTGTACATAGACATGCACACACAAACAGGCACATTTAAAAAAAATTAATGCATATGCATCTTAAAATTGTTAATGGGATACATATGTGTATGCATGTGATTTAACAATGTTTACTGTTTCATTTAACTGAAAGCCTGATTTTTTTATCCCACTCCCCTCAAATATGTATTATTTCCCTGTAGCCTTAGAATCAGAGCACACATTATTACAGTAGAAAAGCAAGTGGAGGTAGGGTGACCCTTGGACATGTTATGCGTTGCAAAACAGTATTTTCAGCAGACAGAAGACAGAGCAGACTGCTTTACAGCTCTATATCAGATCTTGTCAACCTGTGTATGTCAGAGTGAATTCAGAGTGAGGGGACAGAACAAAATCTTCAATCTGCACAACTGACAGTGTCCTAGTTCAGGTATGACACAGTCAATACAATAGCATCATGAATCACGCTAATTCATCTTATGGTCATGATATTAATTTCTAATGCCTTTATTGCATTAGCCATGGGTTGTTTTGGAGGCCATCCATTTTTTTTCTTCACTTCATGTAGTGATACACATAATGTCAAAGAAGCTGCCTCATTCTCAAGATTAAATTACATCTGGAAGAAATAAATTCCTAATAGAGGGCTTTATTCAATGTAAAACATTGCTAAAAAACAGGTTTCAAATTTAGAGTCCCTCCAAATACAGAAGAGGGAAAACTTTGAGTAATTACATGTTTCTAATGATATTAATGAAATCTGAGTGATTTTCACAGAGAAGAAAGATCCTATAGCAATGGATACATGTGCACACTGAGGAAATCAAAGGAGGCAGCTTCTGGACATTTTATACAATGGGATGATGGGTAATTAGATAATTCATGGAAGTTGAAAGAGAAAAGCAATGGTAATTACAAACAGAGAGAAGAGGTTATGACCACACTTTTATATGGAAGTTTGATTAAGAATGGGAATGAGAACAGTAGGTTAAAAAGCCAACTTCTACTGACTCAGATAATATTTTGACATTAGATTCCATTCACCACTTTCACAAAACACCAAAATGTCAAGATTTTTTTTTTCTTATAAAAGGTGAAACCACTTATGCTGTTTATACCTTTGCATTGTCTTCCAGCAGGGAGGAAATTCTGTGGGTATCACATTCATTCAGTTCCCTTTATCTGCTACCTTAAACCAGTAGGATAAAAGATTTAATATTTATGACAGAGCAGCGCTGCAACTTTCACAATGATTCCTTTAGGATAATTAAAAAAATTTGTGAAGTTGTGGTTAGTAAAGAAGAACACTATGACAACCTGTGTGTTTTAAAGTAACAAAGAAGATTTTGTAGAGCACTCATATGCAGCAGAAGGAATTATAACTAGTAAAAGCTTCTCTATCATATTACTTTGAGCCAGATTTCTTGATTGAGGAGAATAGCAGTTTTTTTATTGGCCCTGGCTTTCTTGCCTGTATTCCACTTCCCTCTGTTTTTTCTCATGAAGCCACAGAAGAAGTTTAGCTGAGTTAGTCCATACTTGTTACGTAAGTCAAGGTGAATCAGCTCCTGTCAACAAAATCTGGAGGAAGAGCTGGGACATCATTATTGTTTGGATTGCACTGGATCTTCACAGATACCAGTGAGCACAAGGTTCTTCCTCCTATATGCTATATATTCCTCCTATGGGAATCACAGTAAGGAGTCCTATGAGGACCCAAAGCTCTCCACAAGGCCTCATATCTACTGGTTGCACTTTTGTTTCACTCCTAGGGAGTCTAAGAACATGAGCTTCCTGCTGGGAACAAAAGAGGTTTCCAAATGAGGAAGGAAAAAATTTTGTGGAGAGACACTGGAGAGTGTGCACAGAGATTTCAGCAAGATGAACTACAGAAAACTGGTGCCTAGCAACATGATAGCTTTCTCCATGTGGGCATTATCTATGCTCTTAGATAATGCTTTCTAAGGAATTTGAAGAGCTTCCTATTAAAAACGCCTACAGCAATAAAAGAATTACAGTGTCTCAAAGTAGGCTATTCCAGGGAGAGGGAGGGAACCAGAAAGTCTACATGATCAATTTGAAGATGATCATATAAATTTCTGAGCTGTGGACATCTAAGTAGCAAAAAGAGGAAGCAGGAGGTGTAGAACTCCCCCATTATGAACACTTGTTTAAAACATATTTTATTCTTGTATCATATCAGAGAAGATGGTCTGTGATTCCCATAGTTATCTGGGCTATTTCATCTGCTGCTCCACTCATAACAGAACAGTGGCCACTTATGCATACAGGGAAAGTATATTGATGCTTTGTAAGGAGGCAATTTGTATTCTCTATCAAAGTGTATGAGATCATTGTATGAATGAAAATCTATTTTACCAAAGAGAGGATGGACTTACATAAAACTACACCTTCAGTGCTTTTAGTTCAGTGTTGTGAACTGTATATGCTCTGTGCCTGACTCAGGCTGCAGTCTCCTTGAGAGAGGAGCCCCTGGTGTTCTTCTGTGTTGGTACAGAGCCCAGCACTCTGGGACATCTGATAAACATGATTGCCAATACCATAATCACTCAGGGGAATGCCTTGACAGAAGTTTAATTCTTGTAGTGTCTTTACCCCAGGAGATTTAATATAGCTTTGTGCATAAGTACATCAGTGAAAGTCAGGTAGGAAAAGAGCAAATGCATTTCTTAAAGGCTTGGTTTATATATTAGTCAAAGGGCAAACTGAATTGCTCAGTTTGCAAAACTGATAATTTATCTTCACCCCACATATCAGAAGGACTGATTTTGCAATGCTACTTACCCAAATCTATCATTGCTTAAAAAATTACTCATGTGTTTCTGACTGCCTCTTGTCATCGATTTTAGCTCCAGTCAGTTTTAAGTGTGCTGCTATTTCCTGGTTCTTTCCTTCATTAATATTACCTTCTTAATCCATGCTAGGCATAAAGATAAATTGTTTTCAGCCCTTGAAAGTGGTAATGCTGTGATGGCTTTATGGTAAGTGCTTGCTACTAATTACTTCAGAACTAGTGTTGTATCAACTTCACCCAGATGAAGTGGATATTTTATGGCTTTTTTTGCCCCTCTCCTGTAAATAACTTTATTATTTTTAGCCATTAAAAATACTTTTAAAGAATATTTTCTACTATTTTATTCTACATTTATTTTGCCAATTATAAGACAGCTTTCTGTCTATATGTGGCACAAAAGGATTGGTTGATAATAGTAACTTTTTTTTTTTTTTAAACTTTTGTGGTAGGAATACCCATTTTAATTACTCAGTTGATCTCAATAAACTATCACCATCTACATTTCAAAACTTCCTCCTACAGTTTCTTATTCTCAATCCCAAACCATCTAATATTGAATTTCCAATTAAATAAATTGCAGTTTACAATATTTGTAAGAAAATTGCGGGTGCTTAAAAATATAAGCACATTCTGATGAAGTTGAAATGATGACACTTTGGCTTCTATCACAGCACGCTGGTTTTTGCATGAAGCATAACAGCCAACAGGATGCAGCCGATCATCCGCAATTTTGTCTGAGTGTTGGATACACATGAATCAGTCTCATCTGTGGTGCTTTTTAAAATTTACTTCCAGTTATTGTGAGTGACTGTAAAGACAAACAACTCTGCTCAGGATACAAATAATGTGATTTGCATTCAAATAAAATTTTAAGTGTTAGAACTAGGATGCTCAACATATTATTTTATGTCATTGATACACCACAAAAATTGAACTGTGGAACTCAATGCTTTAGGATTTGAAGGTAGCCAAAGAGATAAATGAGTTTAAAGTGGATTAGAGAATAGCCTGACTGATGGATGCTTTGGATGGAACCTTGGCTCAGAAAATCTTTAAATTGCTGACTGTAAAAGGTCATGAAGGCATATCAGAGATAGGATCATTCATTCCCTGTTTCTGTAGTCTTTCCTGTAGGTCTCGTTAATGTAGGCAGCACAGTGAATAAGGCAGATCACTGAGCTGAGCTGATACTGCTGTTCTTACATTCTAAAGCTGGCAGGTAGAAACATTATAACAGATAATTTTAAAAATCAGGTCACTTCATGAGGGATAAGAATTCTTCTAGTGTGAAGAAAATCCCTTTCATCTACATAGTTGTGAAGAACAGGCACTCCACTACTGTCTATTTACACAAAGGTCCAGATCCTCAATGAAACTCTTCTATGTGTGTAGCCTAGAACCAGCAACAGCTGCTTTCATTTACAGACTGTCCAGGAATATCATCTCCACTTCATTATAACCATCACTCTTCAATTTTACCTTTTTTTCTCCAATAAAGAACATAAGTTTTGGGTCTACTGTTCTTGCATTAAGCACTTTATTATAGCTGAATGGGATTTTATAAAAACAAATTTTCTGTACTTTCATACAGATTTCTTTTTCTCTGTGAATTTAATGGCCCTTTGGGGCAGTCATTTTAGCAGTTCTCAGGGTATAGTCCTATTTCCTTCTTGTTTGTGAGCATTTTCCATACAACAGCAGAAGAGAGAGACAAGGATATAGTGAGCCAGAAATGTCTGCCAAATAAAGAGAGCTTAGGCATAAAATGTAATATCAGGAACCACTTGTTAAGATACTGAAAATGTGTAAATCTGTTAGTGCAGTCAGTGAAACCACTAGGTGCTTGGCTGACTTTGAACAATTATATTATTTTCCTGTCTGTATTTGTCTCCCAAAACTATAAAACAGTGATGATGACACACACACACCACTCTCAACATAGAGGCAAAGAAACTCAAAAAATTATATATCTATGTATATTTTGAGTGATTGGATTGCAAGTTAAATGCATCTTTTTTTTTTTCCCTAATAAATTTTTTCTCAAAGAAAAAGATAGAAATTTAGTGGGATACCATTGAAATATCTAAGGGAAAGTTCAAATATAAAGCAAACAACCACCTGCTCTTCCAAACTCAACAGGTGTTTGTGTGTGGACATTGTGTTTTATCTATCAATATCTGTCACTCAACAGAAAAATGCAAGAAGGAGAAAGAGATTTTTCAAAAAATCTAAATAGGCTAAAAAATGTTGCCATAGAGACCGATTCAGTCACTGTAAAAATAGCTTCATGTATTGTTGATATTGTCCTTTTAATTTCTGGTATTCTACCTGACTGAAGTAGACAGCCTCAGCAAGATGCCCAGAGTCATCAAAGGCAAAGTAAGTTCATGAAGGCTCTCCCAGGTTATTTTGATTCTTGATTTATTTGTGGCTATCTGCAAATTCGAGTTTAAATACTTGATTCAAAATCTAGTAACATAGCTCCTGGAAGCCAGGCCAAGAAATTTGTCTCATTATAGCTGTTTGGTTTTATAGGAACTTCCTGGCAATTCTATAAATTCTCTTATTTTAAATGAAAATGAAAAACCGTAAAATCACTCTTCTGTCCCTTCATAATCACTGGAGTATTTTTTTAGGAACAAAGTTGCTGTGCTCTTGTTTCAAAATTATTTTGTGTATATGCTTATATTTTGGGGTTTTGGTCTATTTTTGTGAGTTGAAAAAATAAGCAGCATTTTGAAAATGCTGTTTCGTGATATGTATCTCTCTGTTTGGTCATATATATCTCTCATAGTCTTATTAGTATTTGTATCCATCAAAACCTGTTTNGTTGCCTGGTCTTTCTTGTATGTGATAGATGCATTTCTTAGAATTCTACTTTTAAATTTTTTTTTATTTATTTAATTTGTAAAATAAGTTTTTTTAGGGAAGGAATGATTTAGTCACTGACATAGGCATTTTCAGAAAAACAATTTTGACCAAAAAAAAAAAAAAAGTGTATGGATGTATCTGTCTGTAATAAAAATGCGCAGCTGAGACTAGTAACTGCACTGCTTATCCTCCTTTTGTAGCTTAACCCAATTAAACTCAACCAAGTGAGCCTTGCACTTATTTAGTTTATCCCAGCTATTGGACTGGTTCACCTTGTTGTAATCCTATTTTCTAGCCCCTGTTTTGAAACTGATATGACAGGCATACTTTTACATCACTTCTTCCAGAGGTGAGGGAACTGAGACATTTTCTTTGTTGTGTTAGCAAAGCTGCAAGAATTAATGGAATTATATCTGTCAAAACATGGTGATAAATTTTAATGAAATAATCTTCCTAGAGAAACTGGAAGGGCCAGATCTTTGCTCTCTGTGTGCCTTTTTGTAGTGGCAAGGGAGCTGTTCACCACAGGAAATTTTAAAGCCATAATACTGACAGAAATTTCATCCCCTTTGCCTGCAGGGTTGAAGCCTGGTGAAGGGAGGTTTAAAAGGCTCACTCGGCCCTCGCAGCTGGGCCTGGGTTAGAATTCCCTACAGACAGGTCTGAGTACAGAGCTCACCCCAATCCATGGCTTTTGCCCATACTATCTGGGCAACAGATTTGTTTCAACTGGTATTTCTGGTGCTGGAAAATTAGAAATAAGCTGTGTATTTATATGGGTGGATGAAGCAATGGTCCGGACAGTGGTCTGTGCAGTTTTGAGAGGAGAGGACTCCAAACTGCAAAGGATGAGGACAATAAGTAGAAAGAAAATTCCCATATGAACAGTTTTTCAAATATTAGACAACTTTGTTATACATGACCACTCACAGNGCTGACTTTGAACAATTATATTATTTTCCTGTCTGTATTTGTCTCCCAAAACTATAAAACAGTGATGATGACACACACACACCACTCTCAACATAGAGGCAAAGAAACTCAAAAAATTATATATCTATGTATATTTTGAGTGATTGGATTGCAAGTTAAATGCATCTTTTTTTTTTTCCCTAATAAATTTTTTCTCAAAGAAAAAGATAGAAATTTAGTGGGATACCATTGAAATATCTAAGGGAAAGTTCAAATATAAAGCAAACAACCACCTGCTCTTCCAAACTCAACAGGTGTTTGTGTGTGGACATTGTGTTTTATCTATCAATATCTGTCACTCAACAGAAAAATGCAAGAAGGAGAAAGAGATTTTTCAAAAAATCTAAATAGGCTAAAAAATGTTGCCATAGAGACCGATTCAGTCACTGTAAAAATAGCTTCATGTATTGTTGATATTGTCCTTTTAATTTCTGGTATTCTACCTGACTGAAGTAGACAGCCTCAGCAAGATGCCCAGAGTCATCAAAGGCAAAGTAAGTTCATGAAGGCTCTCCCAGGTTATTTTGATTCTTGATTTATTTGTGGCTATCTGCAAATTCGAGTTTAAATACTTGATTCAAAATCTAGTAACATAGCTCCTGGAAGCCAGGCCAAGAAATTTGTCTCATTATAGCTGTTTGGTTTTATAGGAACTTCCTGGCAATTCTATAAATTCTCTTATTTTAAATGAAAATGAAAAACCGTAAAATCACTCTTCTGTCCCTTCATAATCACTGGAGTATTTTTTTAGGAACAAAGTTGCTGTGCTCTTGTTTCAAAATTATTTTGTGTATATGCTTATATTTTGGGGTTTTGGTCTATTTTTGTGAGTTGAAAAAATAAGCAGCATTTTGAAAATGCTGTTTCGTGATATGTATCTCTCTGTTTGGTCATATATATCTCTCATAGTCTTATTAGTATTTGTATCCATCAAAACCTGTTT
>VXBX01001934.1:558096-595201 GCA_013400415.1 Scytalopus superciliaris | reverse complement strand
TCCATCAAAACCTGTTTGAAGGTTTAGGGTTTTGGTGGAGAGTTTTAAGCAAAAGAACAAATTGATGATCAGAACATTAATTTAGGATTAATTTTCTGTTAAAAGAGATATTTGGTTTCCCATTCAATTTTAATACAAGAATTGTTGCCTGGTCTTTCTTGTATGTGATAGATGCATTTCTTAGAATTCTACTTTTAAATTTTTTTTTATTTATTTAATTTGTAAAATAAGTTTTTTTAGGGAAGGAATGATTTAGTCACTGACATAGGCATTTTCAGAAAAACAATTTTGACCAAAAAAAAAAAAAAAGTGTATGGATGTATCTGTCTGTAATAAAAATGCGCAGCTGAGACTAGTAACTGCACTGCTTATCCTCCTTTTGTAGCTTAACCCAATTAAACTCAACCAAGTGAGCCTTGCACTTATTTAGTTTATCCCAGCTATTGGACTGGTTCACCTTGTTGTAATCCTATTTTCTAGCCCCTGTTTTGAAACTGATATGACAGGCATACTTTTACATCACTTCTTCCAGAGGTGAGGGAACTGAGACATTTTCTTTGTTGTGTTAGCAAAGCTGCAAGAATTAATGGAATTATATCTGTCAAAACATGGTGATAAATTTTAATGAAATAATCTTCCTAGAGAAACTGGAAGGGCCAGATCTTTGCTCTCTGTGTGCCTTTTTGTAGTGGCAAGGGAGCTGTTCACCACAGGAAATTTTAAAGCCATAATACTGACAGAAATTTCATCCCCTTTGCCTGCAGGGTTGAAGCCTGGTGAAGGGAGGTTTAAAAGGCTCACTCGGCCCTCGCAGCTGGGCCTGGGTTAGAATTCCCTACAGACAGGTCTGAGTACAGAGCTCACCCCAATCCATGGCTTTTGCCCATACTATCTGGGCAACAGATTTGTTTCAACTGGTATTTCTGGTGCTGGAAAATTAGAAATAAGCTGTGTATTTATATGGGTGGATGAAGCAATGGTCCGGACAGTGGTCTGTGCAGTTTTGAGAGGAGAGGACTCCAAACTGCAAAGGATGAGGACAATAAGTAGAAAGAAAATTCCCATATGAACAGTTTTTCAAATATTAGACAACTTTGTTATACATGACCACTCACAGTAACACAAGGAGTGGAAAGAATCATGTTATTTAAAGGATCAATAAAGAAAAAGAAACCTTGTAACATTGCTGCAAGGGTGAATTAACAGGGAAAAAGGAAACTTCTGAAGGAAACTAGGCTCCATCTCTCTGCAGTAATGATTAAAAATGTCTGTGTGATAAAGGCCACTGTAAGGACCTTACTCTGTTTAGAGACTTCAGCAGCATCAGGGTCTTGTAGCATAGTTGGCAGGACCAGGTAATATTCTGATCTATGCCACTGGTGACATTGCTGAACATCCTCTATGTCCCTTCACAGAGAGCCAGCTGACGAGAAGGATACAACAAAATACAAGGGACTTTCCATATTAATAGGGTAGACAAAAAAGCTGTTAGATTTGATAATGCCAAATTTATTGGAAGGTTCCAGGAGTAAGAGGAGGGTGGGGGAAAGAAACAGCTTTTAGCTGCTGCAGTTCAGTCTTGCTGAACCCTGAAAAAACAGAACATTAAAATCTGGCACTAATAAAAGACAAGATAGCTGATAGCATCAGAGATGCTAGTTTGCCAGCACAGCTTTATTTAGACCCAGATCTCACACTTGGAAAAGTGAGGTCTCACGAAGTCTTAAAAAATAGCAACACAGTTTACATGTTAGCAGCAAAAGAGGAATTTTATCAGGCAATATTGAGGAAAAGAGAAAGCCACAACTGTGAAGAATTAACTGAAGCCTATCAGTGAAGCTGTGCATTTGTAAGGACACATAGACAAGAACGTGTGCTGTCTGCAATTCAGTGGGCATTAAATTGAATGTCAGTGACCAAAGTGCTACCACAGTCAATGTTAGTGAAGGTTCCTGGCAAATCTACCTTACTTAAGAATGCGTTTCATTTTACACCTGCATCAAAGCCCTTGTCAGGAAGCCGTGCATGTAATGGGTATTGGTCATAGGCCTTCCCCACCTGAGCACCCCTACAACAATCATTCAGACTAACTGCCAGTGTCTTTCCACTCTCCTTAAGCAGAAATGGTTGTGGCTCAGAGGCGGTTTCATCTAGAATTCCAAATACCTGAATATATGACTAAAATGTGTACATTTACTGCAGAGATATTAACAAATATGGCAGATAAATAAATTCAGATTTGAGGTCCCAAAACATTGATATCATTCTGAATGGGATTATGAATTGAGAAATTCATAGGCATGACATGAATAAATAGGAAATTCAGGCATTTTTTGACAAAACTTTACTATGAAGAGTTTTTCTAATTTAAGACAATACCTGGCTATGATGAATAAATGGAGAAACTTTTACAAACTATTTTTAATTCTCACATTTATAGAGTCACAGCCATGACTTCAAAAAATCACAGACAAAAAAATAAAATAAAAGAACCATTCTAACACCATATCTTTTTACAGAATCATTCTATAACTAGAGTAATGTTGGTCATAGCTTCCTGTGATCAGCATGACATAGACAAACACCTAGTAGCTGGAAGAAGACCAGGCAAGAGTTATGGTCACATGAAAAATCTTTACAGAAATTGACTGATAATCTGAAGTGGAAAAGAAGACATTAACAGTCAATTTTTTTCCTCTTGCACTAGAACATTGAAAAAGCCCATTAGCACTCAGTGGAATTCTCGGGTTCCAAATTCTTGCATGATGTTCTACATTAGACTTCAAGATTTTTACTGTTGTTTTTTTTTTTTTTTCCCCAGCACTGATCACAAAGGCAAAAACAGGCATGGCAGTGTCCACTATTTACTGTTTAAATTAAACAGCTACCATCACAAGAAGAAAATACTTCAAAGAAAAATTTTCAGGTCTACCTGAATTGACCTTGTCTTGGAAACAATCCCAGCATCTAACAGTTAATTTCAGAAAATTAGAGATGAATAACTAATGGAGTAGACTTGCCAGAAACCTGCCAAATTCTGTCAAAGAGGGAAGTATGAGTGAAGTCAGCATTTAACAAACTTATTATTGTACTGGAAGGACTGAATTGCTTTCCACACAACTGATGGCCAAATTTTGAAGAGGTAGCACTGTCTAATCCATATTGTACCTCAGGAAGAGATCTCTTCCAAAATTTGAGTGACACCAGGATACAGGCAAAGTCAGTACACCAAGAAGAATATCCTATGTGGTAGCTTTATCTGAGTTTAGACACTATGAGAATAAGGTGATGAAAGTAAGCAAACTAGAAATATACTTTATCAGATTCTAGAAAACTCTTTGACAAGGAGTGTATAGTGTTTTTAGTGTTGTTATTTTAGACTTTGGTTTGTGGTTTGTTCTTTTGTTTGGGGGTTTGTTTCTTTTGTTTATTTTGGTTTTGGTTTTTTGTTTGTTTTGGGTTTTTTTCCCTTTTTCTTAAGAAGAACATATTAAAATCCCTGTAGCAGTGACTTTGCTAGATACATCAGCTTGATTACAGTTTGAAGGCCTCATCACATGCACTCAAACGAAGTCAACAGTTTCAAAATGCAGACCATGTCTACACTAGCAAACTAAGGAAAGACAGGCTACGGGTTCAAACACCTAGTAGGTGACTGTCCATACTGCTGAAATGCTAGCTTGATAGTAGCGCCAAGCAACACCACTCTGCATGATACTAATCACATTCCACTGGACAGCAAGGCCAAAAGGCTGTATGGATGCAACCTGTTTCTTCTGGAAGGTAAGAGTTTGTACATATTGCCCTCGGGGCCAGAGAACATTTCCTTGCCCGTTTAGTTAATTACAGATGTATAGACAAAGCCACAGTCTTGGAAATCCTTGTAACAAAACATGGTTCTTATTTTCTCTTTCTGAAAACACTTGATTAATGTTCCCCTTACTGTCTCAAAGCTTGATTTAGAAGCAAAAATTTTCAGAAGCTTTTCTATAATTTGTTCTTTTCTCAAACATATGTGGGTAACTATTATATGAAATGTTACTGATAGCCCCTCTCATCTCCTGCATTTGTGAAGTGGGAAAAGTAATACTTCCCTCCACAAGCACTGTCAGGACAAATACAGTGATGGATGTGAAACTCTCAAACACTGAATTATGAGACCAACATAAACTTTTATTGAGGCAGAGGATTTTAGGAAATTTTATGTCAAAGACTAAACTAAACGTATTTAGTAAGTATCCCTACTATCTTCATGGATAATGTTATACAAAGAGGCAGCTTGCTTTGTCCTCTTCCTCAGACATGCTGTCAGGAAATAATGTATCTCCTTATTTCACTTATATACGTTAAAATATATTTTTCATAGTAAAAGACTTTTATTTTTTTTCAGTTTTTCCAGATTCAGCACTACTAACATTTTCAGTTCTCCCCTAACCTTGGCTTTGTATTATCTGTGTGTGGTTCAACTGAAGCCATAATCTTTTCAAATACTCTACTACTTGAACTTCTCTGTCCATTCCATGCCTTAGTACTTATGCTTTCTCTTCATGAATAAGCACTAAGTGCCTTTGTATTCATATACCTATATATATATAACACTTTTTTTTTTAAACTCTAGCTTAATAAGAGTGCAAAGTGGGAGTAAATACTGTTGTTCTGGTTTTGTGGCACTTAGAACCTCTTTGCACAGGAATAATGGTTACGTGAAGTCTTTGACAATAAAGAGTCAAGCCTTTTATTTAAATCTTCCAAATAACTCTGTGTCACGTTTTTCACAGTGTACTACTTTCAACTAAAACATTTTGGATGTCCACAATGTACCTGGCAGATCCCCATGGTTTAACAAGACCTTTTTTTCACCTCTGCACAGTTTTGTGAGATTACTACAGAATTAAATAGGGGTTGGGAATATAGCAAACATCAAAGTCCAAATTCTTTCAGTTTATTACCATTCACAACTGCTGATGCTATGCAAAATGTATGAAGGTACTAGCACAGAGCAATTAAACTGGAAAAATATGCAAAACCACATTCACCTTTCCTGTTACAATATCAGGGATCAATTATTCTCTTTATTCACTGTAGATAGAACAAAAAAACTCATATGAAAGCAGGAAAAAATTAGATCATCTAATAGGATAAAACTTTTGGTAATGTAAGAGCATTTGCATTCTGTGGACAATTACAGAAGCATCAATATTCAAAAACAGACATTGCTTCTACAGGTGATGATTCAACACTAATAAAGTCATTCTAGGTTCAAAGTTGTGGATAAGATGATGTCAAACAAAAACTTGAAGATCTGTTATTAAAGCCTTAGGTAAGTTGTTGCATGTAAAATGGTCTTAAATTCTGCAGTAATCTCTTTGAAAGCTGTATTTTATATTTGAAATGGATGACCAGTATCTGTAGCAGCTCACAAAAAAGCAAGAGGATAAGCAAGTCAAAGCAGAGACAAGAAGACCAGTCCTACATCTATAGGATGAGCTTCTCACTGATGCACCCTATGCACCTCTAGATGCCTAAGTGCCTTTAATAATTTGACCTTCACTTTGGAAAGTTGCTTCTGGATTACACACCTAAATCCCCTTCCTTTTAAAAGGTGTGAGTGTTCCTTTGGGTTTGCTACAAACCCATTTCTCCATACTGGTTGATGGACCACAGACAGTTGTGCCAGATGGATGTTACACAAGAAAAACAGGAACATGATTTCTTCTACATTACTTAGCTATGCTATTCAAGCAACTTCCCATTTCAAATTACAATATTCAGCTTCCTCAACACTGAAAGGCATACTAATCAAAGTCACTTGGCTATTATTGTTATTATTTGGTATGTTATGGAAATACAGCTTCACTGCTACTTCACCTGATATTTGTATCTCTTATGTCTAGAATTTTATATTCTCCGTTCTCCACTGCATAAAGAAAAATACAGGACTTGACAACAATAAAAATTGATGTCTGGATTTGGACATTTGTGATACTTGTACTTCCTTAGGGGTTTAGTAATAATTTAAAGCTCTAATATAATTCTATGTGCATTTTACATCAGCATTAACTTTTTAATTGAATTAATGCTTTTTGCTATATATTTAATTACTTTTCCTTTAATCTTTCTAGGTTTTATTTAACTTCTAATGTTGTATTATTTCCTTTATTTCTGTTAGAGCTATCAATTTGGTCTGAATAGATTCTTCAGTACTGCCACTCTCCTTTTTTCCCGTACTGTCCTTTTAGCCTCATTTGTTCCAGACGTACTTCTTTGTCATTAAAAAACAACCTTAGAATTCCCCATGGATATCTCAGATTCTTTATCAGTGAAGGAGACAGAAAAGAAAGGGTGAATTTGGATATTTATCTAAAGCTTCATTCTGGGAAGATGGGTTTGTAATATATGTTCTACACAAAAAACTTATATTTTACCATACAGGAGACATGACCATAAGCAATCCGGTCCTGTAATCTTTAAAGAGGGACAATACCCTGTCACTCTAGTATTCTGTTCAAAAAATGCCTAAGGCTTGCAAATTCTCCTGCTGAGTGCTTCTTGTTCTATGTGTTATTGTATTTTCTCCCTAAACCAAGTTTCATGAATGATGGATAATAACCTTTGCACTGTGTGCCAAGTCAGCTAGTCAATGTGTTGGTACTCTTTCTGTTTTAATGGTCTACCATTTTACTTTACATCATCATCCCCACTTTCTCTTGAAATGCAGGAGTCTCTGTCCTGCATTCTCACTGAATACTGCTGACATCATGACGTCAGACTTCTTTCAATTATTATGAAAACTTTGCAACTTAGGTAGGAATCTAGACTGCTTCTATTCATGTGGTTTTGGTTGTTTCCTAAGCATTGGCTTGACTTGTGGCTTAAATGCTAATACATGTGATGTGCTTACACTGATCAAAAACAGGAAGAAAGCATAATAGTGCCATGACCTTGCCTCACACTTAGAGAACTTGCATAAAATATTAGAAAACTGAACAGACATAAATAGATTTTTGTCTAATCAAGTAATTATACTGTTCTGAGGTTAAGTTTTTCCATATTTTATTTGTGCAGGTTAATTGATAAGTCTGTACAAATGAAAGAATCAGATTTTATTGTTTTTTCCAAGAGAACTCCTTTTAGGACTCTTTAGTTATAACAAAATGCACAAGGAGCTTCTTCGTTTTAAAAATGGAATACACTTAAGGCTTATATTTCTTTAAAAATTTAAAGTTAGTAAGTTTGCTTTTTGATCAGAATAGTCTTTTTAATACAACAGAGTGTAAAAAGCATTTTGTAATGACGTCTCTAGGAAATGGTGTAACTCAGGTGCTGTAAGATAAATGGGCAAATGAAAAGTGAAAAAATTCATACATTATATCATGTTATCATGCATAGCAACTTAGTTATGCAAATGTGGGCAGACAGAAGACTCTCCTTTTTGATTTTTATACATGAAGGTGGGGAAATGGTGTTCAGGGTTACTTGTGCAAGAAAGATAAATACTATTTCACACTTCTGTTAAATTTTGAATTTCAAGGCCAGCTACTCCTACAATTCAACTGATTAATCTTAGAAGTATTTAACACGATAAAACTTCAGAGGCAGCTATGATAGAGTCATTAAAGTATTAACTGATTATGTCTTTTTCAAGTGTATAGAACACAAATATTGCTGCTCCCCCACCACCCACTCCTGCCCCTGCCAAGAAAACACCATGTTCACTACTTAATCTTTATAAATGGTGACCTATGAGGTTTACTTTTCCCATACCTGATGAAAGCTGAGCTAGTAAGACCAACCTAGAAAATCTTTTCATTTCACAATTTCCAAAAGACCATATTTTAAGCATTGAGTTTACCAGTTTTAACTTACATGTTACTTATGTGAATGATGTGAATTTTCGTGATGACAGAAATACAAGGGATATTATTTGCACAACATGCATGGGCAAGCAGAGAGAAACCCAGAAGTCTGACTCTGGAAATTGAAAAGCTTGTACAATACTGTCAAGATAAGGACAAAGACTGTAATAAGCAAGGATTTTAGGTATGAGAGAGAGCTCAATATTCTCTTGGCAGATGCTTCTCTCTGAGTGCCTGTCATTAGCCTGTAAGTGTGTGAGGATAAACTGTCATCCTCTGCTTTGGAAAGGATGAGTCCAATATATGAAAAAAGCACATGCAGGCCAATAGTGGGATCTCATCACTATATAATGTATAAATAAGATCACTTTGATTTAAAAAAGAATCTTAGTGTTTCAAGAAATTGTTAGTTCCCGGTGTTAGTTCAGAAAGATGTGCTACACAGTTTCCTCTGCAAGACTCAACACGCATGGGAGCTCTCTTCTGTTACAGTAAGTCTTCTTTCCCAGTCGATCAAAGAGAAAATTGAGAGAGAAAGAAAGACAGAACAGCTGATGGAGCGTAATCAAGTGTAGCTGATAGACTACCAGTAGCTTCCTATGCATTCTTCCCTTAAACCAAGGCACTGCTAATGGTCTCAAAATTTCATTTACTAGCAGAATTAGCCAGTAGCTTTAGAAAGCTAGTGCTTCAGAATGGGCACCCTTATCGTGCTTGGGTTTGGGGAGGCTCCCTCTTCCCTGGAGGCTCCATGGGGCAGGTTCTCTCGGACAAACTGCTCTTCCTTTGTCAGGAATGTGCCCCTATCCATAGTCTGCAGCTATGTGTATGCAGTGAATATTTCACACCTGAGTCTTTTCTCAATGGGGAAGACTGAAAAGTGGTATTTTTAAAATGAAACTTGAAAAGGCACTCTATTACAGCAGGGTAGTAGGATACATATTAGCAATAAATCTCTAAATCATAAAATAGGTGTTTCCACAAAGTTATGTGGATATTAGAAAAAAATTCTTTACAGAGAGAGTAATCAGGCACTGGAATGGCCTGTCCAGAGAGATGGTGGATTCACCGTCCCTGGAGGTTTTTAAACTGAGATTGAATGTGGCACTGAGTGCCATGGTCTAGTAAATGGACTGGAGTTGGACCAAGGGCTGGACTTGATGATCTTGGAGGTCTTTTCCAATCCAATCAATTCTATGATTCTATGAATTCTATGATTAGGGCAGGTCACTAAATGAGTTTCCCATGTTTGACTTGACAAAAGGTGAAGGCAGGAAAAAAAACAGAGTGAGGGAAAGTAGTGATGTACTAAAATCATGCTCATTGCATCAACTCCTAATTATGTTAGATGCAGTAGGAGAGGAAGGTATCTCCTGCCATTGGAATGCTGAATTAAGCAAACAGAGAAAGAGAAACCTTTCTGCCTAGACAGAGAATGAAAACTGTCATTGCATAAGTCCATTTTGAAACATTATGATATCTGGTTGTGAATTTACTATGTTCAGGCCTTCCATTTTTCTCAGTTAGTTGGATAAAAATTAATAACTTCTCTCTATTATTGTGTTAGCCTCTTTGTTGGAAGGGATGAATGCAAATAAATGCATAAGTATAATCTCAATCCATTGTTGGAGACGGAAGAAAGCTTTAAAGACATGTAGAAGATACTAGAGACTGTCCTGAAAGGAATATGTTGCCATTGATCTGATTTAGTCATAAACAGTTGGGAAGATTTGCAGTAAAAGCAATATTCTTTGTACAGTTTCAGTGGTTTATGCCTAGACTTGTCTTCAAGATAATGTGAGAAAAAACTTGATGTTTATGGAAAATATTCAGGCAGTAACAGAATAATTTTGATTTTGAGAAACAGATCCTTTCAGAGTTTCCACCTTTAAATGTCAGAATGCTTTAATCTTCATTATTTTTATATCTGGAGAAGATATTAAAAACCTCAGAGAAAACCATGATTGATATTTTTACTGATCCACTTAGAGTGGAAACTTGAAATTAGTGTAGAAATATAAACCAGGAGATACAATACTGTGCTAGCTACAAGACCATTTTTTAGTTTTACTTCTCTCTCACCAACCTTAATGATTTAAAACAAAATTTTAGTGCAACTTTTTGTGTTAATTGCTCTTGCAAGAGAATGACTTTTTCATTCTGCTATGAGTCCTGGGAGACTGTCTGAGATACTGACCGAGACTCTCTGGTTCACCTTGGCAAGCAACTTGTTAGCTCTCTCCAAAGGAGGTAGGAAAGACAATTTTTCTCAGATATATGAGAATGAAGCCAAAGAAAAGGAGATGGAACAAGCTAGAGTTCTTTGTTCATTTCTGATTAATTTCATGCTAATACAAATTTCCAGTAAGGAATGAATTCTCCTCCAGAACCACCCATGTTAACACTTTAAGGACCTTCTGTTCAGAATCGGAAATGATCACTGCCTTTATCTTTTTTGATTTTTTAAAGACTTTAAATTATATTTTCCAAATAGGTTTTAACTCTGCAGTTTCCATCAGTACTAAGAGGCACCATAAAGTCATAAATTACTCTAAAACACACTGTGAATTGTTCAAAACTCAGACTCAAAATAAGATGACAAGGATGTTCTGACGTATTAATGAGTTGCATGCTGTTTGTACTTGCACACTTCCATTGTTCTCCTTGTCAGCATATTTTCAATATATGCATGGTGGTTTAATTTTATGGCCAACACAGTACCTCTTTTCTCTTATGTAACTGCAGACTTTGTAAATGTTTCCCACATGCTTTCAGGAAGATGGAAAACTACTACATGTTCTCTCTCTTTTTCAGGATTCTGCTTTAAGAAGCACTGACCAGTCTGGCCTCAGTCAGAAGTCAATGGAGCTAGGTTTTTTTCACACAAGCTTGAATGCTATGTTTTAATTCCACTTGTCACTAGATTCTGTATTTAGTAGCCTTTACTGTAGTATACACTTAGTAAATTTCAGATGTTCCTAGGTAGGTCTTCACACATAGAGCACAATGTATATGTGTGTATATATATGTGTGTGTATATAGCTATATCTATGTGTGTGTATGTGTGTGTGTGTCTATATATATAGGACGTATATATATGTATAGAGCACAATTAAGGAAGTGGCAAGCAACAGATGCACACACACACAAATCTCTTCACTGTAATAAGTTTGGCACTGGTCTACATGGCTGTTGTTGCAATATCCTGTGAATTCATGTATTCCAATCAGGGCTGCTATGGGTCCCACCTGGAGCCCTTGGTCACTACTGGACAGGGGTGATGGAGGAATGCAGAATGATATCTCTTTTTATTGCTATAGTTTCAGCTGGTTCAGTTGTTAGCTTTTAGACTGGTCTTGTGTTACCATAATATTACTACACTGGGCTGAGAAGATCATTTGGAGATCCTCCAAGGGCCGCTTGAAGTAGCCTTCTGGCCATTTTATCTCTGCAGCTTGATGTTAGAGGACTGCACCATTTCAAAAAAGGAAAAAAAAAAAAAAGCATGAGCTCGCACAGTCAGTTACTAACCTAAAATTGTTAAATCAAAAGCAAGTATGTAGACTGACAGGATGGTCTTTGTCAGATAAAATGATATAAACCAACTCTGACACTACTATAAATTGGCCCAATGCCGGCAAAGTCACAGGAAGTTGGCCTGCTTATTCCAATAATCTACTTGGCTCAGTGCCTTGTGGTCTTGCCTCATGGGGTACTCGTAGCACTAAAAATTGCTCCATTATAAAGAACAGTGATCATATACAAAAGTAGAAAATGTGTCTTGCTGGAAACACACTATCACCAAATGGTGCAGAAAACAGAAAAAGAATATTTATGTTGATTGGTAGTAGTTGGTGAAATCAAACACAGTAAGAGTCAAGGCAATTAAGAGAAGATTTCAGTGGATTAAAATGTTGTCACAGGATAATGGTCTCCCATTAATAGATTCTGAGGATATTTGCTTTCAAAATAAGAAATATTAAACAGTAGCAAAATACTTAAACCATCAATTAGTTTCTTTTGTACTGAGGAATTATCAATTAAAAAAGAAAGAGTACAAATTAATTTGTGGCAGGTTGGTGGAGTTGTAACAGTTAAAGACCAATCTTTTAGTCATCTGATCAGACCTCATACCTTGCACACTGTCACAGCAAGGCAAGATGAGAGACAGAGACAGAAATGAACGTATGTGACTTGCTTCCTCCACAAAGGCGGAGGATGGACCTGAAGCTGGAGAGGGCTCTCTAATTATGACTTTAGAGAAGGTAGAAGTGCTAAGCTTGCAGTGGTGAGCTGCAAACCATTCCTCAATGCTTTCTCATTTTCCAGTCTAGGCTTTGCTGACTCAGCACACTGATATCTGTGCACATATTTTTTCAAGACTCCCAACTTTTTATATATTTTGAACTGTGGATTCTAGCCCTCTTATGTAAGGGCACAGATGGCATTACCTTTTATGGCTTTTCTAACGAAAAACTAACATATTACTGAGTTAACACCTCAATTCTTTATGTGGATCTGGGCCTGAGATAACATAGTTAACTAAAACACTAGAAAACATTGGGCATTTTAGACAGCCATTGAATTAACTCAGTGCAAATTAATGTGCATAACATGAGAAAACATATAATGCACATTGCATTTTATTTGTCTGTGTATGTTTGTTGGTCTAAAATATGTAGTAATTTTTTAGGTTGGTCATAATTGTCAATTCTCAACTTCAATGTTGCTGTGCAACACAAAAGTGTTAAAAAGTCACATTTTTAGAAAGACTATAGTAGTTAGAGTTCACTTATGTATAAATATGTATCTGCCATATAAAAGGCACATTTATACATGGTGAATAACCTCATTAATTTTTAAAAAAACCAATTTTTTTTCTTGATAACTCAGATAACTTGTTCTAATATAATATACACTGCAAACAATTAAAAATACACTTTTTAGAGCTCTACAGAGATCTTTCTCTTCTGTGTCTTTACATACATTCAGGAATAAACTATGAATGAAGTTCATAATAAAGTTAAGCTTCAAGTTAGCAAAAACTTAAACTCTCTAGAGTTTATTCTCTGTGCTGCTACTGCATTAACAATGGTATGCTCATTTAGCCTTTAACAGATGATTGTACTTGACATTATGTACAAAAAGCTCTAATCATGAAAGCTTGAGTAATCTAAAACCCATCCCTGACAAGATTTCACTGCTGGAAGTCTAATTTCAAAATGTCAGCCAAGGCTGAGGAGCCATATATTGCATGCTCATTAAATGTAATAAATCCATCACAAACTTTTCAAAATCTGCTATAATCTTGCCTACAACCCTGGAATGGTGTAAGACTATAAAAAATGAAAAAAATGTTGCCTTTCATGCTATGTGATATATGAAAATGAGGCTAAATAAGGCTAACAGATTTCATCTGCTTAATTGTACATTCTATAGCCAAGCTTTATCTTTCTCTGAAATAAAAGATACTTCTGAACTATTGAAATGATTGGAAATCTATAAAGACTCTGACTTTAAACACAGCTGTGAAAGTTCCCATTTTCTAAGTACGTTTCTTCACCTCACAGTGTATCATAAGTACATCACAAGAGAAAGAGTACAATGACAAAACTTTAGAAAGAATTTGAATGTGGACAGCTTTATCAGCCTGAATTCTTTTTCCTTTAAATGAAACTTTACACCCCAGTTAAGAATCTGAACAAATCTGACATATATGTTAAATGTACCATTTCAAGAGTCATACTTTGTTACAAAACGTGTATAGAAACCAGTGTTAGAAAATAACACTGAGAAGCACACAGACCAGTTGGCATGAAAAACAGAGCACCTTCAGTTCCTCCATGTGCCAGGGAGCAGTGCTGTGCACCGATCGCAGGGCATCCCTGGATGCACCATTCCATCACTGGGAACAGTGGGGGCCATATAAGAGTCACATTCCCACTATTTGATGTTTACAAATCTTTGACCAAGGACCAGCCTAACTGCTGCTGAAGGAGTGTAGCTGATGTGTATTTAGGTAAGCTTGAAAATTCTCTAAACGTATGATTACACCCTATTACAATCAACAGCACATATCTGTTATGGAAAGATAATTAAAATCAACACTTTCATGCATAAATGCTTGGTATCTTATAATCTTTGTTTAAGAAGGTGTTACTGACAGGCAGTGTGGTTTCACACAGGATGGGAAGTGGGAAACAGTTTTAAAAATTTAAATTATATCAAGACAGCATTTGAATCTCACAGATGCTGCTTTGTATGAATTAGTCCTGAGTTTTACCTTCCACTGGTTTCAGAAAGGCAGAAGACTCCTAACCATTTTAACATGAATATCTAGTACAAAACTTGACAGTGGGAAGTTATGAATTTATCTTTTCTTTACCCACAGTCTAGTTCTCAGAAGGAAAAAAATGCTGTGTTAGGTACTTTTTGTTAGAAGATTCACTCTGTCACTGTAACTCAGATGTGCTCTCAGAACACAGAACAGATTAGGCCTTTCAGAGCTGGTGCTTGGGGGGATAGCTGGTTTCTGTATCATACACAAGCTTAGAGGCAAGCAAAAGGCTGTGGTTCAACTTCACACAGAGGGAACATTTTGCAGCAAGTCTGAAATTGTGTCCTGAACATCTTGAGATCTAAAAAAAGTTATATATTTTTAAAACTTTTTATTAAAAATATCTGGATTTCATTTGTAACTATACAGCAGTAACTTCCAGTGCTCCAGTCCTTCCACAAAGGGCAAAGCCATGAAGCTGCTAGAGTTCGCACAGAATTCTCTCTGACTTCATTAAGTCTAAACTACTGCCTTTTGAATATTTCACACTTATCATTTGGGATATACCCCATGGAGATGTGCTTAATGCTTAAAATACAAAAAATTTTAAAGCAAATCATCTATACATCTGTAATATCTTCAGCTGCTCTGAGTTAAATTGCCAAAATATAAGTGGCGTTGATGACTAGTGTGCTTGCATATTAGTATTTTCAAGAAAAGGAGAAGTTATTAATGCTGTCTTTCTAGCAAAAATCCCTGGTTAAATGCTAACCATCATCCTACTTAGATTAAGAAATATATCAATTCTTTCTACCATAAAGGTAGACACGGCACTGAAAATCAGGTTACATCCTGATTCTGTATTACATGAACTTGTGCTTATACATGACAAGATCAGTAATAGATCCCATCATAATCATAGGAAGACGTGCACTTGAAAAAAAAAAATTAGTATGTGACAGATTCCTATTTGGAAAATCCTGCACTTATCAGGACCACACACATGTGCACATGAACACTCTGACACATATGCACAGAGAAATGGAGTTCTTTAGAATTTATTCCAAACTGCTCTGGAATCATGTATTTTCAAATGGTGCACTGAATACTCTCAAAAAAAAAATCTAAAATAAAGATATAATAGTTTTTTTACAGAATAATGGAAATACAAAGCACTTACCCTTTTGAAAGCAATATATGTGACTTTTCCATAAGGGTGTTAAGTATGTGAACCATGAATTATTGTTCAGGAATGATGATTTAAAACCAGCTATTGGGTGATAATGGTTACTTTAGCCTTTTTACCATGCCACAGTCATTGCAACAGAAGGTCTATCTTAATGGGAATTGTTCCACAGGTTCCAGAGCTTTAGTGGGGAAAGAATTCACTTCAGAATTAGGGTCTAATTCAGTTGTGGGCACTATCATCTATCAACTTCTGTTGATTAAATATCCTGCTTACTACAGCTCTGTAACAAATGGTTAGATCTTTTTAATTTCAAATCCAGTCTTCAACTCAGATTGAATTGATATATTGAAAACTCTCCCATAAGAAAAAATGGCTCAAAAAGAATTAAAAAAAAAACCCAAAACAAATAGAAAAAAGATATGGATTGTTATATGCAAGGCAAAGAAGGGCATCCCACAAGTAAACAAGTTAATATAAGGCAAATAGATATTTTGCTTCTGTGTTGGATTCACCACAATTACTTTTTCATTGCCTTAGCTAAAAGTACATCAGATGTATGCTGTTATTTTGGCAGGCTTAGTCAATACAAAATAATGTTGCTTGGATAGGTCCTATGTAAAACACCAGTCCTGTCCCAGCAATATTTGTGAAACTCCAGGGCCTTTCTGCAGTCTAGCTCCAACATACTGCTGAATAAATAGCCATAATTTCCAAAACACTGCAGGGTTTTAAGCTTAGTTTCAAAGCTCTGCAGGATTTCATGCGGCACAACCCCCATTGTAATCTGGGGGCATTGTGCAGCTTAGAAAGCATTGTATGGAAAATCTGACCCTAAGTGAGAGTTGGGAGGGAATGAATCCCATATTTGGAATTACAAAACCCAAGGGAACAGCACCCGTTCTACAACTATTTGACAAGCAGCTAGAAGAAATGAAGAAGGATATATTTGCTAGTGTGTTCAAGCTACTTTGTGTCAAGGCCTTGATATAAAGCAATTGTAAACTAACTACTGAAACAGGCAACAGAGAGTTTGTGGCCTGTTTGCATTTTGAAAGGAATGCAAAGGAGCTGAATTAGACTTCAGGATTGATTTTCACTGGTTTTCTCTTTACCTAGTGACTCATTACCTACGTGTGCTGATTGTGATAGTTTACAAGTAGTTCTGCTGTTAAACTTTTCCTGCCATTTTGCAAGGGTTTACTGGCTGCAGGTACAACATAACACCCAGCCCTGTTTAATGTTCCTCAACCAGCCCATAGTTTAACATGGGTTTTAGAAGGTAAATTTTAGTAAATGTAGATACAGGGAAGTGACATGATGTTCTGAGCATCAATCTAATGTTCTCAATCTCTGACAGCATAGAGGTAAGAAAAGGGGCCTAAGATCAACCTGGAAAGTGGGTGTGTAATAAACAATCTGTTTATTTATTTACTGAGTTCAATTTTCTCTGTTTAAAATGTTTCATTCTTGTAACAGATAAAAAAACAACCCCACAATTTTATGATGGTAGATTTGACTTTTAAAAGGTAATTTTAGCCACAAATTAAGCAAAAAATGCCTGGCCTACTTTAGAACAAAATGCCTCAAGATACAAGTACAGCAAGGGAGATAGTGATGTGCAGCCTGCTAAATAAAAAAAAAAAAAGCTCCATGGTGTGATTTCCTATAATAGTGTAAAGCCACACAGGAACAGGACAACTGCCTGACAGAATGGATGGTTTTGTGAAAGGACTTCAGACCAGGCTCTTAGATCTTTGGGCTGTTTTGTACCTGTGCATGTGCCATGGGGCTGACAGAGCGTTAATGACGCATTAGATTGCTGTCTGGCTTAGGATATAAGCCTCCAGCTAGGGCTCCTGAATTTTCAGTGGAAGTCACTTTAATTAATTCCACAATATGCAAAATATACTATATACAACCTCAATGCCCACTATAATTCTATAATAAATACATAGTAATATAATCCCTGCTGCCCACTGTCTTTTAAACTATAGTTCAATAACAGAAAAAAGAACAAAACATTTTTTTTTATTAAGAAGCACAGCAATGAAGAACTGCTTGAACACAGTGTATGTCCCACTGGCACATGATAAGAGTCTTATTGAGCTCTCACATCTCATAACCACACTTTCCCTTATTTCTCATTTTTCTATCTATGAGGCAGAATTACTGCATTCAGTTGTTACAACTGAGCTTGAAATGCTCATCTTATCCTTACTGAGAAAGGGAATTTGCTAATTTGAAGGCAACAGCAGAAGAGAGGATAGCCATTGCTCTAAAGAGATTATCTGTTGAGAAGCTTGACAGTCAAGTGAAAAAGTGAACAAGAAATGTTGAGGGACAAAGCAAGCAGGAAGAACTTTGCCTTGCAGAAAACTAAAGAGAGGCAAAGGAGGGAGGTGGAAAAAGAACAGAGAAGGAACTTACCTTCTTCTAACATGGAAATCCTTGAGGAAGTTGTTTCTGTCAGAGTTCAGGTTAGCGAAATGGGCAAACCCTCTGACAGCCCAGGAATGAGATGGGCTTCTCTGAAAGAAATTATCTGGAAACATGACTGGCCAGAGCCACTAAAGACTTGAATACTGTAGTTGGATGCTGCTTCTCTTGTGAGTTCAGTGCCTTATCACCATCTGAAAATGGTTCTCAAGGGAAACACGAATGCTGAAGAAAACCTATAACCTATATGATAAGAAGGTAAAGCTGGTATCTTGTAAGCTGTCCTGCTATTGGAAAATGGAGAAGCCCTGTGTAGAAGTCCCTGAATTCCCAAATATTGGCTTTGGTCATAATCTTGGATGACAAAGAAACAAAGAAATGGTATCAGGGTAGCCAAACAAAGGAATGGGTGAGGAAAGCCAAAGCAAAAGTAGAAGATCACAAATTACAAAAGCAAGGCAAACAATGAATGAAGAAAGAAGATAAAAGAAATTAAGGTAAAAAAAAAAAAAAAAAAAAGAAGGAAGGACTGATGTAATGCTCAGCTTTAATATGAAAACAGATTATTTTTTCTACATGCAGACCTGAAAAGGAAACATCCAATCACTATGAACACTTCTTGCAAAGAGGAGACAGGAAAGGAAAATGCAGACTTCAAAATTAGGACCTTTCCCTCCCATGCACACAGCAGGAGCTGTGTAAAGTGGTGCTTGGCTCCTGCCTAAAAATAGCTTGGTTGAAAAATTCCCTCTCTCTCCTCCTTTCTGACAGCCATACCTTTGGAGCTCAAGAAGCACCTTACTCCTGCTCAATAATCATAAAATCATAGAATTGTTAAGGTTGGAAAAGACCTGAGACCATCAAGTCCGACTGTCAACCTAGTACCACCACCACACTCAACAATTACTTGCATTTTTCACAGTGAATAGGAAGTATAATAATTTTACTGTGACCCTCTTCTCCACAAAGGCAGCAGTACCACAGCTCTGTCTTCACAAGAAAGACTTTCCCTTTGAGCAAGAGTTGGTGTTCAAGAGGAGAGGAATTGGGTGGCTGTCTTGTCTACTGAGCATGTTGGTCTGCTGTTCTCCACTCAAACTCTCTATGGCCTGGAAGGCACTGCACATAATTAAAGACAGAATAACTGTATTGCTAGTAACATATTATATTAGATTTTTGTATTTTTTTCTTCCTAATTAGCAATCATTAACATACATAAACATTCTTTCTCTGAAGTGCTTTGAGTTCTCTTCCAATTCAGATTTTGTTATTTTGAGAGGTAAATAACCATAAAAACATTAAGCAAAATGCAATGTGTCCCATAAAGCTCAAAGAAACATAGATGTTTACTATACAGCTTCAGACAGAAAGCAAATGCTTCTCTATTATTTTCAGTGTGTGTAGCTTCAAATTTTTCCTAAGTAACATTATTATAATTGACTGAGCCTAGGCATTTTATTATATACAAATTATGACTTATTAAATAATGTATTACTAGCCTTTTAAAGGAAATAAAATCCCTTCAGTTATTTCATTAACCACATGGCTAACCACATGATTAACCCCTGGCTCTGTCTCACTGAGTCTCACATTGGAAATGTTATTTATATGGGATGCAAACAGGTCCCATATAAAACAATATATACTAACAGACTATCTGCAGAATAAAAAAGTAGTACATCAGTGGGAGGAGGTGAATTTTTATCTGGCACAGAGCTATCCATGTGGAATGCACTAAAATCACTGTACATCTAAGATCAGGGAGTCTCTTAGGGAAAGTCATTGTGACCACATACATGGCCTTCTAACTTGCTACTCCTCACTTTTAAATCCTCATGGAAGTTATTTCTGTCAGATTCCTGGTTGGAGCAACGGGCAAACCCTCTAATGGTCCATGAACATGGTGGGCTCCTCTGTAAGAAATGACCTTGAGCCAAAACATGCCCAGCTTGCTAGAGCTACTAAAGATTTGAATACCATGGTTAGATGCTGCCTCTCTTTCTTAGGAGTTCCAGTGCTTTGTCATTATCAGAAAATTGTTCACTAGCAAAACTCAAATGCTGAAAAATCCTACATGATCAGAAGTTAAGCTTACATCCTGTAAGCTGTCCTCTTCATTTGAAAATGGAGAAGGCCTTTATAGAAACCCCTGAATTCCCAATTTGCTGTCTGTTATTTGTACTGTAATTTGTACTCTACTTCACAGAGTAAAAGTTGTGACCTTTCTTCTCTGCTGTGTGTTTCACTGGTACACCGGCTTTTGAGGCCTAAATATTTAACCACTTTAATCTGCTCAACATGTGGAATGCTTGTTGGGCGATACTTCCAGACCAGTAGGAAGCTTCTGCTAATGCAAAAAATAAATTAATTCTCTGTTTCCACTCATGTGTGACTGTAATCAACAAGAGCAAAGTTTGTACTCTTGACAGCACTACTGCTTCCAGTACAGCTTTTCCCTGTAGGCAATACTACCCTCACTGTTTGCTTGAAACAGAGCATCTTTTTTGCTCCATTTTATCTGACAGAGTTTCATGTCCAGCCCTCTTCATAACATTCACTGCTTCTGTGTGCCAATCAACATTTCCAAGGTTAAAATGCTCAGAAATGGAAGGAGAACAGTTTTCATACAGATGAAGGTGTCATCATTCCATGTTTCTACAGGGGAGCTGGTAGATCTCAATGTGCTGACATTGAGAAGAGAGTGCAAGTCTGATAAATTTACTCAAGATTTTTCCTGTGGGATGGGAAAGTATGAAATAAGTTGAGGTTCTGGCTGGAGGGAAAATATAAAAATGTTTATATCTGTTAATAAATCAAATTGAAAATTTGTTGATGTTGGAAATACTCCCAGAGACTTAATGATAGGGTTATTTTTATCAACAACAACAATAATTAATAATTAATGGTATATGTCTCTCAGATGCATCTTGGCAACTTGGCAACTAAAATTAGCAAGTATAAAATTCTACATTTTAAATTATATACTTAGCATGGATGTCTCCTCCTACAAAATCTCCCAGATTATATGCACATCCATCACGCTCCAGATGACATGAATATAGCCAAATTACCTTTGGAAAGTTTATCTGTATTCTCTCTGCTCCTCTGCAGGAAATTCCCTTAGTGGATACTCTATGACCTGCACAGATCACATAAGTCTGCCTGCAGAGCCAACCACTGAAATCAGTGTCATCCTCAGAACACAGAGCAGCATCTCTAAATCAACTGGTACTTACGGATTTAGACCACTGTAGGAAAGCAGTCATCACTTCCAGAGGCCAGAAGGCATAAATCTTTTCATTTTATTATTTTACTGTATTTAGAAACTGAGTGATGTTTTATTATAGATCTATTCTTATATTTTAGAAGCTACAGAAAACAAAAACCTCTAGTAGACCACGGCAAGAGAACCCACTTGTCAGAGAGGAGTATTGTGCATATGAGCCTGACAAGAATTTTGGAGAAGGAAGCTGGGGACTACATTGGAAGGCTATTTGTTTTCTGCATTCATGATCATCCATTTTTTATTCCTTTCTTTTAACACCATTTAGACAAATTCCTTCCAGAAGTTTAAGCTTTCATAGTGCACTAGCAGATTTCTGCTCACCAGTTTCTAAGGGAGACAAGTGAATCCAAGTGACCTAAACGAGTCCTGGATGACACAAGATGAGAGGTTTCAATATAGAGAACAGAAGGACCTTGAGCTGAGATTAGCAAAGACCATGCGAGTTGTTATTATTTAACACCAATACAGTGTAATACTGACAGACATCAAGGTCCAGTTGCACTGGGTGCAGTATACACATATCTTGAATGGCAATTGTGCAAAGTGATTCTTTGACAAAGAAACCTTAATGTGCTTCTTTGGGTTTGCTTTGCTTACCATACCTATCCATTGAAGTATCAAATCTTCAATGAACTTAGACTTCCAGACGCACAATGAAGTCATCATGGCACAATGAGTGTCAGAGGAGCTGTTATCAATAACTTGTGTGCATGCTCCTAGCCATGGCAACTGCAAGGCAACCCAATTTGGCTTAGTTCTGTTGAATTTCAGGCTTTGCATTTGCTACTGGCAAAAAGTCTGTGCTGGGATTAATGCCACAACTCAAAGTTTTGAAAGCTTCCTATTTGCAATTGACAGAAAATTTCCTACAATTTAAAAGACCTTTGATTGTTTAATGGCTAATGTTTAACTGGGACAGATATGCTCTTTAGGCATTTATGGAATATGATTGAGTTCTCTCACTAAGATTTAAAAATTTGACTGAAATATATTTTTACTGGTGTTAGGTATTATTGTCGAAATTCTTTTCCAAAAGGAAGAATCCTTTAGAAAAAAAATGGAAGCAGACACTTGATCAGGTGATCTTACATAATAATTTCTGCAGTGACTTTATCGGCTGTGGTTTCTGAACAGCGAGAGTAGCTGAATTGAGCAACAGTTCTTGTTCATCATTAATGCTGCCTTTACACCAAGGTCTAACTATGAATCCTAACAAAACCATTTTTCTTCCTTTGGAGTACAACTGCAATGCCTTGTTGGATCACTCAGTTCAATGAAATATTATTACTATTTTGTATACTTTAAAAGATAAGCAGTGCCAAAATTAAGGTTTTATAGCAATAATTAAATTGCTAAAATTCAAGCCTGAATTCTGAGTGACTTGACATAAGAGGATATACACTAAAAACAGAGACGTAAAAACCGTCTTAAATATAAGAAGTATAAAATCTCAATGCAAATAACAACAGCTTTACAATTAATCCCATCTTTTTAAAACCCAAGTTTCAGTAGCTGTAGGCTCTGACACTTCAGGCTTTGTTGTCCCATATGGCTCAGCTAAGCTTGTTAAGGAAGCCATTCTCATCCTAAGCCTTCACTTAACTGTAAGTCATATTTAAAGAATAATAAATCCATTGAAATTTCCTACCTTAAAGAAATTATTTAGCAAATATATGATAGATTGAAGATGTGACTTTTTATGAAATGAAAACCAAAGAGCTCAAATTATATGCCAAGCTACTAATTAGAGACAGATATATAATCACTTACTAATGGAACAACATTTTGTGCCAACCTTATTCATACTTCCTTCCAACTGCTGGACTTCTTGTGCCAGATATATTTCAGTTTTCTTCAGGAGACAGAGATACTAATATGTTTTCCATCCTGTTTTGAAACTCCAAAGTCTAGTGCAAACTGAACTTTCTTAACATTACAGGAATTCTATCAGTTTTAACAGCTTGAGGCCCTTTTATTACAAACATGTACACTTCTCTGCAGGGTCCTGGAAATCTCACAATTACATTCATTAAATATGTCCATGATTATAGCCAAATGCATGGTTTGTAAATTTACCTTTACAGTTTTTTCTCTGCAATTATTCTGAACATAATTTTCTATTAAATTTCACAAAATACCTACTTATACATTCACAGTGTCAGTTTTATATTAATTTTGACAAAACCATCAAAAGATAAAAGTACTAGAACACAGTTACTGTCAAATATTTCAGTACCAACCTTAATGTCTATGGTGTGACTCACTGAGATTTAACAAAATAAGCATGTATGTCCATGAAAACAAGTATAAAAAGGTCATGTTTCAGCAGCAGTCTAAAATTAGGGGCACTACATGCCTTTTCCATTAGCATCAGGAAGAGCTCTGGGGACATAATTTTGGTTCCCTAATCATACCTAGGAGTCCCTTTATATGAGAAGTTGAGCACCTCTCATGCTGAAGTCCTGCTGTGATCCAGAGAATCTATCAACATTGCTTTTCCTCATGATGCCATAACTCAGTTCACACTTGCTGAAGGCTGACTTTATTGAGTTCAGCCCACAGTGACCAAAGTTTCTTTTTCAGAAAGAAAAAGCAGAAAAGGTCAAAATTCATGTGATCATCCTTATCTTTCCATGTGGTTGTTAGTCTCAGTCTAGAACAGATTTGGACACTCCTTGTCCTAGTTCCCATGAAATTTCAGTTACCATCACCTTGTAGAAAAGAGAAAGTAGAAATGGGAATTAATCTCTGGTTTTGCTGTTGCAACCTGGTTACTTGCAGCCAAGCAGACGGAAAAGGAGAGGAGAGGAGAGGAGAGGAGAGGACAGGACAGGACAGGACAGGACAGGANGAGAGGAGAGGAGAGGAGAGGAGAGGAGAGGAGAGGAAGGCTTTTCACCAAAGGCACACAAATATAAAATGAATAAACAGGCCTGGACATAGGCATTGGAACCCAGACCTTAAGCTAAGCACATTAGAACAATCATCATTTTATAGAAAGTTTATTTTGGTCATGACTTAAAATCAATCATAAATTAAACAACCTAATGGTCTACAGTATATATAAACTCACACTTGCTCAGTGAAGAGCCTCTTGTACTTCTGGAAGGGCTGGTTTTGGCTGCTGCTCAAACTGCATCCTGGACAAGTTTGATTTAATCTAGTAAAACATGATTCTTTTTCCTTTTTGCTCCCAGTTGTTGCAAAAGCAAGAGGGATTTCAGCAGAAAAAGTGAACTTGCAAGCTCTGTTTTCAGAACCAAGTGTACTTCAGCCATAGGTAACAAACACACAGCCCATTATTCATTTTCATACTGACTGTTAAACTATAGCTGAGCCTGATTTCTCCCAACTTCTGTGTGACACTATTTCTAAAGTAAATGTAGGGCTAGAGAATACTTTCATGTATAACAATCACAGGATTGAGCCTCATAGCTTTAACAGAGTGAATTGTGTAGTGTTAAGGAAAGAATGTTCATTTTACAGCTTCTGATCAGACCAATCTGAGATCCAAACCAATCCAATAAAGTAATTTCCTGATAAAATGCCCTCATTGACTTGACTGCAAGATATATGGGCCTAACAATGGTGACCTAGGAGAATGCAAGGGAATGAAAATGCAAAACTGTACAAATGAACTTCATAGTGCATGTCAAGGTTAAAGCATACCATATGTTCCTGAAAATATGCAGACACAACAGGGACTTGTAGGGACATACAAATAAAATCCAGTACAATAGGTAGATAGCATTTTGCACTGAATTTACACTACTGTTTGTTAAATGAAAGTCCTTTAAAAGAGATTTTGCTTTCTATCATGTTTCATTCTATTATACAGAAAGAGTAATAATGTAATAATTATTGCACTAAGGAATAAGATTTACATTGCATTTATCTCAGAGTTGTAATTTTTAATGTTTTTTTTTTTCCCTAGACATCTACAAAAAAAAAATCTTACTGTGTTTCTGTATCTTTTGGTTTATGTGACAAGTAGGTTCTATGCCTACATTCTTCAAAATGGCAATTCACATATGAAAATCCATAGGAAATTCACCTTTCATATTAGACTGAAAATAACCAAGTAACTTCATGTTGGTTTTGTTGTTGCTGTTGTTGTAATTATGACTTAAACCCTTCAGTCTTGTGAAGTCAATTGCTATGGTAACTTCATTTTAAACCCCTTTTTACTATTGTTGCTTAGAAATGTTTATTGCTTCCTCTTTCTTAAAAGTAAGATTATGTAAGTGAAAGAGATGAACATTTAACTGTTTGTAGATTGATCTATTTCCCATTGACTGCTTTTCTATTTCCACTGAAATTCAATAAATAAGTGAAGGAGAAATAGAAAAAAGGTGTGAAGCCCAAAAATAGCTGCTTGAGTCATCAACAGATTGTCTGAAATTATTCAAACAGGTGTTTGTGAGAGAATGAGCTATTTTCCTTAGGGCTGCGGGGGTGAATTCTAGAAGAGAAAAAAACTACTCTAAACATGTCCTGAAGAGCAAGGAGGAAAAGCCCCACCATTTTGGGAAGAGTAGGACAGCAGAGGGTTACCTCAGGAAAATCTAAGCTCACAGCATCTAAGTGAAACATGTCAGTGCCTACAGAGAAGACATTGACAAGGTGAAGCCAGGTTCTTCACAGTGATGTGTAGTGGGATGACAAAAGACAATGGGTATCAATTGAAGCAAGAGGACGTCCAGACCAGATACATGGAACACAAATGTTGACCACGAGGACAGTCAAGCAGTGGATCAAGTTTCCCAAGGAAGCTGTGCAGCTTCCACACCTGGAGGATTTCAAGACTTGTCTATATAAAGCCCTGGGTCACTCATTTTGACCTAACAGCCGACCCTGCCTTGAGAATGAGATTGGATAGATCTTCCAGCCTGATCAATTCCGTGATGCTAAAATAGTTCACAAAGCTCTTTAAAAGGTTTGGAGGCAGCGAACACATGCTCCTAATATCTAACCAATTTCTTCCCTGTTACTCACTTACAATCAAAATGTCTGTTTTGTTTAGATATAGCAAAAGGAATTATAAAGTTGATGTATTTTGAGAAACAGTCTGGCAGGTGCTTTTGAGAAGAATGTTACGTTTTCCTCTGAGGCAGGTAACAGTAACATGAATGACAATGTTTACTGATCTTGGGTAAGAAAGATCTGCTCCCAGAGGTTCTCTTGAGAATCTAAAAGCAGGTAGTTAATTCAGCTGATGTTAACAAGTTTTGTCAGAATTCAGCATGGTAAAACAGTGTTGCTTAAAAAGACCTACTCCTGTAATAGTTATTCAGTTAAGTGGACTATTCTCCCTTTGATTGTTTCTGAATTTTCAAAGACACAGCAGACAGATGTGTGTGGTGCAGTGCGCTCTCACTGCTGACCTATTTATTGTATGTTCCTGGGATGGATGACCCATATCAGAGACACTCTGGGTCAGCTGTTAAAAAAGCTGTCACACAAAGAAAAAGATGACAATCAGCAGAGTAGATATTAATTTGAAAGTTGGATACTGGCAAAAATGGAAGGATATATTTTCCATTAAGGGTTTCAGCTGCTTAAATGGAGGATATTCCTTTGAACTTCTCCAGAAAGACTTGAAATATAGAGTGCTATTGCTTGACATACTGAATTCCCTACTTCCTCATTGATTTTCTAACACAACCTTAATGCTGTGTTAGCATCATTTCTCTGTTCATTCCATCTGCTCTTAGGTCTCCCCCGCTGTTTCCTAGGAGATATATTGCCACGATGCCTGCATCTGTAAGGCAGTGGCAGATATGGGGCAAGAGCCACATGGCTAGAGGCAGCATTAGTATCACCTGAACATTTGCAGGTTTCTCAGGGGATCCCACCACCCACTGTCTCTCAAAACCTGAGGGAGCTCTAGTTATGCAGTCAGCTACTTCAGAGTGCTATGGGAATGGGATGCTGTGGCTTCTCAGCTCCTTTCCACTTCTATTTGTTTCTTTCAGCCTAACAACTCTATTAAAAAACTTCTAAAAGTGGGTTATTTTTGTCCAGTCAGTCTATTTAATAAACTTACTAATTTTATTATCTACAAATATTTATGGGGTTTTTGCTTGTTTACAATGCATTTATCAAAGCTGTTGATAAGTTGTTATTTGCTTTACATGGTCAGGACATGCCTCTTTCATATCCTTTCAGGTATGGTCTAAGAGATGAATTTCAAATACAATAGCAAGACTAATAAATTGAATATTGCAATTAAACACGAATGACACAAAATATCACGGTTACTAAATCTTGCCTTAATGTCTTCCCTGTTCTTTCCTTGGTAGGCACACAGAGACCTGATTAGGGCTAACAAAATGTACTAAGTTTTATGGCGTTTTAAAAACTTTATAAAAATATGACTGTTTCTCCCAAGTGACCCAAACTTCAGCAAAGAACTCTTAAGTACAGTCAGAAAGAGATTAATTAACTTTTGTCCATATGTATAATGAATACTGTGGTTTATTTTAAATTATATTCACACAGGATACACAGGAACTGTTATATCAAACAGCTAATGTGTTTTTATTTAGACAAAACTGAAAAAACAACCTGGGTATTTTTTGAATGTACGCAAAATGAAAGAGGATTTACGAAAAAATCCACATAATATTAATACATTACTTATGGGGGATAGAGAATTTATTCATTGAATGAGATCAGAAGCATAGTAAAAGTTTATAGCTTAAGTGCTGAAGGTCCACATATAGAAGAAATACAACCATTTTTCTTGATGGCAAGAAGAACATTAGGAAACATAATGTAGCAAGAGTTATGACACAATGAAAGCTACAAATCACTGACAGACATTTCCTCAAAAACACCTCTCAGTCTCTTCAAAGTAAATATGTAATGCTTTTATAGATGTCATACTACTTGGGAAATATCAGACACTTGAGCAGTTAGGTTATACATGAGAAATTTTCCCCTTCCTTAATTAAGGAGACTCAATTTCAGCATTAAAACTAAATTCAGTTGTTAAAGTGAAGCAATTGCATATCCTCAAATTTAAAAACAATTATGCAGCTAACATTTAACACTGGAAAGAAAAGAAGAAAGAAATACTAAAGCAAATTAACATGCTTCTCATGCACAGTATAACACTGACTATATTTAAACAAGATACATAATTAATTTCATAATATTTTTGTAAATTCAGCCTTCAGTGACCTGTATTTCAAAATAGTATCTGACAAAACAGAAATCTCTTACACAGTCTGAAGCATTAAGAAAGCTTTGAATAAAGTTTTTGAAAGGTTTGGGAAAACAGACTGAAAAAATCAGAACATTTCTCAGCTGTGTCCTTCAAGAAAATGCACAACATGTTTGTCTAATAAGGAATAAAGGAGAAAAGCTTTTCTCTGGACAAAAGGCTTTTTTGCTATCCCAATCCAAATCTTCCAAGAGTAATTCTACTTCTCTCCATGACACTCACAACAAACCACTCTAAACCAAGCTAAATAAGTCCCATGACCTAGACAGCTGGTCTACTATCAGTATCCTCAAGGTATTGAAACTGGAAAACAAAATAACTTTTAGAAAGGGAATCCCAGAAATGGAAAAACTATGGAGGTTTGAAAGAATGGAAATTCCTTTTACACATCCTTGGTAAATATTTTGTCCATTTCTGTCCATGGGAGAAACTAAAACAAAATTTAGTTGAACCAAAGAGAATGCAATATTCAAACTCACTTAGGCTTTACTAAAAGAAGCTTTTGTTAAAACATGGATGATATACTCAGTTTTCAATATAAAAAGTAGTTGGTGAAGTATTTAATACAGACAAAGAAAACCACAAACTGCAAACAAACTGAAAATATCCTATTTGTTATAAATACATCTTTGGTATTCTCAAAGGGAATATACACAAATAGAGAGCTAGGGACAATTTAAACTCAGAGCCAAACTAAAGCCTAGAGGAAAGGGATATGGTTCAGTATGGTAAATATTTACCATATGTGGACATTAACTAGGTGCCCCAGTAATCTAAGAATGGTATGAACGTAAGAGTGAGAATGGAACAGAGTAAACAAACTCAAACTTGGCATATCATATTTCTCAAATGTTCTCCAATACATCAAAAAAGAAGAGCTCATCTTCTTGCCACAAAACATTACTTCAGCATTTGTTCAGCAAAAAATTTTTGCTGACTTGGATATTACATTGTCTTAATAAAATATTCCCAAAATTTCTTCCAAAACTTTCAAACACTAAAAACACAGAGAGTTCGAATTCTAGCAAATAATAAAACCTCAGAAACAAATGTAAAATCTTTTTAATCCTAAACCACAGGTCAGGACCTAATTCACTCTCTTAAGTTTTCATTTACAGATTTAATTTTCCAGGTCAGCAAAATGAAAACATAATTTTTCTTATAGATGACAGCAATGAAATCTAGAACTATGGACTAAAAATCAAACACTGGCTTCTTCAGGTCATATATTATCTTGAAAATAAAAACTCCAGAACTTGAATTCAAACACATCTGATGCCTAAACATATCCCTACCTACAAACACGATGAAGTCATACCCAGATCTGATTGCTTTAATTTGAATAAGTTTACACTAAACAGTGGCTTTAGCTGGATATTTTGTTGATGGTGAATTCACAGGCCAGACTCTTGAAGCTGCAATATATTCACATATCAGACAACATTGTGATAAAAATACTTCAGTCCGGAACAAGGAATGCCTTCCATGATATAAAAAATGTATTCTGCCTTTGATCCATTAGAGTTGCTCCCTGGCTACAAGGCCCTGGGTGGTAGATGTATCAAAAGCAAGATGTGGACTCAAAAAGAAGACAAGTGTAGTAAGAAGTGGTATTTTACAGTATTTTTTCAGGATGTATATTAAAAATGCAAACTTTGGGATATGCTGGTTTTTTCTGTCAATTATTTCCTTTGAGCATCTGCATTTTTAGGATCTGCTGGCCTCTGAAATATGTCAATGTAATATCTCTGTGCTTTCAGGAGTTCAGGAAGCAGAAGTGAGAGAACTCAAAGAGATTAAGATTAATAGGAAGGAACTGGATTAAGGGTATGCTATAGTTCAGAGTTCCCTGAGTCAAGCATCAGAGAAAGGCTGCCAGCATGCCTAGGGAGTGTGTTGTTCTGATACCCTCAAACCCTGATTCTACAGTGGCAATGTGCACAGGAATTGTCAGCTACTGAACTGTACCTTTTCTTGAAATACACACTAAAATAGTATATATGACTATGTGTGTTAGCGCTGAAATTCAGGAAGGATTAATCTTCTGCACTCTGGTACTCTGAAGTTGCTAGCACATTTCTGACTTTTTCCCCCTGACTAAAATCTGTGAGAGTTACATGGGTTTCTTCTGCAAATCCGTATTTTGTTCATTTGTACCTCTAAATACTTTCAAAACTTTGAAAGCATATTAATATCTTAGTTTCAGTAATTCTGTTAAATTATGTGTAGGAAATGACTATGTTTGGTTTGGGTATGTTTTACAAAGTACAGCTATGTAACTTGCATTGAATTTATAGACTTGAGGCAGCTAAACTTCTAAATACATTATTTGAAATGAATAAATGATTAATTATAGGTGTGTTGCAGAAACAGCAGATATCCTATATCAGTGATGAATGTGTTTCATTCAATATGGGAAAAATTAGGAAGAGTGTTGCATTAAGTAGTTTAACACAGTGGGAAAAAGAAGGACCTTACAAATACTTGCTTACTCCAAAACTTAACAGCATTCTATCACATATTGCCCAATTAACCAATTATATATTATTTTCTGTTCCAAACAATCCTGTAGTTATAGATACTTTTAAGCAACCACTTATGCATCAGTTGCTTCTGAAAGTTACCTATCATGCCTAGGCATTGGGTGATTCCTCAAAACACTGGCAGGCCTGCTCTACAGAAGAGGAACAAATGACGACTACATCCGGAGAACAGATTAGCAATAAATCAATATATCACTAAGTAAGGTATGCATGTTTATTACTCTCTTATAGCCACATCAGTCAGAGATCTAACGGTTCTATGGCTTGTTACGATGTCTGTTTCTGCACATTTTCAAGAATCGTACTCTAACTTCTAAGCAATTTCTACTTGCCTTTTGAGTATCAGTGTGTTAATAAAAAGACAAAAACACTGTAGCACAATCCTATTACAACTATTATAATGAACCAGAATTTGTGCTTTTGATGTTGAGTCTTTGAACTTTTTTGCTTTGAAATTTAGTTATAAAACACAAGTCTACCACAGAGAACACAGCTTATCCAGAGGGAACAATACCAAAAGGGATTTTTGGAAGGCAAAAAAAGACCATGAAAGACAGTAAATATTTTCCCTTGTCTGTTAATATTTTACCAAAACCACCTAGTCCTAAGAGTATGGGACTAAATGTATATAATTATTTTAAGCTAAACACAAATAAAACAAAGATATCAATCTTTAAATGCAAATTTAATACAATCCATCATCATACCTTGTTATGTGTCTGAGTTTGTCCAACCAGGATAAGGATATTTGATGAGATAATAGACAGGCAGAAATTGATTAGAATTATTGACCTCTCAGATCTGATGTACCTGTTTAAATAAACAAAGAGAGGATACAACTTTTCTAAAAGGAAAACAACCAGTAAGTTACACAAAGCTTTGATGCAGTTCTTGCATTAAGTATTGGAGATACTCTGAAAGAGAGGTGCTCTCTTTCAAGTGCTCAGAAAGACTGCAAAAGAGCTATCACATTATAACCATCAGAACCATGATATTTTGACAGGCAATCTGCAATATATTCTCAGTATCCTGGTATATATTAAAAATAACCTATCAATGATTCTTTTAAAAATTGCTGGTAACGCTGTTCTTACACCATACTGATAGCAGCAGGCTTACATGCATTCGTGTCAGGAACCTTTATGCTCTCTACTCATCCCTGGGAATATCTACAGCTGGTGCAGACCACTCATAATTACTAACTTCAGCAAAAATATGGTGATTTTACATAAACAGAAGATTTGGTCTATGATGCATAAATAAGGTGCAGGCTGGTTGATGACACTCTGTCAGTGTATTTTGAAAAATGTTATTAGGATAAGGATAAAATTATCCCTGATGTTCCATGAGATTTACAAAATAATTTTAAAGAAGAAACAATAGTACTATAATATCTTCATAAGACTGAATGCCAAAAAATAGCTAAGTTTGTACAGAAAGATTAAATTACAGCAATGAGCATCCCAGTTTCTCTTGCAAACTTATCATATTCATTTTACACCTATTTTTAGGATGAAAAAGTCAAATACTCTTAGCACATATTTCCTTACAAGATGCTAGTGTTCTCATTTTTCTGTATACAGCCTTTTATATGCTACAGAACAGAAAGAAAATGATCATGGTTTCAAGTGAAGCATCTTTCAGACCTGATCTTCAGAGCTGCTAACAGTAAATGTTGACTACTAAAATAAATGAAAGCTAAGTGGGCTCAGTTCCTCAAGACCATGTTGTATCTTTATATATTCTGTGACCTATACTATATGGTTCTCCCTGGAGATCAGTTCATACTGCTGTCTCCTCCTGAGCTGTACGTTCACTTTTGACACTCTGAGGAAGTCATAGAAAAGGCTGCTGGACCCAAAAGAAATGCTGAGTTTTGGACATGAAATTAATTGTAGTGCTTTTTGCTCATATATCAAGTGATACAAGTGACACAGCTTTTCAGTTAAAGACAGAACAACTCTGATACCACAATCCACATATTTCCTTAAAATATAGCAAAATTCTTAAGGCTAGTTCTATGTTTGCAAACAAATGCAGCAAGTGGAGTGCCTTTGCTCACCCAGACAGCATGCTGCTACTTTCTAACTTGTTAACTATTGATTCACTTGGGCCAGTTCCCAACGCTGAGTATCCATGGACTACAAGGGAGTAGTTGAGTTAATGCAGTGCAAGCAAGACCTTAAAACATTTACTTTAGCTGGGAAGGTTTTAGTTTTTCTGCCAGGCCACTATTGAGGGAAGGGAAGGGAAGGGAAGGGAAGGGAAGGGAAGGGAAAGGTGAATATTTGATTGACACATAATTTATTTTTCATTTGAATTTTTTGGGGTGGGGGGTGGGACACGACACAGTGTCAAATCAATGAACCATAAAAGCATGCTCCCACAGACCTTTTACGGACCAGAATACATCTAACTCATATCACTTTAAAGAGGTTCTATCTTTCAAAGGGAAGGTGAGTATTCCAAACTATAAATGCAGACATAGGGTCAAAACATCAGATTTCTCCCTAGCCCTAGATTTATAAAAACAAGCATATACACATATAAGTTTCAGTGTCTATCTTCTTCCTATGGTTGTTTATTATGTGCTCTCAAGAAACATGTTAAAGGTAAATTTTATTGTTTCAAATTACATGCCACTCAGTTGTCATAATACTTTGAAAATATCTGACTGATAAAACACTGAGATCTATACGAGTTATCCCATCTTCAGTTGGATGCAGAACCCACACTAAATCCATAATACATAACATTTTATTTCTGCTTAGAAGTTAACAGATTCATAGAATCATAGGATGGCTTGAGTCTTGAAGGGAATTTAAAATCATCTAGTTACAACCCCTTGCCATGGGCAGGGACACATTCCATTAGATCGGGTTGCTCAAAGACCCATCCAACCTGTCCTTGACCACTTCCAGGGATGGGACATCCAGAGCTTCTCTGGGCAACCTGTTTCAGTGCCTCACTATCCTCACAGTAAAAAAAGTCTTCCTTATGTCTAATTTAAATAATGGAGAAGACCAGTTCCACTGAGCATGACAGGATTTCTATCCAAGTGCTAAATATATCAGGGAGGGCAAAAATAACACTATAGTTCTTCAGATGGGAATTATAGCCTGAAATACTCCCATTCTTAGTTTTGACAGACAAGAGCTGATAATTTTTATACTCCTATCATAACTTATGTAACTAGATATTCTTATTTATTATATATATTTCTAATCCCATGAATCTCTGTGGTACATAAGAGAGTGAAAGAGAAAAGGGTGTAAAATTATCAAGCTGCTTCTAAAGCCAGAATTTTATTGGTTGATTTTACATTACTCTAAGAATTATTATTTTATCCCCATGTTTCTCATTACTTGCATAAGAACTTATTTTTCTTTTGTAACTGAAAAAAGTTAAATGAGAATCCAAGTTTACTTTTTAAAAACATATATTACTTCACATGAGTTTTCATGCTAATTTTGTGTTTCTTCTGCACTAAGACATCATGCTATTTCTCATGACTCCTCAATTAATTGACTCCAAAATATTTATTGCACTTTCAAATCACTATAATATTTTAATATTTGTAAACTTAGGATGGAAAGAAAGTCTCTAACTGGAATGTACAACCACATTATTTAAGAATATTTAATTTTGTGGTCTTCATTCAAACTTAAAGTGACGCAAATAAACTCAAAACTAGTCCACCAAAACTCCATAAGTCTTCAATACCTGATGTGCCACTTAGATATGTTTATTTTATCACATATAAGTTTTGTTTAAAATTGTAAATGGACGAAAAATAGCTAAAGGTATAGGCCAGAAGCCTCACATCAATTATATCATATATAAGAATCCTGTTGGTATTTAGCAGTATAAGTACCCCACCAAAAGAGCAATACCATTCATACTGAAGAGGGGAAGAAGAAGGGTGGGCTATACATCACCAGTAGGCCAAGACAGTAGTAAAACTGATCAATCACATCAAAAAATGTAGGCATCAAAGCATGCACTAAATTTTGCTTTTATTTCTTTTAATTTTCTAAACAATAAATGTTGCATCTAATCCTCCTTTAAATTGCAATTCAACTAAATATAACTATGCATTTACATTTAGCTCTCTCAATCCATTACATACCTCCATAATGCTGCATAGACAACTGCTAAGGTGATCAAAGCCAAGCATGAAAGACCACTGCCTACTATTAAGGTCACTGAGGGTGTACCAGATGATTCCATGATCTGTAGGTTACAACAGACAACCATGAAGAAGAAACATTCTCCAGCAATTAAACCAACAAGTCAAAAGAAAAAAAAGCAATGAAAGCAAAATTATAAAAGCAGCGACACTGTTTCAGTAATATTACTTATGAAGGAGAAATCAACTTAATTCCAAAACTGATCCATACATAACTTTGAGATCTGCTTAATACATTCCTCAGAGGCCTTTGATCTTTAAAACATCTTGCAATACTTGCATGATACTTTAAAAAATAAAGTAGTAATGTTACAGTGTAACAGGAGACTATGGCATTAGCACAAGTTTAAATGACTCCCCAGTCAACACTAATTAAAAGATATATTTCTCTTGAGAAGTAGCAATATTTAGAATTGTGCATTAAACAAACAGCTTGGCTTCATTATAATAATATATTAAAGATCATACAGTAATTTGTCCCAGAATTTGATTCATGCTTTTTGCAGAATTACCAAACTTTCTGACTTTTAATAACTTTGACTTCAATCCACTGTTCTCACATGCTTAATTTTCTTGGGCCTCTGATTGCCTAGAAGGAATGGCAAGATATCTATGGCAACAGTATCATAAGTCTTCCATTAAAGAAAGTCTCAAAAGCAGAATTGTTTCATTTGTACTCTGTGTATCAATAAGAAATAAAAAAATAATAATAAAAAGAATGACCTTGAAAAAAAACTAGCTTTCCCCGCTGTAAAAGCAACTATTATCCTCAGATATCAGGTCAGGTTTTTCCTCTGTATGTATATGTGCTCATACTTTGAAATAGGCATGGGGTTGGCAAATACACATGGAAAAAAATTAGATCTTAAAGTTTGAAAGGATATAGTGCCTGCTTTACCAAAATGTTTTTTAAAGCCTCAGGGATGTATTGTAAATTACATTTTCAAGCTATCTTTTGTCACCCTAATGGGAGATAAGACTGATGTACTTTTAGGCCAGATCTCAGTCAGAAAGTAGTATTTTATTTCAACTACCTTGTTCCAAACTGATTTACTTTGCTATTAAAGAGTCTGATCATATGCTTCCAAAACCAGGAAAATGAAATTATGCTTAGGCAGGATAACTCTTTGCTATTTAGCTAGTTTTACATTCAATAATGCTGGGAGTGTCTGTTTATACACTTAATGTCCCCTCTTTCTCATGAAAACTTGATTATTTTTCTTACATCATATCAACAGACTACACAGAAAATCTGTGCTGAAAATGTCCAATGCAGATCTGCAATCTGTTTAACTACAGTATCTAGGGTTTTCCTACCAAGAGCAGTAATAAAGCCCTGCACATTCCCTTAATTGTTCAATACAAAAGTTTTCTGCACATTTGCACCACAATTAGAAGGCTTTCTCTGAAAAATTTATGGAGTTCGAGAGCATGCAAATTTCACGAGGATTTAGTTATATCACAGAATCTTGAATTCATTTATCTGAGGCACTGTAGACACGGGGAGACTAACATTTGCCTACCTGCAATATTAAACAATTCCTCAATGCAACGTCCGCAATATACCTGAGAGCAAAGCTGGACCAGCTGTCCCTTTCCCCCGCAACTCCCCCACCCCGCATTGCCTTTTGCATTAAAACTGGATTTTTCGCCCTCCTTTGTTACTTACTATTTCTCTAGGTTGCTGAGCCAAAATGGCGAAGGTAGAGAGACGATCACATAAGCATTTCGTATGGGATGCATCGGTAAGCACAGTTTTACATCCCTGGGTGGACCAGGTTCCCAAAGAGTCGTTCCTGCAAAGGAGAGAGAGAGAGGAGGGGGTGGGGGAAATGGGGGTAATTACGCCTGACGGCCGATTCCGTGAGCAGACAATGCAGTTTAAGCGCGAGGAGCGTACGGCGGAGTTCCGGACAGCGGCGCGGTACTTGTTGTGGGGCAGCGCCGGGNACGTCTGTCTGGGTTATGCCAGTTGGACCTCGAGATGTCGGATCTTCTGTTCTGACTGCTATTTTTTGCTGAGGATTTGGTTTCTCTCTCTCTCTCTCTCTTTTTTTTTTTTTTTTTTTTTTTTTTTTGTTTTTTTTTTTTTGGGTTCACT
>VXBX01001934.1:469941-558051 GCA_013400415.1 Scytalopus superciliaris | reverse complement strand
TTAGAAATTTCACCCTGGAAACGGCAGCATCAGATGCCTCCAACTCTTGCCTTAGCTCCAGCAGAGGGGTGGATTTCAGTACAGCAGCACACATCACCAAAGAGACACACGAGTTCGCCCTCCAGACATCACTCAGTCAACTCGCCTTTCCCTGGCTCCCTCCCCCTTCTCGATTCTTTTTCTTGGGGTGGCAGCACCACGCTAACCCCAAGCCAAAGCAATCATTTGCTGGCACCTTTCACCAATCACCCCTAAACAAAACAAGATGATTAACACAGCCCCCGAATTCAATTAGACATTCAATATGCTAATACGAGGTCTGAAAACCACCCCAGCAGAACAATAAAAATGGTATCAACCCACGTTTTCTTTGTGCGAGCAACGAGAAGAAGAGGGAGAGACAAGAAATCATCTCTCCTTTTTCCTGAACTGCAGTGTGGGGGGAATAATTTCTACGGGAAAAAGGGATTGGTTTCAACTAAAGCAAACATATTATCTTTACATATGTTTAGAAAACAACTGGATTTCTTTCTTCTTTTTCCTCCTCCTTCCATGTCCAAGGAGCAACTGCAGTGACTCTGCTGCCAGCAGCAGCGTGTGTGCTGTCAATTCCTGTCCATTTCACCTCAGGTCACTAAATGGCTTGAAAAAAAAGGAAAAATGAAGGTGGAAGAAAGAAGATGGGGGAAAAATAATTTCCAGTGCCTGTGCCCACCCTTGTTTCACCTCTTCTGCCTTGACAACACACCTCTGTAAATGATTCTATATGCCAGGTCCCTCATGCAAAGGCAATTTGTTATCCTAAGCCTGGTCTCAGAGTGTAGTTCACTCCAGGCCACCTCAGCATTCGTGCCACTAGTTTTTGAACACACCAGATGTAACCTCTGCACATTATTGTTTTCGAAACAGAATCCTGTAATAAACAAAACAAACAGTGACTGAGGGAAACAATTGAGAGAAAATCACCAATTCTTCAAGCCACTAAAGCTGTTTATTAGCTTTCCTTCACAAATTGTGTCTTTCAGAGAGCTACATGCTAAATCAACATCCACTTTGAAAAATACAGTTACATATTCTAAATTCAGAAGTATTATCTTCTGGGTAACTTAAACAATTTATTTTATTAGCTTTCCTGTCTCTTCTCTTATTGTGACACACAGTTAAGGCCAAATGAAATGCATTTATCTGTGTTGATTAAATATTAAGGATTGATAGCTTAAGAGAAATTGACATATTTTAAAACAAAAGGATGGTATTAGTCATCTTGAGAATAAGATTTAATAAATTGAATTCCCCTTATGCTGAAAAGCACTGGATGCAGAATACATCCAGTCAGCACTAAATCCTTGCAGATGGTGTCCAGTGCACAAGAGTTAGACAAGTTCTAATTATAAAAGGTAGACAATCACAGACACCAGTTTAGTTTAAAACAAAACATCTGCTACAATTATAATTATATTAAAATTAGTATAAATCATGGGCAGTCCAGCAGGTTTAGAGGGGCTCATTCTGTTCTTCAAGTCACTTGCACAAATACAAAATTCCATTCATACAGTAGCTGAGTCATAAATACACTATGTATTTTACAAAACTTGTTTAATATTACTGAAAATTTTAATAGAATTTCCAAAAGCAGTCTGAAGTTAAGAAAGTATTTTGATTGGATTCAACAATAAGACAATGACTGACACGTCAGGAGCAGAGTCAGTCTAATATGGACACTTTTTACACTCTATTGTTCAATTTTTTCAGTGATGCACTTCAATTTCTTGCTTAACAGCATTATGTTTGAATATGTAGCAGATGAAAATTCTGTGATTAAATATGTTCCTTCTCTCTTTCCTAACTAATGCAATTTAAAAAAAAAAAAAAGCAAACTTCATTAATAAATATATTTGTAGCCTGTTGAAATCATGATTAAAAGGAGTTGCACAGAATGGTATACTAAGCCCATGAAGGAGATGCAGTAATGAGCAGAACCAGATGAAAAGGGTAACTTCAATTTGTTGCATGATGCTTATGCCAGCAGAACAGTAAATGCATGATTATTAATTCACTCAGAGATGCTGTTAATTTTGACTTGTTGGCATAAAGTAAGTATTTGGTTTTAGGTATAAAGTAAATAAGGAATAGAAATACAGAGTTAAAACTAGTATATTTAGTACATCTAAATGCTACACTTAAGTCCTCCACTTATGATTCGCCCCTCTTGTAATGTAACTCTTCTGGACCAATCAGAGTCTATCTCATATTTAGAAGTTTCATTCCTTTTTGGTGTGATTTTCTTTGACTATGTGTCTAACATTCAGGGTTATCATATGAATATGCAAAAGGGCACCTATTATTCCTGTGGATCTTTCTTGTTATGCAGAAAGCTATAAAGGAGTGACAGGTACTATTAACACATGTTCTATTTATATCAAGGGAAATTATTGAATTGAAAATATGTATCAAATATAGATGTAGGTTCATGCCCATTATTGGCAATTTTAGTACTTTTCTACTGAGCTATGGATGATTTAATCAACCTGGCAGAATTCCCATGATAGAAGCAAAGGAATTCCCAAGAAGCATAGATTTACCATTGCAGATCTTGTGTCATCCTGCAGCTGAGGGGAAAAAAGCAGGCTAAATGGGGAAGTAGAGGAAAAAATCTAAATAGGATGTAATTTGGGCCCACTGTTGTATGGTTAATAGGCATATGCAACAAAAACTCCCTCAGCTGCAATATTTACCTGTAAGTGTGTCTTTCTCAGGGTAGTCTTACAGCTAGAGGAATTCTGCAGTGTGTTTTCAATACTCTTTCAGAGTTCAATGTAAACTTCTTAGTTCCAATCAAGAATTGGTAATATACTATGCAACAAAAATGATAGCCAAATGATATACAGAACATTGTTTTAATCATGTATGATATAGAAGAAAAACTGTGGGGTTTACTCTTTGATAATGTTATATGCAATATTGTATTATATATAAATTATGCTCACTACTTAAAACAATAATATGACTATCTCAGATATGGAAAATGAAATGTAGTTTCCTAGGATAGGAGCATTTTTGCAGAATAAAAAATTCATTCACAGACACAATTGCCAATCTGACAAAGACTGATGTTGGGGCCACATTTGATATTCTAACAATGTTTCCCTTATTTTGCAGTATTTTTCTTGGTCTCATGACATGGTTTATCTTTTTTTTTTTTTTTAATAATAATATACATGTCTTACTAATTGCATTGCTTTGTTTACTTTAACATATTGATAAATAAAAATCAGTTATGGCTTTGTTATCAAACCCACTCACTTAGTAAAGGACTTCATGTCATATTGTACACTGTCTACCTTATTAGTTAATTTTGAAGAAATGTCATTCAAATTAAAGATTTTATTTTTTTAGGGAGATTTTGTGAGACAAAGGAAGCTAACAACACTACTAACTACTCTTTTCCCATATTGGCAACTTGTGACCCACGTAGTCTCCTGGGTTTTGATTATCAGGAGCGAAGGGTTATCATCCTGCTATACACACATGATGGTAGCTCACTTGAGTAGTTTCTTTGATGATTGATATTTGTGGTCACAGTAGGATAAGAAAGCTGTTTGATCATTACATTACATTACTTAAATAACAGCAAGAAGCTGTTATTTAAGTATTTAATTACAGCTTTGAAGAAAGCAAATGACACAGAAGTTAAGAAATTACAATATTATTTCTGCTGGGATGACTTAAATTCTGCTTAATTCTTGAGTATGTTCATTTTTGTACAATATCTTTTTCTGTTCAAATAGGTGCTGTTTTTCCTTCAGGACAGACTTTGGTATTCCAACCATATTCTCAGTAAAGAATGATCTAAAATGATGAGAAGCACATGGAAAATGAAGATATCAGAATTTTTTAGCCCAGTAAAAGGGAAGAAAGAAGCTCATGGCCCTTATGAGTAGCAGATTATGTACACTGCTGTGCCTGTTCAGATGTGCTAGTTGGCACATTAGTGAAGATAAAGTCCTTCCAACATCTGCTTACTTCTTTACACCTGGATCTAAAATCTCAGGGAGATCACAGAGAAGGCTCAACTGCAGGAGTTTCCTTTCAGTTGTGCATGTCCATATATCTGAAACATGACCTAACTCTTAGTATGCATAATTTCTTCTTTGATCAGTCTTATTCCTACCAGCAGTATATGCCAACATCTAGTTTATGTCCGGTTTTTCCAAAAGTTAAAAAAAAAGGGAAAAAAAATCACAAAAAAAAGGTGGATGCAAACACACTTTCCTTAATAATGTCACACATAAAATTGAATTTTAAAAAAGTATTGTTTACCTTGAAATTGTTAATATGATTAACATTAGGTCATTATGACCCAGGACTTTCTTTCCCCTCATAATTAGAAAATCAAATGTATGGAATAATGGAAATGAAATGAAATAAAATGGAAAAAACCACATCTGCATTATGACTACATGTCCAAAATACTGCAAATGTCCCAAAAAGGATGTCTGAATTTGTGTGGTATCACAAGAAAAAGCTGGGTGATTAATATCTTGCAATTGGATCTCCAATCAGAACAGTTCATTTTCCTAAAGACTGAGGTCAGTTTTTCAATTCAGGCATTGAATTGTTTATTTATCCTCAATGACATACCTGTGAATTTCTTTTTTTTCCCAAAGAAAGTAGAAATCTTTGAAAATTTAATTTTCTCACTGATCTTTATATCAAAAATAAATCCTATATGAATAATTCTTTTGTAAAACAAATATGCATCTGGGCTGGAAACCAAGTTTTATTTTAATATGATTTAAACCAGATGAGATATTAAACCCTAAAAAGTAGGATTTGTAACAGATCCATTATAGTTATAAGCATACACTGTGAGATTAACTTTCTAATAATGTATAACTCATAGGAAGGTCCATTGGAAGGATCAAAAATTGCTTTGGTTATCTGTTTGCCTATTATATATAAAAGATCCATGAAAAGGGGAGATACATAGAAGTGAGCATTAATGCTTGTGGTGATAGTTTATTACCCTTTATACTTCTCTTTACCCACAGTTTAGGACACGTATGTATGAACTGTGCTGTAATCAATAGTTGCCCTGCTAATAGCATACTGCAAGTGTATCCATGTAACATGAAAGGAAATTCCAAAGAAATTATATTACAAAATCAGGATGAAACAAATGCTAGATGTTTCCTGCCTCCTACTGCATAATTCCTGATTACTGATCCTCTGTAATACTGCTATCAGTATTACAAGTATGGAATTCATTCATGTTTTTGAACAACATCACACTAATGACAATCATTCAACTCTGATTCTGTATCTTAACAAACCTAATGGATGGACATTTGAACAAGAGCATTCTCTCCCTGTTCACAAAATTACAGTGAAAAATCTCCTAAGAACATCAGTATTGATGCACTAAAAATCGGAGGGAAACCAATCACTTTCCATAGTTTTCTCTCTGTTTAACTCTGTAGATGCTCTCAGAGAAGCAGCATAGAAGTACTGGGCATTTATCCCATGTAAAAACTGCCAAAGGATGGTGGTGTCTGTTGAGAATCTATAAGAGCTATGACTTTTTCCCTCATGGAACTCCAGAATGAATGGAGCAGACAAGGGTCCACACTTCCTTTCCAAGATACCTTGTCCCGAGATGATTTCCTAGAAACTACAGGAAGCAAAGTTCTTATTGAAGTCAACCAGACCTACTGTGGCAAATTGGTAAACCATACTATCTGTGAATCTGTGTTCATGAAAGTTCCTATTGAACTTGATCATACTTCTACTGTTTAAGCAGTAAACCATATTATTTGTGAATCTGTTCATGAAAGTTCATATTGACCTTGACCAGATTTCTAGTGTTGAGCTGGTAAGCCACACAATTTGTGAATCTGTGATTGAAAATGAGATCCACACTACTGGTGCATCTGTGATTTTATTGAATGTGACCAGACTTACAGTGCTGAATCAGTTATAATCAGAAATTAGGCCTAGCAGCACCCAGCCTCTCTGATCTCTGAGGACTAGCTGGAAAGGAAAACAGTTTATTTTCTACCGAATTTCTATACTCTTAATGCAACACACTCCTCACAAAATCAGTAAAATCTTTCATGTTATTTTGTTTAGACTATAAATACATATGTAGATTTATAATGAACTAAGGAAAATTTTTCATGCAGTGTTTTCCAGTAGATCAACCTACAAAATGTTTCACACTGTACTATTATTCACAGGGCCTCCTAGCAAAAAGGAACCTTGTAAACTGTATATTGCCAGGGGCTGGGAAAGATTAGGGGCTCCTAAATTTATTCTGGAAACTAACAAAGTCAAAGCCTGGATGAGGGTTGTAGATATTGTTAATGATTCTTCTAAATGACAAACAATAAAGCAGAGTATGGTTACTTCAAGTTTCAAGGCCAGCTATGACCAGCAGGGAGAGGAATAAGTATGAAACAAAACTGAGGGGAAGAAAAGAGGCCAGGCTTCCATCAGTATTAGTGTTACAACATCTTATGCTATCCTAGATTGAAAGGACAGATAAAAATAAAACCAGTACACGTCCAATCTCCTCAGAATGTGCTTTGGATTAGGCTCTAGGGATACCAACAGTAATGAAGGCAGAAAGTTAAGACACAAAATAAGGATGGCAGAAACAAATATGTTTAGTGGTCAGGCACTGAAATGATGCTCATTGCTCTGGTGACGCATGAGAAAGCTGAGATCTCCTTTGGAGCTAGATGTGTACACACTACCTTTCAAAATCGGGAGTTAGATTCTGCTCAAAGATGGACAGTGGAGAGTCTCCTTTTTATTTAACAGCTCAATGATTCTGAGATAGAAGAGGTGAGTTCCATTTCCTGCTCTGCATGAAGGGTGTTGAATAGGTACATATTTGTAGCGGATGATCTAACCTCAAACAATAGTACATTCTGGTGTGAGGTTACCCTCACCCCTTCTTGTTGAAGCAGAATTATGCAGAACTTTGCAGGCAAAGCAAAACATGGATTTTGTAGTCACACCACAAGAAGACAAGGAGTGGCCCCCCACTCCAGTTCCTGCTTCATTCAGTGTTACTAAGTCTGCAGATTGAGCACTCAAATGTCAGTATTACATGTTGTCTGAAAATCCTCAGGTTCCATACTTGTTCCTTCATATCTTAGCTGCATGACTAAGAACCCTCCTAGTTGTCAACCTCTCCTCCCCTGTATCTTGTGATACCACCTGCTGCTCTTACACAATCCTACTGTGTATCCTACAGCTGTTAGCTGTGGATTCTCTAAATATGCTGTGGTGCTATGGCAATTGGAGTTAAATTGACTCAGTGTACAATTGTAAAGAAAGAAGCAAAGACCTTTCCCTATCCCCTTGCACTTTGAAAACAAAATAAGCCAGATTAAAATAAAACAANAAAAAAAAAAAAACAAAACTGACATTTGTTCTACCGACATGGGGATTATGTCAGCAATAGGTCTCATTTTTTATTCAGCTGTTATTCTGAAAGACTTCCTAAACATTCAATGTATAAAGAGTTTTATTTTCTCTATATGTCAGGGCCCAGGTTATGTCCTTTTTCTTGTGTGAGACACTTGCTCTTTATAAGCAATCCTTTTTTCTAAGTCCTTCCCAGGAGCCTAAACAGATCTAATCTCTTTTTCTTCAAATGCATTGATTTCTTTCTTATTTGGAAGATAATCTGACCACCCCTTTTAATTAAAATAAGTATTCTGTTTCTCCCTTAGAGATGTCTCTTTGTTAGATCAGATGTTATCTTGTGTACCTGACTGGCCAATTAACAACTACTTCAATAAAAGTAATCCTTATCTCCCTATCGTCTCTTTGGTGAGTCAGCGTGCATCCTGACTGAACCTGCACCAAATCTTTTATTGGTTATCAGGCTGCAAATTAAAAACACATTTGATACAAATATCTTAGTAGGACAAAGGCATATAGCTTCCTATTGGCACTCGACTGAGATCAGACACATAGTAATTAGCCAGTTTGAGGTGACAAGTGGTTGTAGTGACTGATGCTTAATAACTTCAGTTGGGTATCTTTTCTTCATTGAAAACCTTGACTACAACATGCAGAACAGAGTAGTCTTTCCCTTCCAGACAATCAATGTTTAGTTATGATATGAAAGAACAGGACTAAGAGTGAATACAGGGAATTAGAGAAGCTTTCTTGCTTCAGAATGCCCTACAGTCTGGAGATTTCATTCTTCCAGCATGGAGGTTCATTCCTCTTGCAATAATGAGACCTTACCTCAGGTAAGTCCCTCCTATCCTGGATGAGCTTTCTAACTATTGAACTATCAGACAAAAAAAACTGTAGTATAGTTCTTCATTCATGTGCTCTTCAGATTTTATGTATCAGCCAATTCACTGCTAAGTAAGAGCCACAGTCAAGAATGACAGAGGGATGATGTGCTAGTTAAGGGTAGCATTAGAGTTAATGCTAAGGTTCGTCTGTGCATGTTAGAAGAAAGACTTGGTGCCAAAACAACTTAAGATAAAACTTGCAAGAACCTCTGGATTTAGGATTCTCTGGAGCTGTGCAGTGACTGGAAAAGAGGTTTGCCAAGGTCCGCTAAGGACTGAGTGGCAGGTATCTCCCTATCTCATGTAATAACTGAAACCTAATTAAAATGTGGTAATGCAACAAATCTGAGCAAACAGTTGAGATGCAATGACTTTGAATACACCCAGCTAGTAGCGAATGTAATGCAATAAAGCTAAACAAAAAGATTTTTCATAGTTTTTTATTATCTGGTTAAAAACCAAAACTAAAAAAATCCAGGTGTTGCTAAAGTTGATAGATGCAAGGTGTACATTGAAAACTCTATAATTCACAGAGCTAACTTCTATGACACTGTAAAGTAATGCCTCTTTCTTGTCTTAACAATTTTCACTTTTATTTTAAGATGTGGGAAAATCACTGTGGTTACGGAGTCAAATGAAGTCAAGTACAGATTTAGGAAATGGAGGCTCTCTCATTTAAAGAAAAAGAAGATGGAAAAGACACCTCCTTAATGTATATTTTAGACTCTTCTAAGCTGGTCTTAGCCCTGACATTCTTGTCTTTCAGTAGGGTTTATTACCTTAGGGCTTATTAGTGTGTCTGCTCAGCTTCCAGACTCAAAATAGTTTGAATGTAGACTCTTTGAAGTCCAGCTATGTGAGCTACTGCTTGTCTGAATCCTCCTGAGTGATTGTATTTGTGAACCAATTTCCCAGTAAGGTAAATCACAGCTAACTGACACGGTTTTTAATCCCACTTCACACTAGTGTAATGGTAGTGTGGCCTTAAAAAAAGCCAGCTGCTGCTGATAATCTCCAGAGATAACGTCTAAAGTTTTCCACCATGGTTTTGGCTGGAAGTGCCTACTACAGTGGCTGGAAGAAGGGCATATGCACAAAATATGAAAGCAGATGCTTCCATATTTCATCTGGAAAATGCTGGGAAAAGAATGACAGTCTGCACTGTGCCATGTCTGAACAGCAAAATTTATGTATCAGGGATTGTGCCAACTCAGTAGTAAAAGGGCACATGTTGCAGGGGAGGCTCTGTGGTCCACAAACACCATTGGATTCTGTGGACAAGCTTCAAATTTGATCTGCACATGTATAACATGTTTGATGCATTCACAATGAAACAGACAATTTTAATTTGTAATGATTGTATACCAGAAGTCCCAGAAAAAATCACTACACTGAACAGTGGCAATACAGGATTTAGGTCCTCTTACTCTTCTGGTAAATTCATTTTGGCTAGTCACAGGCCAGCCAGATTGTGTGCTTATACAAATGTGACTGTTGGCATTAAAAACTGAATAAATTTGTTAAGTGGTTGGACAAGTGCTTTTATTTCATAGTCTAAAAAAGGGGGATAGAAGAGGTATTGGGTAAGTATATGCTTTAACCAGATGCAAAAAAAAAAAAGTCTGTCTCAACAAATGGGTAAAGATTACCACCCTCTCCATTTTTGTCCATCTCCTGAGAAAATTTCTGTTTGTGTATATATCTTCTTATGGGAAACAGCACAAGAAGAAACTCCAGTACTCTGCAGGTACAACAGTTGTAGCAATGAGCTTGTCTTCTGTCAACTGACAAAGTTGGTATAACCTTCAGCTTTCAGGTATGGTAGAAAAGGACTGAAAAAAGTGTCCCACAATTGTCAATGTTAATACACTAATGATCTACTCCCGCTATACTGCTTTCAGCTGAAAGCCTTAAAACAGAGACAGTGTCATCTCAACATAAGGCAGAGATCAGTCCTAAGACTGAAGGTCAAAATAAAAATGTGAAGGCAAAGTACTTCTAGGTTCAAAAGAAAATGTTATCAAATACAGTACTATACTTATTCCCTTCTATCTCTACATGGAGGTCTCATACTCATACTTACAACATTATATAATTTAGCATATTGAAAGTACACATATCTAAAACATATACAGTAAAATTATTCAGTTAATGTTGCAGTTCTTAGAGTGGAATCAACTCTCCTTGGCATGAAAGACATATCACAAGATGTCTGTCTGTGGTGTGTCACATGGATGTGGCATGCTCTAGTTGAAAACTCCAAATCTGAAATGCCTTTCCCTTCAGTCAGACACAGTGATGCAAGCAGAAACTGCTACAGCGTCTTCTTACATTTTGAAGTGATTTGCATTCTGTTATGTTCCCACAGTACTTGATGTTTTAAAAGTGCAATAAATAAAGAATACAATTAATTATATTACACTACTTGATCTGAACTATATACAGAATACTTAGTACATAAGGCTTATTACTAGGAGAATATATTTCCTAGAAATTACATAATGAGAGCAATTGCTATAATTATCTGTGCATATACACTATTCAGGAAATGTCAGGAATCTACTTCATGTCAGTGCATGCTGTATATTGATTGGACCTGTCAACTTCAATGGAGTACCCTCAGTATAACTCACATCAGAACCTGGCACTATATTTTGATCTCTCAGACAGCTAAATGATATCTAAAATTACATGTAAGCAAACATCTTTCTATTGACTATGCATTGGAGAAAACTTCTGTGTATATTTTAATTCAAAGATGCTAGAGTATGTCAAGCGCATGATATGTTCTTCAGTTATATTAGTTTTCAGCAGGGCTTTGGAAATAGCAAAACAGAAAATATGATTACGCCACTCTAAAAAAGTCTGCGGTATGCCCACATTTTGAATGCAGTATGCAGTTCTGATCTCTTCTTAACTCAAACAGATCTAGTGGAACTGGAGGAATTTCTGGAGGACATGGAACAGCTTCTATAAGGTAAGTCCCTCCAGTCTGGGTAAGAGGTGGTCAAGGGAGGTCTGATAATGTCTGTGAGAGTGTCATGATAAAAATGAACCAGAAATGATTCTTATTCCTTGTCATATAAGATCTAAAGGCATTAAAAGAAATTATTAGGCTGTATATTTAAAACAAACAATAGGAGGCATTTTTTTTTTCTCCCAGGGCATAGTTAAACTATGGAAATCATTGCCACAGGAGGTTACAAATGACAGAAGATTATGCAAACTGAAAGAGTGATTAGATAAATTCACAGATAAAAAAATCTTTTAAGGCTACAGCACACAAAGATAAAAAATCAGACTGTACATCACAAACCTGCTGGAATTTAGGAGGCATACCAGGGGGATATCTAGTAAATAAGTACGTTGCTATTAAGCACATTTCTAGGCATTTGTTAACAGGCTTTGTGGCAGGCAGGACGCTGGGGCTACACTAATCTTTTGCCTGTTCAGCCCAGCTTATACTTTAATTATTATTCCTGGTTTAAAGGATTTGCTTTCAAATGAATTGCATTTCAGTTTGCTGATTGTTTCACACTGCATATGTGTTGCTGAGGTGAGCATCTGCACTGCTGGCACGATCGGCAGTGGAGTGCTCCAGCGCAGTGCACATTGGGGTTTCCCAAACCAGGGGAATCTCAGGAGAGCCGAGAGAGCCACCAGGAGCCTGCAGCTTGTATGGCAGTGGTTGACGAGACCTGGGCAGGGCCAGAAGCAATGTCGGCCAAGCCCCCCACGCTTATAAAAGAATCCCTCAGGGCATCGCAAAATAGAACAAAAAGTCATGCAGGAAGGGCACTGAAGCACTGCAAGCTCAGCCAGGAAGCAATGGCACTCATCTAGCAGAAAGCCACGATTTCTCTAAGCTCTGCACCCAGCATAACAGAGGCACCTACTCAGACAATGCTCTGGGTGGAGCATACTTACACCCAGGTGTCAGCTGCAGTGTGCCCTGCAGAAGGAAGGTGTGGGAGGTGTGCCCAGATAAAGGAACTCCTCTGCTTAGTGACAGAGCTCCAGGAGGAGGTGAGTAGGTTGAGTAGCATCAGGAACTACAAAAGAGTGAGCAAGACTACTGGAATTCCACCCTACTTTCCCTGGGACAGGCGTGACAGGCAGACAGGATGCATGATGTGGAGGATTCTCTGTCCTCTCTCCCCCTGGCTGAACACAGTGACTTAGGGATAGGGAACAATGGCAACAAGTTCCTGCCTAGAACAGCAGGCACATCTCCTCTGTGACTTTCCAGGTGCCCTGGCATAATAGGTATGGAGCTACGCAAGTGGAACCAAACAATATCAAGGACAGTGATTCATCTAGTTTGGATGTGTCATCGAGGTCCCAAAGGGAACAGGAGTCCAGGAAGACCAGACATTCCTCTAGAAGAAAATCTTCTAGATGCAGGATCAGGGCACCACCATGTGTCAAAAGACAATCTGGGGGGCAAGAAAGTCTGTCTGAACAGAGAGTTTTGGTTGCAATGCAGGGTGAAAAGGGAAGTGTATCCCCTTTAAAAGAAGGGGCAGGCAACCTAGGAGGAATTCAAAGGTGTTACGAGGTTACACAGGGAGAAAATCAGAAGGGCCAAGGCCCAAGCAGAACTTAATCTGGCTCCTGCTGCAAAAGACAAAAGAAAAAGTTTCTATCAGCAACAAAAAGAGGGCCAAGGAGAATCTCTATTCTTTACTGGATGCAGAGGGAAACAGAGTAACAAAGGAAAAATATCCCAGCCTAACCAGGACAGGTATTGAAATTGTCTCAGTCTTTAACAGTATGATCAGTTGCTCTCCAGGTACCCAGACTCCTGACCTGCAAGAGGGGGATGGGGAGCAGAATGAAGCCCCCATAATGCAAACAGAAATGTTCAGTGATCTATGACACCACTTAGACACACGCAAAAGTCTATGGGGTCAGAGATGATCCACCGAAGTGTACTGACGGAGCAGGTGGAAGTGTTCACCAAGGTACTTTCAATCATTTACCAGCAGTCCTGACTCACCAGGGGGGTCGCAGCTGACTGGAAGTCGACAAATGGAACATCCAGTTACAAGGAGGACCAGAAAGAGGATCTGGAGAACTACAGGCCTGTAAGCCTTACCTTGGTGCTGGGGAAGGTCATGGAGCACACATCCTGAGTGCCATCACATGGCATGTACAGGGCAACCAGGAGATCAGGCCCAGCCAATACAGGTTTAGGAAAGGCAGATCCTGCTTAAGCAACCTGATCTCCTTTTGTGACCAGATGGTCACGAAATTGAATGAGGGAAAGGCTGTGGATGTAGTCTTCCTGGACATTAGCAAAGCCTTTGAAACTGTCTCCCACAGGATTTTCCTGAAGGAATTGGCTGCTTATGGCTTGACAGCGTGGACTGTTCACTGGTATGTGACAATGATGGTCAATGGAATTAAATCCTGTCGGTGGCTAGTCACTAGTGGGTTCCTCAGTGCTCAGTACTGGAGCTGGTCCTGTTTAATATTTTCATGGATGATTTGGGCAATGGGACTGAACACAGTTTCAGTAAGTTCACAGACAACACAAGACTGGGTGGGAGTGTTGATCTGCTGGAGGGTAGGAAGGCTCTGCAGTGAGATCTTGACAGACTGGATTGATGGGCATGATCCAAATTCTGCACTTGGGTCACAACAACCCCATGCAGCGTCACAGGCTTGGGACAGTGCAGCTGGAAAGCTGCTCAGCTGAAAGGGACCTGGGGCTGCTGGTTGACAGCCTGCTGAACGTGAGCCAGCAGTGAGCCCAGTTTGCCAAGAAGACCACTGGCATCCTGGCTCATATCAGAAACAGTGTGACCAACAGGTCCAGGGCAGTGAGTGTCCCCTTGTACTCGACACTGGTGAGGCCACACCTCAAATCCTGTGTTCAGTTTTGATGTCCTCATGACAAGAAAAACATTGAAGTGCTGAAGTGTGAACAGAGAAGGGCAATGGAGGTGGTGAAGAGTATGGTGCACAAGTCTTATGTAGAGTGGCTGAGGGAGCTGGGCTTGTCTAGCCTGGAGAAAAGGAGGCTAAGAGGAGGCTTTATCAGTCTCTATAAAAACCTGAAAAGAGGTTGCAGTGAGGTGGGAGTCAGTCTCTTTTACCAAATAACAAGTGTTAGGACAGGAGGAAACGCCTTCAAGTCGTACCAGGAGAAGCTTAGATTTGACATTAGGAAAGATTAGGCTTGTCAAACACTGGAACGGGGTGCTGAAGGAAGTGATGGACTCGCCCTCCCCAGAGGTATTTAAAAGACTTGTAGATGTGGCATTTAGGGAGATAGTTTAGTGGTGAACTTGGCAGTGCTGTGTTAACAGTTGAACTCTATGATCTTAGAGGCCTTTTCTGAGCTTAAAAATTCTATGCTTCTATCACTCTATATGCATATTAAGCTCAAAACATAGTGCTGAGACAGCAGTATCTTAGGTGAGCCTCAGTATAATACTGAGGTGCTATAACATCCTAAACTTACAAATTTAATTTCTTGGCATTGCATAAATGGACATTGACCAGAATTAAATCTTTATTGCTTTGAATTAGTGTTTTATCTCATATGAGAGAGAATTTCTTATGTCTGAAATGTTACAGTGTAGAATTGGGATTTTACAAGTGTATTCACATCCTGAAATATCTTACAGTATTATATTGAGATATATATGTGTATATGCATCTTAGACATTGATAATACATGCTGCAGTAGTGATACTTGTTATTGTACTTCATCTGATTTTGATACAGTTCATAAGGATTACTTTTAGATTTACCTTAACAATGGCTTCACACTTTTTATTCTATGCATGAACCTGTTAAGATTAAGCAGCAAAATATTTGCTGCTTTTCTTCATGACATTGTCTTTTTCTCTATAAAATTACACCTCCTGACTCTTCGAATGGTCAAATTTTAATCCCAAGCCAATAACATCTACCCTGTATTTAAAAATGTCACTGCTTTTAAGTTCAATACCTAGTAGTCCTGCAGGGCTAGAGGCAATAACTTGTAAAGGGAAAAATTTTCAGCTTTGCAATTGGACTCACAGACCTTGTTTCTAACTCTGCAGGGCTGTCAGCTATCAAACTTTGAAGTCATGACATTTTAAAGGGAATGTATGGAGAAGTTATTTTATAGGAACAGAAAATCATTTTTAGCATACTTCAGAATTCTTTTATTGCTCTTTCTTGCCCTATGCTTTCAATGAGTAAGATATCTAGTTTTGCAGGTGGGTACATATGAAAATAGTACTGGCAAATACTTTAAAGACTAAGTTTTTCTAAAGGTTATATGATATAAACTCATGCAAATATGTTAGCACTTCTGGAAGAATGGAGGAATTAAACACTCAAGGTCAGAAATACAGAAACAATGACCTCAGCTGTAAGTTTTCTTGTGTTTTAATGTCTAATATCTTTTTATCTTTCAGGCCATCTTATATTAAAACTAATTAAAATTATTTCAGCACTACTAGAATTAAACCATCCTTCATTTCCAATGATATGTTAATTAGTACCAATATGTAGTACAATGCAAACTGGAATTTCCTGCAGATTCCTATAAAAGAATTATAAGAACACGCATTATAAGAACACTTTAATTCTTGATAAGATGTTAAAAAAGTCTGCTTCAGAAAAATGTTAATTCACTGACTTTAAAACTGCAAATATTTGACAGCTCCATAGTTCGAAGTTTCAAAAATTTCCAATTTTGAACTCGCTTAAATTAAAAAAACCCAATCAAATTAACCAAAATTAATCAAAATTAAAACAGAATTAATTCCACTTCTTCTGAACTTATTTTCTTCAAAGTCTGTGTTGTTTTTAACTTTGGTGATTTTAACTCTGGAATAACTTTCTGTGACAAAGTTATTTTAAAATTCAGGAGTTTTGTGCAGGAAATGGAATTCAGAAATGCCATAATCCATTGCTTCTATAAGACCATAGTTCAGCATAATGTTTAAATATGTCTATAAGTTCATGTACCAGAGATTTCAGCAGAGTTACTTATATACACAAAGGCAGTCACATGCTCAACTTTCTTGTGAAATTACAGCCATTTCCATCTTAGAATCACAAAATTTCAATGAATTAAAATTCAAAATAGTCCTTCAAAGCAAGGCTTAAAATCACTGGTCACATATTCTGGATGACAAAATACTATGCTGCTGCACTAGATAATCATGGCAGATCTTTAATTTTAATCATAATCATCTTTAAAAAAAATCAAATTAAAATAATTGACCTTTATAGTATCAGTATAATGTCTATTAATAATATAAATTATTATTCATGACTAAACTGAGCATACAGCAAATACTGTAAACAGATTTATGCTACTTCAATAGCTTTTTGCAACCATTTGCAGAATTAGAAATCAATTCTAATTTGATCACAAATAATAATTGTAATCACACAAACATGTTTTTCTCTATCAAAATACATTTTAAAGGCCACTCGGTACATGTAATGTAATTCCTCTCCCTTATCAGCCTCTCCTCTCCAATTTCCAAAAGAAAAATTACTGATACTACATCTTGTAATTTCAGTGATCTAGAACTATTTGGCTTGAGGTTTCTCAAATGCTACAGCTCCTAAAAGAAGTAATTTGAAATCCCAAGTACCTATACAAGGTCATGAGTATGACTTGTGCTGAATATCCAGGAAAAGACTGTTATTTATTTGTTGACAATATTGATAGGCAATTAAATATTTTCTAGTAGTTGCAAAAAATGGTTCGTTGTTAAGCAAAGTTCATGCTAACTGTGAGAACTAAATTTTAACTCATGTTAAAACTGTTAACTCGTTAACTCATGTTAACTGTTCAATGTCATTGGGAAAGGTACATTTATTGGGAGAAATACTGGTACAAGCCCTGGCAAAAGTCAGCAGATTGCAGGAGAGATCATGCTGCCGTACTTTCTACTTGGATACTGTAGCTCTTCCATGAGTGAAACCATGTGAAACTTAGGAAAGGTTTTACTGCCCACGTGAAACTGTTTGACTGGAGAGGCTTCCACAGAAATGCCTATTAGAAAAATGAATGCTTACATCTGAGAGAAAATACTACTGATGCAGTGACCCTCGTGTCACCCATAGTGTAAAAGTGAGAATTGTGCCATGAAAGGGAGGACTTACTGACAGGGCATTTCTGGGGATACAAGGATGGCAATGCAGCTGAAGAAGGACCATGGCCTGGAGCAGCCAGGAGAAAAAGAAATGCTGCAGTGCTTGAGATGGGTGTCAGGAAAAAGGAAAGCTTATTGCATAATGCCTCTGTGTCTATTGTGCATATTCTGTCCAAGAAATTCTTTTATGTCTGTACATAGCAGATGGCACTTTAATTAAAAGTTCTGTAAACTTTCCCAAAACATCTTTGTGATTTCTGTGTTCAGCACAGAAAACTAATGTACCTCCCCCATAAAATTAAAAGGTTTTCAAATATTTTACCCTCATTTCACAAAGACGTATGCGAACTTCTGTTCCATGATGAAGGACAAATCCAGCACTACCTGCATAATGTTAATATATGTTTTGCTTGAGCCTTTGGTAACTGTGGTGTATACAAAGTGTGATGGCAAAAGCGAGAAATGGGATAAGAACATGAGGGAAAATTGTTTTTGACATGAGGAATAAATATTTAAGGGGTTTTGATAAATGAGGTTAATACAAGTTTTTGCTTGTAATTTCATTACAAGCTTATGTTGCAGAAAGTCATATAGATTCATATACTACATTAGAATATACTTTAAAAGAGCTGTGGATGGCCCTGAATTTTGTATTTTTAGTAGAAAATGTAACATCTTAGTATATTTGATTTTCCCCTTAGAACAATTTATAAAAGCATCAGGTCCACTGAAAAAGACCAACAAAATAAACAAAAAAAATGGTGTTCACACAGAGAGAAAAAAACAAAAACAAAAACAAAACCACACCAAACATGCAGCAAACAGTTCCTTCTCCACAAGGTAAAATAATTTCTAGAATGAGTTATAAAGATATGTGTATTTGGTAGATTTCTCCCAGAAAACAGAATCTAAAAGAGGATTTAATAAATTAATTAGAAAAAAACCCCAAAACTATGTGAATAGGATTTTATCTAAGTCATGGAAACAGGTGTGTTTTTAAGTACAGTAGTTTCCTCAAAACACTTAATTTCTGATTTAAATGTAAATTAATATAGTCTTTAAATCAACTTTGTAAAAATTACTCTAGAAATAAATGCAAAGACTGAAAAAACAGCTCCAACATGAGAGTTCATTGATGCATAAAAAAATAGTCTGGCATTAAATCTTGTGGTTTTCTTCTGAAATTAAGTTGTTTATGTAGCATTTTTGTTCCTTGAATTGACAAAGGAAACCTTGACATACAAGACACGTTATTGTTCATACAACTGAGAATCTGAGCATTCACACAGTTGTGTATGCAATGTAATACATGTAGATAGCCCCACCTTTATGTATTTAAGTCCATGAAGAATCTGGTTCTAATGATACCATGTATATAATAAAATGGTGGTTTTGGCAGCTGAAATGCAAACGACAACGGCAACCTGATTGCAGGCTGCTAATTCTGGGGATAGCTTCATAGAATTTACCTAGGAATCTATCTGAGTATGTGTTAGTGTAGACAGCACAAATGTCTGCTACTTTATCTGCACTCATGTTCAGAGATTTCCTGTGAAATTGCTGCCAGAAACTATTAAGGTCACACTAAAGTTTTGTGAAGGTCTTTCTGGATATGTTGACTCTGTGTCCATGAGGCAACATATCAAACACCGCCATAAATGCATGTACTGTAAGCACTGCTTTCCATGACAAGTAAGTCATCATATTAATGAAGGGAAGAGGCCTCCAGCTATCTTGTGACTCCTACATTTTTCCTTTTACCAGCTTTGGGTTCTTTCACAAATGCACTTTATGCTTTGTATGCCAGAGGACTAGAACAATTGTTTTAACTGTTCTTTTTTATTTTTGAGTAAATGAAAGGAGGCTGCTTCATAAGAGAAAAGACAGTATGTAAAATTACCAAAGCTGTCTTTTGGAAAAGCAAATTCTGCATTACCTCCCAAGGGAATTATGTGGAAAGCTCATGCAAACAGAACGTGTATATTCTTATGACTCCAGCTATGAAGTTGCAGGCACATACAGTATTTCATTTTGTATTCACTATCAACCACAATTGCACCTCTTTCCAGTTAATCTTTCATCTCTGCAGTTCCTCTTTGGAATCTCGTTAAATTAATAGGTCACTAAAACATTGTTTGATCATATTTCTCAACCACCTTTGTCAGCTTATGAGTCAACTCTGCAACATATGAAAGTTACAAATTTTTTGCACTCACTTCCTCTAACATAAGAAAAAAATCTATTCCTTCCCACCTTCTCTTCTGTGTCATGAGGTACTAGGTATTTTAATTCAACACTAATATGAAAAATAACAAGCTACACAGATTTCAAACTCATCTGACTGACAGATGTGCAAAATCAAACATCCAACAGATAGGATGGTTGGAGGACATGCAGAAGAAATTAACTCTTGAAGGACAACCAAGCCTGAACTGGGTTACTAGGATCTTATGATGCCACAGTGGACATAGCTAAATACCTGGAATTTAGTTATATATTGTCAATCAACTTTCTGTTCTGATGTTTGGACTTAATATGTTTTACTCTGCTTAGTGTCCTAAGAAATGTGAGACATGAAATATTCCTCTTCCTTTGCAAGTTGAACGAAAAAAGAACGATATCTGTGTCTAGAGAATATTTTGGTATTTTAATCTTCTACTGAAACCAGGCATTGGGGCAATGTCCAATGTAATACACAATGTTTGATGAAAAAGCAAAGTAATTGGAGAGAGCACAGAAGTGAGTAACAAAGATCAAAGATGCAGAAAACACAGCTTATGAGAAAGGATAAAAGAACTCACATATTTCACTGAGAGGAAACATGCCAACAGCTTTCCTCATGTATAAGAGGTTGCCAGGAAAAGAAAGCACTGTCCTGTTCTTTTCCATCCAAGACATGAAAAAAAGGTGCTGAGCTTAGAATGAAACAGGAGCTACTAGGGAAAACTTCCCAACTGTAGAGACAGTGAAGCCTTGATCATACTGCCTTAGGGAGCTGTGGAATCTCCATTCTCTCAAGTTTTTAAGAGCAGCTTACAAAACAGTCTGCTGGGAAGGGGTGAGAGGGAAGGGTAAGTGATCTCTTGAGTAACCTCCTTCACCATGTGCTACAAGCCGGCGATTTCTTCTAAAGGGAGCTGCATTTGCTGAACACTCCTGGAAGTGCTGAAGTGCCTTCCACTATCAGTGACTGTGCTGCATCTGGTACATTTGAGCACAAAATTGAGAACTGAACAAGGTAAAAGCTTGGCAATTCATCCACATGGCTCAGAAAGCTGCATGACTTCTTTTTATTATTATTATTTTAATTATTTTTTAATTGTGGTATGGTTTCAGGATTTGTACAGATGTGACCTATTAGATTTCAGAACTGAGCAGAACTGTTTTGCAAATGCAAATGTAAGGTCCAAAGCCAGCTGAAGTAAGCAGAAGAATTTCAGCTGGTTTTGGTGGCTTTGCATCAGGTCTGCAGTATGTGTGTGTTCAACGTCGTAAGTGTGCTTCAGCCTCTGTGTGTGTGTGTGTGTGTGTGTGTGTGTGTGTGCGCGCTGAGGAGAGGAGGAACAAGACATTTGTAACAGCCACTTACTCTGACTTTGAAGTGTTGGCTTTGTGTAATGGACTTGGGGATGTATTTAAACTACCTCATTTAGGAATTGAAATTACTGAGGCATTCAGGCTCAGGGCAGAAAACTGCCTAATCTCTGGGGTTGACAGGTTCTCTATATGCCAGTGAGGAAACTTAATCTCTATGCTTTTATGAAACACTTTATAATCTGAATACATACTTTACAATCAAATTGAGCATGCTTTTAAGCATTTGGCTTATCTTAAGCACCTGAATACTGCTTCAACTGCAACATAATATAGAATGTAAACCAGAGTATCATGACTCACAAAAAAAGGGAAGTAAAGTTTAAACATTTAAAAGGTCATATTTCATTTTTAGATGATGCTGAAACTTTTATATCTTCATAACAGTCAATTAGAAGCAGTTGAATTTTCTTAGTAATTTGTGCAGCTAATTAGTTGACACGGAGAAATCAAAGCTATAAAGCATACCATAGTCAAATCAATGATGATAAGAAATAGATTTGATGATTTTTTTTTTCAGTGTTTTATTGTTCTATACAGGGACATAATGACATTGCAGAAAATTGTTTTTCTGTGGAAAAGTTCTCCTGTTAAGTATTGTATTCATCATATGGAAAACCAATGAGATTTTTAAAAGGGACCAATAAATAGTTCAAGCAATATTAGAAAAGTTCTTTCCCCCACAGACTTAAACTCAGTCTGTCAAACTGAATCATGAAGTGGGTCAGTGATGCAACCCCTAATTTTCTTACTCAATGACCTCCTGTGAGGTACATTGCTCTCTGTGAAATTATTCAGAGTTGACAAGCCATATCACTTCCCAGAAGGTATTGCACATTTTATAGTTCTGAATAAAGTTTTGGTTTTTTATTATCATTGATCTGTGCATGCAACTCTTGTTGAGTTAAAAAGAAACTATGTGGACCAAACAAAGTACATGTTAACACTGTAATATATTATGTATAAACAGTTAAAAAAACAAAGCCAAAGTGACAGGCAATTAGAAAATACACTTTTTATAAAAGTTGTAATTTTTTTATCAAGTGTTAGGGCCCTGATTTCACCAACAGGCTTTGATTATTCTGATGAGTCCATAACTGTCCTTTCCCATAGACCTCCTCTGTGACCTCTTTTCCCACCCCTTCCCAGACGCTTTGTTTCCTGTGAGTCACTTCTGGTCTTCCGGAACTGTGTACCTTTTTTTATCTGACTGATGGGAAAACACCTGTGCCACAAGAAAAAACGTGTGAAAAGCTGGGGCCTCCATGTACATATGCTTCATGCCTTATCTCAGGGTTTTCATTTAAGCTCCACTCCCTGCCCTTGGCCCATGGTCTGTGCTATGCTGTAGTTATGCTGTGCTTGGCTTTGCACCATGCTAGTCCCAACCCTGACTTGCTGACTTGACTTCTCAGCCTCATCTCAGACCTGTCACATCACTACAGGCTCTTTGGTGATCAATGGGCTATGAATGAACCTGCACTTTTCATCTGAGGTTTTGCTGTCAGCCTCACCTTCCCTTGAGGAGCTCCCTGATGTCAAGGTGTCATACCATAATCAAAGTACACGTGGACAGGGGGATATGTATAATGATTGCAGGCCTGAATGAAAGTTCTTTCTTACTTTTGACTCAATTCACTGAGGGCAATCAAAAGTTTCAGCACCTTTCTGAAGAGGCTGTGATCCGTATTAACCAGCTTTGGGAAAAATTGTATTACCTAGTACCATGAGCAAATGTACTGCAAATGCTGAACAGGGAAGGACCTTGAGATGTCCTTGGCAATTGTATTGCAAGAAATGGCTTGCAAATGTCTATTAGCTAATTATATTAGCTTTGTTTTTCCCTCCCCCCCCCAGCCCTGTATCTCACAGGAGACGCTTAAGTTCTATTCAGTTCTTTCATACTTGTTATGAAATCTTGGCCAGGCAGCAGGACTGGGTGATGTCACTCTACACTGACAAAACATGCCTACAGATTTGCATATTAGCAGCATAATGATCATTTCCCAATGGATCTCATTCTGTAAGCTGACCACAAAGAAATTTAAAAATTTGTATTTGTTCTATTAAGATTTCTTTTTCTTCATTGAAGAAGAATCTTCTCTATCACTTGTATTTTACATATCTATCCTGACCTCTGGTTTAAGGCAGGTCCGTAAACACAGGACTCTATCATTGTACTAAGTACAACCAAGCCTACTGATACTTTCAGCACCTGTAGAAAAGAACTGCTTTCTTAATGGAGGTGTGATGACCATCAGAAAATGTCTCTTTTTTCCTACTAAAACATGGTGGGATGAAATGTGTGATACTAGGCATCTCTGGGTTAGCCCTCTGAGAGTGCATGGAGAGTGCTTAGCACTCTCCAAGCATGCTGTGGCAGATCTAAAGCTTTGTGGCTCAGGTGGGTCCTAGATGATCCAGTACTACTCTGTAGACACTGTGTATTTATGTTGTGGTCCTGGCACATGTACTGCTCTGCTTAGCATGGGAGGAAAAACGTACACAGAAAGTCACACAATTTTGCTGTGGTGAGTGATTCTGCTGTACCACTGAATATTTGCACTGGCATTGGCACAAGAAAAAAAAAAAGTATTAAAACATCTATGTGTATTATGAAGTGCAAAGAAATTTCTCGGATTTGTGCTCTGTGAAGGGACTAAGCTACCCCCTATCTCATCTGCCACGATGGTGAGCCTTGCAGCACCAGGCTGCAAATAAAGCCCCAGGCATGTTTCAGGTTGAAATGAGACACAGACAGAACACAAGAATTATGGAACCAGTAAGCAAAGTAAACTATAATTGTCTGTAGAAACACAGGTACGGCCCATTCTTGCAATGTGAAACAATCTTGGACTGTGATCTGCTTTCAGGACTGTATCAAAATTGCTGAAACAGAAGATAACCAGAATGCAAATATGAGCAAATATGCCAAGAATCCCAAAGGTTCCCCTTATTCTATTCTCTTGGAAATCAATTTGGCTATTATTCAGTTTGATGCCTGTACCCCTACGGAATTTAATTTCTTTTTTTTTCAGAATGATTCAACTCTAACAACAGTAAAAAGCATTGCGGCTGAAACTTTCTTCTCTGAGAAGGAAGAGATGGTATAAGGCTCCAGGCATTCAGAAGGAAAATGAAGGTAGAATCAAAACTTCAAAATAAAATGCTCTTGAAGGCCATCATACAGTTCATCATATTAAAGGCCATCATACAAATCCAAAATATAATAGATGGGTCCCTCACTGATCTCCTCAATTAAAGCAACATGACAATTGTCCATAAACATGTAGACGTCATCTACAACTATAAAGTATTGAATTACAGCTTTATTGAGACATCTGATTCTCCATGTCTGTTTCTAATTAGATACCCAAGACTGAAGAGGAAAATATTTCATGTACCCTTCTTTAATATTTCCTACTGTCTGGTGTAGTTGTATTCCCTTCCCTTCCCTTCCCTTCCCTTCCCTTCCCTNTTTTCCTTTTCCTCCTGTACCCTACCTTCCCCTCCCCTCCCCTCCTCTCTTCTCTAAGTTTTCTGCAACATTTAATATTACCAACCATGAAAGTTTGCTTTCTACTCCTGAAACATATCTGGGAATTACTTTTATTACACTTGAATGCTTCTAATAGATTGAACACCCTGCAGACAACTTTTAATCATCCATGTGGAGTCAGACTTGAGGCATCCCCAGGGGTCAATAATCAGCCCTTTGTTATCTATGATCAGTGTGTTACCACTGGATATTTATCAGTCATTATACTAATTACAGCACAGCAAAATGCTTTCAGTTTTTGGCATACACTTACACAGATTGATTGATTCCTCTGCTACTGGTGTAAAAACTTGAAGGTAACCTGGGAGTCCTTTCTAGCATCTGTGACAAATCACTTTGATTCTCTTAGTAACAAAGTAACAATTTCACTGACATTCCTGTTTTTCTGGCTAGAATTTGATACCTTTTCTGTTCAAAACAGCAAGTGATCATGTACTCATCACTCTTCATATTTTCCCTGTTTCTTGTACTCAAGCTGATAGTTAAACCCAACAGAGCTTCAAAAGCAAGGAAATATTCACTGTCAGGTCTGCTCAAACAGTTATCAATCCGATAGCATTAGAGCCAATCTTCATGCCAGATATCATCTGATCCACAGGACTAGGTCACCCCGTACTTGGCACTGGGGAGGCCACACCTCAAATCACATGTTCAGTTTTGGGCCCAAGAGAGCAACACATTGAGGTGCTGGAGTGGGTCCAGAGAAGGGCAAGGGAGCTGATGAAGGGTCTTGAGCACAAGTCTTATAAGGCGTGGCTGAGGGAGCTGGGGTTGTTTAGCCTGGAGAAAAGGAGACTCAGGACAGACTTTATCACTTTTTACAATTACTTGATAGGAAGTTGCAGTGAGGTAGGACTCAATCTCTTTTCCCAAATGACAAGGAAAAAGGCAAGAGGAAATGGTCTCCAGTTGCATCAAGGGAGGTTTATACTGGATATTAAGAAAAAATCCTTCACAGGAAGGATTATCAGGCATTGGGACAATCTGGCCAGGGAAGTGGTTGAGTCACCATCTCTTGAGGTATTTAAAAGATGTGTAGATGTGGCATTTTAGGGCTATGGTTTTGTTGTGGACTTGTCCATGTTAACAGTTGGACCCAAAGATCTTAGACATCTTTTCCAACCTAAAGATTATAAGATTCTATTTGCTCTGTTATTATCCTAACTTTGTTGCATCGAAACTGAATCGTCCTTATGCTAATCACTGTAAAAATTGATATAGGACCCTAAAATTATTTTTAACTTTCATTTCTCTTATAATTACTTTTATTTATTTGATAGATTGGGACTTTTCTGCTAATACTCTAGAGCTGATAGTTGTTCTGCTGCCTTCTGAAGGGCACTTGGTCTTCTAGGACTGGCTTTTTTTTTTTTTCAGATGACAATACAGTACCAAATTTTAATCATTACAGTCATCAGCACTTCCTTGAGAATCCAAGCAGAATTTTTTTCTAGTTAGCTTTCTACCTATAATAGCTGTTTTTGACATAAGTAGACACTCAGTTCTACTGAAATGCTTTGTAAGAGGTATTTTGAAGTGTTATGTTATTTCTTGGTTCTATTTAATTCTATCCAAATGAGATTGTGTTACCCCGTGTGGCTTGATCAGTTCCACAAAATCTTCTCTGCAGGTGTCACACAGGTTTCTCTTCTCAACGTCTTGATTTTTTAATCTATATCTGCTTCTCTTCAATACACTGATCTGTCAATGTGGGCCTAAATTTCATTTATATGCTGATGACAAACAGATTGATGGTATAAAATTAGCCCTTAATATTTCTCCTGCCACATCTGTGTTGCCTGCTCGCCAAGCTGATGATTTGGGCATTTAGACTTTTTGTAAAATTTAATGTCTTAAAAAGATATATTGATTCAGGAGGAATATAAACCATTTTAAATCATCATTATTTTGTAAATCTGTCATTGTGGGCTCACTATAAAGAATTCTGCAACAGCAAGGACTGAGAATTCAGATTTCAGCATGAAAATCAGGTGTGTACTTTTACAAATCAAAAAGTGCTGGCAAGCATAAAGCAGCAGGGTTTCAAACCAGTATGGTACACACTCAGTAATGGTCAGAATAGCTGCTGGTAATTTTGAGTTGGAGAAACTGAATTTAAAGTCAACATCTGTTTTGGTACACTTGTCAGAGTACTTTTTAATTTTACCTGATTATAGATGGAGACATTTGGAGCATGTTTTTTANTTTGCTTTCTACTCCTGAAACATATCTGGGAATTACTTTTATTACACTTGAATGCTTCTAATAGATTGAACACCCTGCAGACAACTTTTAATCATCCATGTGGAGTCAGACTTGAGGCATCCCCAGGGGTCAATAATCAGCCCTTTGTTATCTATGATCAGTGTGTTACCACTGGATATTTATCAGTCATTATACTAATTACAGCACAGCAAAATGCTTTCAGTTTTTGGCATACACTTACACAGATTGATTGATTCCTCTGCTACTGGTGTAAAAACTTGAAGGTAACCTGGGAGTCCTTTCTAGCATCTGTGACAAATCACTTTGATTCTCTTAGTAACAAAGTAACAATTTCACTGACATTCCTGTTTTTCTGCCTAGAATTTGATACCTTTTCTGTTCAAAACAGCAAGTGATCATGTACTCATCACTCTTCATATTTTCCCTGTTTCTTGTACTCAAGCTGATAGTTAAACCCAACAGAGCTTCAAAAGCAAGGAAATATTCACTGTCAGGTCTGCTCAAACAGTTATCAATCCGATAGCATTAGAGCCAATCTTCATGCCAGATATCATCTGATCCACAGGACTAGGTCACCCCGTACTTGGCACTGGGGAGGCCACACCTCAAATCACATGTTCAGTTTTGGGCCCAAGAGAGCAACACATTGAGGTGCTGGAGTGGGTCCAGAGAAGGGCAAGGGAGCTGATGAAGGGTCTTGAGCACAAGTCTTATAAGGCGTGGCTGAGGGAGCTGGGGTTGTTTAGCCTGGAGAAAAGGAGACTCAGGACAGACTTTATCACTTTTTACAATTACTTGATAGGAAGTTGCAGTGAGGTAGGACTCAATCTCTTTTCCCAAATGACAAGGAAAAAGGCAAGAGGAAATGGTCTCCAGTTGCATCAAGGGAGGTTTATACTGGATATTAAGAAAAAATCCTTCACAGGAAGGATTATCAGGCATTGGGACAATCTGGCCAGGGAAGTGGTTGAGTCACCATCTCTTGAGGTATTTAAAAGATGTGTAGATGTGGCATTTTAGGGCTATGGTTTTGTTGTGGACTTGTCCATGTTAACAGTTGGACCCAAAGATCTTAGACATCTTTTCCAACCTAAAGATTATAAGATTCTATTTGCTCTGTTATTATCCTAACTTTGTTGCATCAAAACTGAATCGTCCTTATGCTAATCACTGTAAAAATTGATATAGGACCCTAAAATTATTTTTAACTTTCATTTCTCTTATAATTACTTTTATTTATTTGATAGATTGGGACTTTTCTGCTAATACTCTAGAGCTGATAGTTGTTCTGCTGCCTTCTGAAGGGCACTTGGTCTTCTAGGACTGGCTTTTTTTTTTTTTCAGATGACAATACAGTACCAAATTTTAATCATTACAGTCATCAGCACTTCCTTGAGAATCCAAGCAGAATTTTTTTCTAGTTAGCTTTCTACCTATAATAGCTGTTTTTGACATAAGTAGACACTCAGTTCTACTGAAATGCTTTGTAAGAGGTATTTTGAAGTGTTATGTTATTTCTTGGTTCTATTTAATTCTATCCAAATGAGATTGTGTTACCCCGTGTGGCTTGATCAGTTCCACAAAATCTTCTCTGCAGGTGTCACACAGGTTTCTCTTCTCAACGTCTTGATTTTTTAATCTATATCTGCTTCTCTTCAATACACTGATCTGTCAATGTGGGCCTAAATTTCATTTATATGCTGATGACAAACAGATTGATGGTATAAAATTAGCCCTTAATATTTCTCCTGCCACATCTGTGTTGCCTGCTCGCCAAGCTGATGATTTGGGCATTTAGACTTTTTGTAAAATTTAATGTCTTAAAAAGATATATTGATTCAGGAGGAATATAAACCATTTTAAATCATCATTATTTTGTAAATCTGTCATTGTGGGCTCACTATAAAGAATTCTGCAACAGCAAGGACTGAGAATTCAGATTTCAGCATGAAAATCAGGTGTGTACTTTTACAAATCAAAAAGTGCTGGCAAGCATAAAGCAGCAGGGTTTCAAACCAGTATGGTACACACTCAGTAATGGTCAGAATAGCTGCTGGTAATTTTGAGTTGGAGAAACTGAATTTAAAGTCAACATCTGTTTTGGTACACTTGTCAGAGTACTTTTTAATTTTACCTGATTATAGATGGAGACATTTGGAGCATGTTTTTTAGAAGTTATTTGGAGGCTTTCAGTGTTCGTAAATGATCTTTACAAAACAATTAGATTAATGGCAACTGATGGCATCACGGCCAAATTCAGATGTAATGCCAGTGGACATACAATGAAGATTGTCTCTCCAACATACAGGTTTCTGGTAGAGCTCTTTGAGAGCCTGCAGGAAAATCTGGAGACACGTAAATATTTTCTGGGTTTTTTATCCAAATCTGAAACTTTTGTCTGTTGAGTTTGGCTTCCTGAATGAACAGTCACTTAGTTTTGACAAAAAGTAAGGCCTACTTTTTCAGAGTAAGGTGAAACTCAAGTTCATATTTAAAAAAATTGAACCAGCCAAAACCCAAGCCTAAAATTTGAAAATTGATGTTTCTGCCAATAGGGTCTGAAATTCAAGGCAGACTGGAAGTTTACAGAAATTTTACAGGCTTAATTTCCAGCCTTCTCTTTCTTAACATGTGNAAAAAAAAGAAAAAGAAAATTCATAAAATCTCTAGATGAAAGGAAGTCAGCTGATTATAGGCTCTCATCTCACATGTAAGAACAAGAACAGAGTGTTCAGATGATCTGCTACGAATAAATGCAACATTTGTTTTTCATGCAACATGTTTTTAATATTGCCACATAAAGTTTACTGAATACATTAAAAGATTCCTCTTAGTGATATCCAGACAAGATTTTTTTTAGGTATATTAGATGATTTCCTCTTTGTCAGTGTGACAGAGTCATCTTTTTCCTTTCTTAATCTGAAGCACAGGTATTCAAGACCTAATATTCCAGAATATTTACCAAAGTTGGTCCAAATTTCTCTGGTTATGATGTTAATTATTTCCTTTAAGCTCTATAAATTTGTATAGAAAAACAAATTTATCCAAACTTCCAAAATGAAGATTTCTATGGACATGTTTTAGGAGCAAATATTATTATTTTGAGTAGTTGCTTCTGCTTATTACTTACTTATCTGATTTATTTTGTTCTTTTTCTTAAAAAGGTTGGAAAATGTGGGGGAACAAAAAAAATCTCTAAAATAACTATACTGCCTGCAGTAAGTAAAGTGGATAATGTGATTATTGACTGTAGCTGGACTCTCCAGAAAAGAGAAGTGGAACCAAGAAAGCTGGGAATAAATTAATTCTATTTGCCTACTGATGTGGTTCAAAAAGACAAAGTCATCTCCACTTTCAGGATAAACTGAACATTTTGGAAGTTCCTTTGGTATAAAGAAACGTCACTGGGTACTGAGTACGTGCAAAAGTACTGCTCTTGCATAGTCAATCTAGACCATAACTCTTCATGAAAACTGTAAAAACATTCAGATTATACATGTGTATGCTTGGAATTTCATAACAGGCGCCTTCACCATCTTTGGCATTGCAACAAATATCTTTACAGTAATTTTTGTCTTTCACAAGCAGTTCAGAGCTGCATGGAATTTAGGATTTAGAGAGAGAGCACACAGCTGAGAAGGGGGCTTTACCTCCTTTTATAAGATGAAAATATTTTACTATATTTGGATCACTTAGATTAAAAGTATGAACTTTTGGTGCTTATGTTAAGACATACTTTTAAAGTTAGTGAAAAATACATATAAATATAAAGGAAACTTTAACAGAAGAATGAACAGTAGCTTTGTTCCAAGTACTTCTTGTCAAGAGAAGACATAGAAATCCATTTTTAGGCAGGGTTAAACAAAATTCGATACCAGAATACCTGAATATCTTCTCAATTGTGATTCTATTCACTTAGCTGTTAAACCTAAGGCATTTTAATGTTATTCGTAACATATTGAGCCAGTTTCACTGGCATGCTTTACTTTGCATGTTTGTACCTCTTCACTTATGCACAGCAGGCATGAACTGAGTTTATTCAGCTGATTAAGGCAATTGGCATCAATGAAGCACTGTGAGACAAAATGTACCAGTAAATGTGGCCATTCTTTAAAAAAATCAATGTCAAATGCTGAACTCCCTTTTAACTCTTTAGTAGGCTAAGGAAGAATATTCCCTATTTTAAATATTAAGAAGCTCACATGTCTGTGTTTTTCTGTGAATATGGTTATATGAAATTTTGGGCAGTTTGACACATTTATGGGGAAAATTTCATATGTATATATCAAATTCAAATGCCAATACATCAATTCAACAAAGTGCATACAGATTTCACTCTTGTTCCCTCACATTTCTGAGCATTCAGATGGTTTAGTATGGAATTAGAAAAAAAGTGTTATGCATAACATTTTTTCTTTGCATGGGATGTTGCTCCTCTCTCTCCTTTGCAAATGTCCAGAAAATTCTGGGTCAATGATTTTACACAAAAAATATGCATAATTGGGCTGAGCACCCAGCAGATTGTATCTGAATAGTAGATAAACTGTTTTCTATTACTTTATATTTGTGTTATACATAAACATTGGTACACTATGTATTAGTCATTTAAGTTCAGGATGGGTTGTGAGTGGCAGCAAAAATCATGCACATATATGACCAAGTTTTGCATTTTAAAGCCTTAAAAGGAAACCTGCAAAATACATTCTTCATGATATACAATATGAAAGGAAGAACTGGGGAAACAGCTGGCTCTCCAAATGCTGATCAGCTCCTGCCTCTGGCTTTCCCAGTCTACCATCAGATGGTTCTGTCAGTAATAACTACAGATGGGTTTATTTTGTGGGCCATATATAGAAAAACTTAATAACCTGCAAGTAGTCCAAGGTCTATACATATTTGGTGTGTGATACAAAAATGAAGACAGTGTCCTTTCAAAGAGCTAGTAAATGATTCAGAGCAAACCCTATTTTTCCAAACAATTCTTTGACGTTCACAATAAACAGAAAGTTTTTAACATGACTACGAAAAAGCCAATATCAGAAACTGAACACATGATATGAGCTTTTGTAGTTGGCTTGGATTAGGTATTCTTTTACTTTAATATTTAAAATAAAAGTAAACTGAAATTCTAGTCATGTATCTGTAATCTATTTCAGAAATATTAAAGAGTTTCAAGAGTTTTATAAGGTCTTTCCTTTGGAAAGATTAGGATTTGGATCTAAAGTACACAGCAATTTAAATTATTGGAGTGCTTCACAAATTGGAATCATAATTTGAAAGAATGAAGGTCCCTAAAAATACGAAGCATGCCCATAATTTTAAATTATTTTCTCATTTGCAAACCCAGAACCCCTACCATTTAAAAGAAAGACACTTATAACAAAAACTAACTGCTGCAATAATTTCAAATCAGTAAGTATGGTGTAAAGCCATCCTGAGGCACTGAAGTGCTATAGTTTCTTTTAGGGAAAACTTTCAATCTTTAAAAAATAAGCAAGTCAAAGAGTTTCTTCTCTGCAAAGCCAATGACACATCAAACTGATTTGAGATAAGCAACATACATAATACAAAAGTGTGCATAAATATTTCAGATGCAACTATACAGAAATCATCTGGGTATCTGTGAATACAGCTGATGGTTCAGTCTTTCTGATTTATAGGTTTCCCCATCTATCATCATTTGTATTATATATAAAATAAGTTTGGTAGATCAGCCTAGTCAATGATTTTTTTTCCTCTAAGGAAGTGTGGCTGTTTAATTTTACCTGCACATTTATACTCACATCAGTATAAACAATAGCACTTCTTATTTCACCACTGTGAGAGAAAGAGCATACAGAGGTCCTGTTCCTCACTGATAATACAAGGCACGAGAAACAAGTCCATATATGTTTGAGTGACATTAAGTTAATGGTGTGATCACGGGTCAAAGAAAACTCATAGTAGAAACAAAAAGATAAAATAGTCCCAATACTATAGTCTAAGATCTGATTTAGCTTCAGTGCTGAAGTGACAGCTCTGTCCTGCCCTCCTGATCCTGCCCTATGTCTGTTGGGATAAATGCTGGGCTAGCTTTTTTTGGAAAACATTATCTTTCACTTAGTAATATTATATTTTCTATGTTTTCATATTGCTATAATAGACTGTATCATTCCTATTAATTAATCTTACAACCTCCACTAGAGGTTTTCTTTTTCTGTAGAACTGTCACTATTTCACTAGTTCTTGAAACCATACGTATTTGATCTCATAGTCTCTAACCTCTTCTTATGCAAAACTCAATGATCATCCCCCCTGTTCCCTAACTAGCTTTTACCACACAGATTCCTTGATGATTTTTAAACTTCACTTTCAGTCCTGACTTTGCTCTGAACAGTTCTTTTACAGGCTCTTCATGATCTATCATGCGACTGATTATAGTTTTTTGGGTTGTTTTTTCCTTCCACTGTCTATGATCCCTTTGTAGCTCTCAATATTATTGATCTTTCTTGAGTATCTCAAAAAAAAAAAAAGGTCAATATGTACAGCTTTTTCATCTCTGAGCCCCAGCTAACTGTTCTTTAGGCAGTTTCTTTGGAGTTCCTGTTTTCTTTGCCCCATCAATTATAAGAATTTTGAAAGCTCTCCTCTTCTCTGTCGTATATGCATGAGTAGCTCTGAATATCACATTCCTTCATGCCACACTGACTTTGCACCTCTCTGCATCTTTACAGATTTGAGAGAAATATTTGGTAAAAGTAACAGGAAAAAAGCAGGTACAGTGGGCCACAGAACAAATCTGACCCTAAGGAATTGATCACCAAATGGAGTTAGTTTGCAGCTGATTAAATAAGTTTCTGTTGAAATGAGTGAACACATCACCAAAGTAATTAAAAATAGGGAAAATTACACAGATTTGTACAACTGTGTATCTGAAAATAGTTTTGCAAATGAGGTCAACATTATTTTTATGTCAGAGGTGGTAAAGCTTTTGCAAAGGAAAGAGAAGCAATTTTCCCAGGGTCATTCCGTATTTCTGGGAATATGAACTGTGTTCCCAGACAATTGACCTCTTTGCTTGGCAACTCTGCTACCACTGCAATCTGTCCATATCACCTGCAAAAGTACAAGCTTCAGAGGAAGCAGAGACAAGAATAACACACAGTGAACAGGTATTCACTGCATTCAACAGTGAATTCCTGAGATGCTGAAAAACACTCAAGGGAAAGACCAAAACTGGATTGGTAATGTTGGCCTCAATTTTTATGATGGTGGGGAAAACATATTCAGAAAAGGACTGGAGTATATATTAATGAAGAACTTGATAGACACAATGAACTACTAATTTTGCACTTTTGAGAAACTCTACAGGTCACTAACAAAGTTACATTGTTAAAAAACATTAGATTTCCCTTATTATGTATGTTATGATACATTTTCACAATGGCAAAAGTTTCAGGATCAGGCCAAAGTCGATAACCGTATCTTGTTTTTCTTCCTTTTCCTAATTCCAGTTTCTAAGTGAAATTTCCTAATTCTAGTTTCTATCTACAATGCCTGTGAACTTGTTTTCTCTCTCTCTGCCATTCACTCAATTAACACTTCTTTTCCAGGCCTGTCCCTTCTATTTATCTCATCTCTGAGTAGGTGGTGAAGCTTTCACTTCTACCCCACCAATCTGGAAATGTCTCTTCATTGACTTTGAGTCACTTTCATTTCAAGGTCACGTCTTCCATCTATGACCCTTTTTATGACCTACTACTAAGAAGCACAGCATATACTTTGAGTACCTCTTGAATATATTATCAAAGAAACGCTTGGTGCTTGAGAAAGAAGAACAGTTCTGCTTCCAAAAGTATGAGAGAGAAAATGTTACCTCTCTGGTTCAGCATTTTAAAGCAATTCAATTGATACAGTTTTAACTTTGCTTACAACATGTTAATTTAGGTGTTTAGCTAGCACAGGCTGTTTCCCCACAGAAGTTCACACCTTATTTGAATGTTTTCTTTTCCTGGTTAATTACAGTATAAGACACTTCTCCCACAGAGACAGGTTCTCAGTCTTACATTATGATGTATCTTGGTGTTATGCTTGGTGATTTCTGTGCTGTGCCTGGAGTCAGTCCAGCCTATTGTCTTGCTCTGAGTCTGTTTTCAGCCTCACCCACCCATTCTGTTCTTTTCCTCCTGTCTGGCTGCCACGTGAACTGTGCTTTTATTCCTCCTGACCTAAGTATTGATGATTCACCTAAGTTGTTTCTACTTAGCTGCCACATAAAAACACCCTTATTTTCTGTTTAATGCATGTTATTTCTGTGTGCTCAAGATCTTTCTAAGAAGCCAAACACATATACTACAAATCTTGTACGAATACAATAGAATAATAATAATGCAATAGAAGTAGTAAAAAATGTAGGTACAGTTTTGGCAAAGAGTATAATTTAATTTAATTTTAAAAGTACATGAAGAGTTTGACTATGAAGACAAAATGTAGGCTTGACCCCCTTGAAATCCATGATTAGTCACATATGTACGCCAGAATCAGACCCTTGACCGCCAGGTTATCCCTACAAAGAGTTAGGTACTCAGACCTTCACAAATTCTGTTTCTGTTGGCTTTTGAGTGACCTGAAACTTGCATTTCACTCAGTTGAAGATGCATTTGAAGATTTATAGTTGCTGATTATTACTTCTTCTGTGCTCCTGCCCATTTGTCTAGTGTTTCCAGGTGACCTAAAGGAATAAGCTAATAACAATTTAATTTTCCTCATTTTTTTGTGCAGATATACAATCTGCATTTTCAACAATTCTTTTGACAGAAAAATTGAATTTTGCCGAATTTCTGAAGTGTAAATACAAATTCTGCCTTTCTCAAACTTGTTATAAATTGAACTTACAAATGTACAGCAAGGCAACAGAAGAGTTGAACAAAATTCCACAGTAGTCAGCAGTAACCTTCCCATTTGTGTCTGCAAATATCCATTTAGACACACTGGTGTAATGAACCCATGTGATGAAATGTGAACAGTTCAGTACTCATAAAAATGAGACCTAATNCCTGCAGTTACCTTTTGATTAAAGGTGACTCAAGCATCTAACACCTAGAGAAGATGTACACAGGAGACCCTATTGAGCCATGGACTTATAATGAAGAGTTCTATATATGTAATTCATTTTTTTGGTAAGTATATTGCCACCATTTTGCTATTCAAGAGAATAATTTTTTTATAATTTAAAAAAATTATCCTTGTTTAATTAAAAAAATAACTTGTTTGTCAACTGGGGAAAAGTATTATTCTTTCAGACATTTTGTGTTACAGAAGTAGGTAATGAATCTCTCTGATCTATCTTTGGAGCCCTCTAGATAACTGCAAACTGGTTGAATCAGATGTCAGACAGATCAATAGCTTAGAGGTGATGGAGTCATTGGGCTAGCTCAGTGCTACCAGAAGGAAAGAAATAGTTACAGAGAATGTTTATGGTGAAATCAAAGTGATTTCAAAGTAACTTAATAAAGGTAAATTGAAATTGCCACTAAGGGTAGATTCTGTAGAACTACCATATACAGTCTCTCTCCAATGTAGAACAGGTTCCTACTAAAGATGCACAGTGATTTATATAAACAGGGTTGTAACTGAGGAACAGAAACAGCCCATCAAATCAAAATATGGTAAACTGAGAGCATTTGGGAAAAAATAAGTTCACGTTGTTCTTCACCTTTTTCATTAGTCTCTACATCCTTGTGTTAACTACATTGAGGTTTCCTGGATCATCTCCAGCTTGAGCATATTTTTCCATTAGTGAGCTGACTAAAATTATACCTAATAAAGTAAAAGTCTTAGAACACCAAAAGCTATACAAACACTCAATTAACTTCAAGTAGACTTTTCTCATGTGGCTATTATATACTATCTGTACAGTTTTGTGAAACAAGCAGTGAGGTAGGCTGTGATTAATGATGCTTGGAGATATGAACTTAGATTAATATGAACTTTTTTTTTTCTTTTTATGCTGCAGTGCCACTGAAAATATCCTGAAACTATTTACAAATGCAGGTTGAACTTGCTGAGCAGATCTGTCTAGAAGGAGTAGGGCAGAGAAAATTCACAAAAATTTTAGTCAAAGAGATGGAGTTCTCTTTTTTCATATCCCCTGGGTTAAAGCACTGCCATAGGATACAGAGGACCTTGGGTCCGATTTCTCTGTATTTCTGAAGGAATCTGAATTCATATGCCCTACTTCTCACCAGAGTGCCTTACTCTTCTGAAAGGGAATTATAGAGCAAAATCTCTTAGTGCCTCAGGCTGAAGCAAAATACATCAGCAGTCAGTGAGAAAGAGAACAGGAATGTTTCACAGGCACTTTTACCTAGAATTTAGGAGGTAGGTAATTTCCCATGGTAGACGGGGGAGGCTTATAGTCTATTCTCATGTGAATCTTTAATCATAGGTATGAAACAGAGCTGTACCAATACTGACACTGAGATCATCTTCCCATTTCCATGCCATTCAGTTCAGTAAGAGTTGTTTCTAGCTTCAAACACATCCTTTTGCTTTTTCCATTTACATAGCTAACTCTTCTCTTTCTCCATCCTCAAAATGTACTCATGGTCCTAATTTGATTCACCATTGTAAACTGTGATGTAGAGCTTTTGGGAAGCAGGTTTCTGGCTTTTATGAGACCACCCACAAAGTGTGGTTATCATAAAGCCAAAGGTGCATGTTACTTCACAGTAGCATGCATTCCTTCATAGTACTCCATGGTTAGCATAGTTTCCAGACTTTGTTTTTGGTTTTGGTTGTTTGTTTGTTTGTTTTAATCATGGAGAGCCTTTTTCATACACAAGAAAGATAGCATGAAACACAGTGAAACAATACAACAAAATAATCATGGACTGATATCTTGACATTGCAGTTCAACACTTTGTAGTGAAACAGCACTGGTAGTTTTACGATACGTCTATGTAATATTACGATGCATCTAACTGAAAGCTGTAATTGGATATCATTTCACTGTGATTCGTTGCAATTTCATCAATTGACAAAGCATCTCTTTCAGTTCTGGGAATCTGCAGAATTCAGACTCAGTTCAGCAGAATCCAACTTTCTGACAGTAATGTACTCTCTACAGAGAATACAAAGGTTTCCTTCACACAAAAGCAAAAGTGCAAGCTATTTCACTCTCTGTCCACAGGGAAATAGCACAGTTTAAAGGTATCCATATCTAAAGATACAAACTTGTAATGACAAATTCACACAAGCTGTATTTTGTCCTTCTGTGATGTCTTATTTTGTAACAGGAAGCTGGTTTTCTATGAACATAACCAGTCTGTACTTATAGACACTGCTACAGCACTTTATCTAAATTTTTTTTGGGTATTCAGACTTTTTTCTCCTGTGCCCAGAGTACACTTACTGTAGTTTTCTTACTTTTGAGACCACACTCAATTTACTAGTTGTAACCACACTGTGACCCAGATGAAATAGATAATGAACAGAAGTGAAAGTATACATTTGATCTCTTGAACATCCCTGTTCAGGGCTACAGAAGAACCAGTTAACAGAAATCATGAGTCTGAGGCAACTTTTCTGCCCCTGTGCAATAGGGAGATCTTTGTCATCTTCTACAGGAGCTACTGATTATTGATTTAGGTAGAAAGCTGCATGAATAAGTTTGATGGAGGGCACAATAATACAAGTGTTTTAAGGGTCATTCTGACAGCGCCTTCTACTTGGGACACCAAGAAAATGCTTTAGCTAAAATACGTTATGAACAGTTCTGCAGCAACAAATGGTTATACTGGTTAACCCTTCATTATTTTTGCAATTGACTAGTTATCAAAAAGACTTTACACAAATGTTGCATCAGTTTCTAAATTGATTATTTACCTTGATAAATTCTTACTAGAAGTTGTATTTTTAAAATTGACATAATTTGTCATGAGTTGTCTTGATTTTAGGTTAGCCTTTAATAGATTTGTGAACATTTATACCAGCATCAGTCAAATTTAACATGATTTCAAGGGAATTCACCATATTCTCTGTAAGAAAAAAACCCAAAACATTTACAGTTGAAGCAACTCGTGATGTGTATACTTCTAGCATAACTGTGCTGACAAATTTAACAGGTTATAATGTAGTCTCCTACTTGCCCACATCATTGTGCACGAGACTTACTTTCCCCCTACAATAATCACACTCGCCTAAGCAGAGCAATTAGGCATTTCTTAGGCTACTTCATACTATGCTGTCATTGTGGAAGAAACTCCCAGGTGTGCCTCTTCCTGAAATGCACAGGATGCATAGGACTGGGCAGCAGGAATGCAGTCACTATTACATGTTTTGAGGAGATAAAATCTGGAGCGATCTTTTCTTGAGGTAATTAGATATCTTTAGAAAACAGAGTGGTTTCCATCCATCCCTGAGAGTAGGGCCAACAATTTTGCCTGGATCTGATGTGGAAGTAAGTGCACTTCTGTTCTGCAGTGGTCTGTAGCCAAATGCAGTACCTTCATTCAAAAAGCTAAAGTTGCTTTCCAGCACTTTAAAAATGCAAATATTCTCTACTCAGGGCAAACCACATGAGATTCACTCCACCTGCTTTGCACAGATCTGACTGTACTATGCAGCTGGGCTTACAGATGTTCTCCATTGCTTACACAATGCAGCACAGCCAGAGCATACCAGTGAACTGAGCTCTGATGCTACTATTTAGGATATATATTTCATCAAGAAAGTCTCTTTCGTGCTTGATAATTATTCTCTTGCTGGAAGAATGTGAAATAATGGGGAACAACACTCCCCTCACTCAGTTTTCAAATCTGGAAAAACTACGGAGGACACCTAACAACACAAACTCCTTCACTGGCTATCACTGGGAGTGGAACAGGCCTTTGTTATGCTGGTTGTACAGACAGGATTAAATGGTTAAAAAGTTTCCAGACCAGCTTCCCTCCCTCCAAATCGAACTACCACTTCCCTCAAAATATAAATAATCAAATAACCACTTTTTTTACCAATACTTTCATGTCATTAAGATCAAATAAGAGTCACTATTACCATAATGGGATATCTCCAATAGAGTCTGTTTATTTGTTTGCTCTTCAGACAAAGTAATTTTGAAGTAAAAGAAAAAGATAAAATAGTGCAGATAGGAACCACTCTGAAAGGAATCTCATACAATACAGAGCATGACACTATCAGAGTGGAGCAGTAAATGGTCTAATTTAGCTCAGCATTGTTTCTCATGTGGAAGAGAGCACAGGAACAAGGCAAGCCTACAGCGATACATTTCTGGATATCCTTTGAGGTGTCAGGAACTTGGGAACTTCCTCACTTGGAGGTTCTGTATGAACCCACTGTACTTAAGTGTTTATATACCTGACATCAGTGAATATGCCTAAGAGGTTTTGGAATTAATTTAGATTTTTGGCTTCCAGAACATCCCGCACATTCAGCTCTGCAATTTAATTACACACTAAGTGAAAAAGTGCTTTGTTTACTTTAAACCTCTTACCTGATAATTTCATTAAGTGCCTCCTCATCTTCCATTATTGTTATGTTTTCTGCCTTTGCAGTATTTCTAGCTATTCGCAGTGCTCTTGAGCCACTGCCACAATCTCATTTGGTTAACTGACAGCATAACTTTATTGTCAGTTTCTTTCTGTTCAGCCATGAAAGTTCATCTCAGAGAGATCCTACACTACATGTCAATACAAACTTAAACCACCTTATGTTATATTTTAAGGTAATAGTGAACCTCATGATTACATTACCTCACTAATTATCTGTCACTCGTCAAATTTTGGACATATTTACCATAAAAAAACTTGCAATTCAATTCTTGCATCTTACTTTTTAGACTCCCAACATAGATAGAAAATTGCTGATACCACTGGTGTTTTATTATCTATTCAATTTAATGTTTTTATTGGAATTACTTTTGTTTTGATAGTTCAGTCCTCAGTGAAAACTCAAACCAACTGTCTATGTCACTGATATAGATAATGTGATAACCTAATTTTACAGTATAACTGTTCTCATCAGTATGGAGTAGGCAGAGTACAAGAATATATAAGCTTCAGTCTACCTTGTGTAGAAATATGCACATGCACAGAAGCACACACACAGAAATACACTACAGTTTGAGAAAATACATTTGTAAAGCAGTGAAAAACATTGCATTGCTGTGATCTCAGGCTTGGTTCATTATGAGCTGGTATTTTGCACACTGACACATGCCTTAGGAGAGAATTGTAAAATGTTATTTGATATTATGGTTTATCTGATGAGCTTGCGAGGATAAGGACAATGATGGTAGTGGCCTGCAAATAACTACTGTAACAGTCAAGAAAGGGAGAGGCAGAGAGGCTTAATGAATTACTTTTAATTCAAGAACACAAAAGGCAAAACTACACATCATTTTTCTGTGGTAAGTCTTTCACTTGGATTTCAAATTATATGTTCCACTCTAAACCATGGGTTTTATACCAATTCATATTTACCTAAAATATGTTACAGGTTATAATCCACTCTTCTTATCAGTGAAAGCAAAAATCTATTCTGAAAGTGTGTGTTCCCTATCTCTTTCAAAGTATTTTCAGGACAATAGTCAGAAGCAAAACAAATACAATAATGTCTTCAAGCAGCATTGGGAGAAAGGTGTGAAGTTTATGTCATTCTCTCTGGCAACATGAAAAATGCTTTATGGCAAAAAAAAAGATTTTTTTTTTTGTTTGTTTCCTTGATGGCTTCAACAGTGTTGGAAGACTATCTCTGGAAATTGAGAGACAAATGATTCTGTGTTTTTCTTTTACTGATATGGATTTAAAATAAACTAATAGGCTTTTTTTTCTCTCTGTATGATCAGTAACTACTTTTTTTTTGAAGCATATTGAGATGCTCAAAGAGTCCAGTGCCCTGTTGGAAGCTTCATTATTACACTCCAGTATTTGATAGCTGGAAGCATTAAGCATGTAGAACAAGAAAGAAAAGTAATTTTCCAAAATTTTACAACAGTCTCCTAAGAGAACACTTCTAAGAGTGCTCTAAGGAAGAAGCAATACAAGCTTTCCATTTACGGTGAGTTTATTAATAAAAGGACTGATTCAATTCCAAAGAATTCTGACTGAGTAGGACCACAAGGTAAGTATCTGACTGAACTGCAGTGATGTTGGCTTCCCATGGAACTCAGCCACTTATAGCCAGAAAGGCACAGTGTGATCGACTTGGAGGAAGAAAGTGCATGTTAAGAGTGCATATTAGAAAGAAATTATTATTCTTAGGCATTTTTCATTACAATGAGATAGTCTGGTATTTGTCTTCCTTTTCCCTCACATTTTTGGTTAAAATCTTTCCACTTCAATAATTTTCATCAATGAGCTTCCCTTAGTCACATAAATTTGTCAAGGAAAATGTTGACCTTTGAAAAAAACCATGAGGGTTTTTTTTAGCTGAAAATCAAAACCAGTATTTCCCTCTGTTTAAAATTTACATGTAACTATATCTGTTTGTTATCCTAAATCCATATTTTCTTGATAAAAGATGTCAATGATCACTTGCATTCATACATTAAATGATTCCTAGCTATTTCCACTTGCAACTATACTTCAACAATTACAAGACAATAAGGAAGAAGAATATGAACTATAGTGTTAAAGGCTAAAAAACCCAAACCAACAAAACAAAGCAAAACAAACCAACCAACCAACCAAACAAACAAAAAAAAAAACCAACCCAACCCCCCCCACCCCCAAACAAACAAGAAAAACCCAGAAAAATCCCCACATAAATATGTTCTGGAATTATTCCTTTTGACCAAAGTGTATCTAGCAGTTAAAATAAGGCTAATGGGCTAATGTAGCTAAATTAACAGCTGTAGGATGGACAAGAATGAGATGGTATATATGGCCATTTATTTCTCTCTCTCACTTTGGCAACTCGTGATTTGTATTTTAAAAATCCACAAGTTCACTAGACAGCTCATGTGATCGAAAAAAGAGGTGAAGAGCCAAGTCCTGTGAAGTATCAGATCATAACTGATACTTCGGAGTGTCAGATGAGAAAACATGGTTGTCTTCAGAGTTCATGAAAGTTGTTTTCCTTTTAGATAGTAGCATTAGATTTACTGAATAAGATGGATAGAAACATCTCTATACTCACAGGGCAGTAATGTCTCAATTTTTCTTTTGCCTTAAGTGTTTTGGTTTTTTTTTCTTAATAAAGTGGCAGCTTACTGTTCTTTATGCTGTGGAGTTCATAAAGCACTATTATAAAGCACTCTTTAAAAAAAAAAAAAATCTAAGGAAGATATATTTATGGAACCCAGTTACTGACAGCATAGCATCAGTTACTACATATTATGCAAAGCTAACAAAGCTCTCTGAGAAGTGCTGTCATTTGCTTTGTCAGGCAGAACAAAAAGAGCAGTATCTACCCAGTGACCCTGACTGCAGTGTGCTAGGCTGAAGTATGGAAGGCAAAGTTTTATGGCAATGATATGTTTCAGTAATTATGCCATTATTAGAAAAGGCCACAGGGTTTGTATTAACCTGACAATGTGAGGACTCAGGACTGATCTCCCTATACTATTCACAGAAATTTCACAGTATATTCTGAGTTGGATTCGTTTCAGTCATGAAAGCAGTTATAGAGCAGCCTAAATGTGTCTTATCTTATCTTTAGTTTACAGTATAGGCAAGTAGTTATTCTGTGCGTGAACTGAACTTTCTGATTGCAGCATAAAATGAAATGTGAGAGAGTGGAGACACAGAATAAGACTAAAGGTCCCACGCAAGAAACACAAACTGCAGTTAATGCAACCACAAAACATGATTACAACAAATCACAGTCAATCAGTGGTCACTACATGCTTGTGGAATCATAAATCAAGTGTAGCTAGCAGGGGAACTAACAGAAGACTGGCTGATTGGGAACTAAAGAAAAGAAAGGGCATACAAGCAGACGGTGTCAAAACACATATAAAAATAAACCCAAGCATACTCAACACCAAGGAAACAGCAGCCTTCACCCTGAACATTGTATTTTTCTGGTTAATACCCCAGGATGCTTATATCTCACTGTAACCCTTCCCTCCCAGTTATGCTCAAGGAACACAGACAGCATCAGCTTAGGACACAGAGGAATGATGTACAGGGAGTACTATACCAGAGATAAGGGGCAGATAGAGGGAAGCTTTTGTATAACAATTTTACCTGTATTGCTAATGAAATTTTTTGGTTTGTGATTGTTGGTAGCATTTTACCTGAACTAATGAGAGATATCTGTCTTTTGATTAGTTAAAATTTCAATTAGAATAAATTCTTAGCTATACATATGTTTTTTCACTTTTGTCTGCAATAAGATTTTGAGTGTTATGATAGACACCAAAATGGGAACTGGAGAAGTTTCCAAAGGACCTCTCCTGATATTATTCACAGAGTGAATTTCAGAATATTGGTGATACTTGCAGGGCAGAAGGAATATTCAAAGTAGCTGGCTGAAGGCAAAGCATACTTCTGAGTCAGTCCAACAGTATAACTGTAGAAAATGCAGATGAGAATAGGCTCATCATTTTGATGGATGGACTTTTTTTCATTTTTATGTATTTGCAGGTTATTATATGCTATGTGACTGCTTGCTTTGTCCTAGCAATCAAGGTGGCAAGAGAGTCTCTGAAGAGAAGGATGATCCCTTAATGTCCAGCAGCATTTGGGTATACACAGCTACATCTTCTAAGGTGTGACAGACAGTGTGAGAGCTCAGATAACCTTCAATGTGGAACAAGACTGGGTATTTAATGAATATTGAAAGGACTAGCAATAGACACACAGTTAATGCATTGAGGTGAGTGTCTAGAAAGGGCTTTTCCTAGGGACCCAGCAAGCACTGCAGTTTGCTGTAATGGAGCATTTGACCTTTTTTTTTTGTTTGTTTTAAATTTATTTATCACATTGCTTAATATCGCATGTTATTTTTTTACTTTCCTTCACTTTCTGATGGGAGATATTTTAATTTATTAAAGCACAAGATTGGTGCTTGAGTCATAACTGCTCTTCCTGCATCAGCCTTTTTGAGATCCCAAGTTTTCTGTGAACAACAAAAGAACAGTCTCTATAACCATAAAATGTGCTAGGCAATGTCCACTCAAGGGATGCTTTCATCACTGGAAAATACACAAAATGTGACAAGTTTGCCCTAAGTAGGTTCAATCATCCTTTAATTTGAAGACTTCTCAGTGAACCAGCTGAACTCTGTTCTGTTTTAGTCACTGCTGGCACATTGTTCCTTTTAACCTCCTTAATTACCCTCTCTCGTCCATGCATCAAGTTTCACAGTATGTCTTCTAGCCTAGTTGCATCACCTGAAATCTTGTTTTCATGCACATAGGGAGAAACTACTGTTACAGACACATAAAGTGTTAAATGTACCAGTGGTAATACATCATGGAATCTTCTGAATTTATCTGCTTTCTTGTGTCTTACAGATACCAATATCTTTCAACATACCAGTGTTCCAGATTATTACCTCAAGGGGAACAGACTTTCATATTTGTAAGACGAGTAACATTTTTCAGTTTTACCACATCTGTAATTTCTCACATTCCACTTAATCTTTTTTCTTTAATTACATGCACACTCCTTCACATTTAATATCATCTTCAGATTTCACTAGTGTGCTCTTTTCTTTTTCTTCCAGACTACTAATGTAGACATTAAACAAATATAATTCTTGCCAACTCTCACTAACAAATGCCAACTCTTTCAGATTCCTCTTCCTAATATGCTGCTGTTTATTATTTCTATTTTTTGGTACTCATTTAGGCAGTTTACAGCCGGCACGGTCATGATCTTATTAAAGGCAGTACTGAATCAAATTTTAAAACTGAAAATTCCTAAGATGCCATATTAAATGCTTCTCTAGAATCCAAATGTATATGATCTACTTCATTCACATTGCCCGTTAATTTTGCAATTGCATCGAAACAAGCAATGAAGTTTGACTGATGAGATACAGTTCTTCTAAAGCCTCACTGCCTACTATTCATGGCCCTCTTGCCCCAGCTATTAATGATAGAATATTTATTTCATTGCTTTACAAGGCATTCTGATAATATTTATGGCATCATGGTTGTCAGTATCAATCTTTTCTTTTTGGGAAATCCGTACCACATTTATTTTTCTCAGTCCATCCAGTATATTTCCCTTCATCTATAAGTTTTCAGAAATGAGCATTTGTAGGCTTACTGAAGTCAGTAATTCTTTTGATCTCAAAGACAGCACATTGTTTTTGCTTGTGTTTGTAATATATCATCAACATCTTAATGAACAGAGGTTATAGAGGGCTTTCTTTCATAGATATGTAGGATGCAAGGTCAGCTGGTATATGGTGAACGTTAATTCATGTACATTTACAAGTATATCAACAGTCTCTTGAGAATAAGTATGATAATTGCCACTTCTGCCACACAATCACTAAAATTTAATGGCTCTTCCAGAACATGAGTGTGACCAAGCATTGGATCAGGTTGCCGAGAAAGGCTGTGGAGTTTCCAGCCTTGGGGCTATTCAGAACTAGACTACATGGACCTGAGCAATCTGCCTTAACTGGAGCCCTTTGAGCAGGGGTCTAGACAAGCTATGGAGGTCTCTTCCAACTTACATGATTTTGTGATGTTATGCATTTAATTTCTTGAGTGCTTAATTTTCAATCTCAAATGTTAATGAACTTGCTATCCTACAGTCATCTGTTCTCACATCAGTGTTACCTGTGCAACCTGTGCTATTCCTTTTTCAGTACTTGTTCCCCATTAAAAATAAAAAGTGAGAGATATCATTTCAGCATTAGTTTATATATTTTTTGTGATAACAGGTTTTTATAAAGGTGTTCCTATTTCAGATTTTTTTAGACATTACTTATTTCATCTCTTTCCTAATGCCTTTTTACATTCATATTTTTTCTCTTAAAAGCACTCTACTAATCACTTTCAGTCACTGATACTTGGCTCACAACATAGGCTAAAAAGAATACATCATAAATGTGAGTATACATCATCCAAATGTTTGAAACTTGCTGATATTTTATATTCTCATTGAATTTTGTGCATCATTATGCACTTAGGGATCTAATGTGTGCATAAATTATATTTGAATATGCCAACTGTTTCTAAAAGATTTACTTAACTATATTATACATTTTGGGAGCATGACTTTGAATCAACAGCTGGCTCAGATACTTTTTTAGGGTGTGAGAAGATCCAAATTTGTGCCATGTTGCATCAGTTTTCAAATGAATGTCTGTATGAATGATCAACTATGATTTGATCCACAAATCAAAATAATGAACCAGAAAATACGCAATGAGCCATTAGATACCCAGTCTTGTCTTGCCAAAGTGAAAGGCTACTGGTCTTGTTTCCCAAGATGGGTAGGGCAACTAAACTCTTATTAAACAGAAACAAAGTAAGGCCCCATTACTCTGCAGCATTTGTAATAAAATTTCATAATCTTAATAAGTTCTACTGTCTTGTGTTGCTGTTCTTAGCCAGATTGTGCCACCAGACAGTGCTAAAATGTTCCAAATTTTTTCACTGGAATTGACATTGAACCAGCTCCCTATTGAATATCTTGACCCTTTCTTTAATAACTATTATTTCTGCCTTTTAACAGCTCTCAAAATTTAGACTGTGTTATAATCATAAAACTTCTCAAATGGGAGAAATTGGTTATCTGTCCTTTTTCCTTTGTAATCAGCTGATATATGTATGCTATGTTGTCAGCCCAGTCCTCTCACGGCTGATTCACTATCATCTGCATGCAGATAACTCCTTACACTTCTCAACTGAAAACATATTGTTTTAATATAGCTCTCCATTATCCATTATTTTTATTCTCTTTGTGGAAGAACAGAATTAAACAGTTAAAAAACTGTTGGGTTTGAGCTTTATGTATTGAAGCATGTGCAGCTGATTTGAGTCACTTGCACAAATTCAAATCAGACAAGAATTTAGCAGTTAGCTCCATGCCATGTACTCTGAAAGAAAGCCAGGTTTGCTGAAGTGTACATCAGTTTACCTCTGAAGTTTGATCTTCTATTTCTCATCCCAACAACATTTACTGCCATCTCTCTATATTTACTCCACTTCTAAATACATCTGCAATTGTTTCTTTCATTTTGTAACACATTTATGAGGGGTTTAAAGTCTTAAAGTAACTTTGAAATTTATTTTAGAAAAATATTTATTGCTAATCCTGTACAACTAACTTCTTAATTTGTGCCAGCAAGCATCTTTGTGACATGATTTAGTGCACTAGTTGTGAGCACAAGTCATTAAATTCACATGTAGAATTGCTTAAAATACTTGTCTAGCAAGCCAGGTAGTTATATAGTTCAGGGAAAGATTTGCAGATGTTTAAAACTCTGCTATGTAACCGTGGATAAAATAACATATTAAAATATTCCTTTCTTACTTGCGTAGAGAATCTCTTTGTTTAACATTCAGACATGCACTTGCCATCAAACCTGTTTTGATTCGATATACAAATTAAAACCTAGTCCTAAGAGTTACCGAAAATATTAGTTAGAATACTTAAAGAATAAAATCTGCTTTGGTTACACTCATTACAGGCCAAACATTGTTTGAAACAAAATTACATGTCCATTACAGTTACATCAGGACTCCCTTGATTCACGGCAATATTACTAGAATTAGTGTTTTAAAAGGAGAAAGGAGTAAAGGCATTGTAGTGACACAGAATCCCTGTAGCATCATTTAAGAACTATGGTAGTAAAACTATAGCCAAGTCCCCCAAACAATAATTAATTAACTGACTACTACTGAATCTTGCATATTTTTCAAATTTTCATATGCCTTTTACTGAACAACATCATGAGTACTTCTAATGCTGTAATTTAATCTGTGGAATTTTTAAGATCAGTAGAAATATATTTTAAAATTGAAAGAAAACAACCATGTTCTTGCTAAGAACATTTATTGTCCCCCCCCCATTAGGCACAAGAAGTCACTGAACTTATGGATTGAGCCAAGATGACATGTTAGAAACAGACCTGAAACTCTACAGTTATTCAACAGAAATCTTTTACTTCTTTTACACTGCTGTGCATTTTACTCCAGCTGTAAATAAGAGCAGTACTTCTCAATATATGAATTTTCAGTACCTGTATGTAGAAAAAAAAAGCACTCCTTCAACAGCATAACAAGGCTTAAAAGAAAGCAGCAGAATTATGCACAAAGATGGATCAGATTATTTATTAAATACCAAACCTAATTTATTTCCAGATATACTTTCTATTACTCAACAATTCCCATTCTTAATTTATAGACAAAGACAATTCATTAAGTCTGAGAAAAAGTACCAGTGCTAAGAGCTTTGTTGGACTTCTATGGTGAAAATTTCTGAAAAATGCATATTGTGAAGTGCATTTCAAAGGTAATATTTCAAAGAAATTTATGTATATAAGTACAAAATGAATTAAGGAAGCAAACTGCTAAATGAACCTGCAAATAGCAAACTTCAGCTTAAAAGCAACTGATCTTTTTTTAATGTGCCAAAAACTGATTTCAGGACTCTGAACTGATGCTACAGCAAATAATGATTGTAAAACATTCCCAACATTTAATCTCCACTCTTCAGCTTTCAAAATACCTAAAGTGTCCAAGAAGTGCATTCTTTCAGCAATTTAAGCTGTACTCAGTACTGTCTGTGAGAAAAATTAGATACGTTAAGGTCCCAGCAGTTAACAAAGGAGTATTGTGACAGATTCTGGACATTAATTTCAACTTAGAAAAATCCAGGCAGAGTCAGAGCGGAGAAGGCTGCACACAAAACTGCCACATCCCACCTGGCTAAAGCACATAAATTCTTGAGTTAGCACCTGTGCTTGGTTGTGGAGGTTTCTACATACACTGATGCCTGGGCACCTTGATGATCCAGACTGGAAATCTATTACTTGCATCACTGCTCATTTATGGAATTCATGTGGTTTTCACAATGAGAACCAGAGTTAGCGGGTGTACAAATGGTGTGTGCATGGCCATATCTGGCCTTGGTATGGGACAGAGGCTGGAAACATGCTTGAGAAACACTCCTGGAAACAGCTTGGAACTCTGAAGTGGTACTGCCTGCTGAAACATACTGTGCACCAAAACTGGTTTATTCAAATCCTGAGCAGAACTCTGCTTAATAAGCCTTACTACTTGACAGTTTCCTTGGCTACAGAACAAAAACTAAGCAGGGTAATACCATTAGAATAGCTTGTGATCCTCAGATCCTTTAGTTTCAACAGTGGCCATGCTGTTAAAAAAACCTTGTAAATATATGCCTGTTCCCCACCTCTCTCCCGTCATTTCTTTCTGAGCTCTGTGAATTTGAGCTTGAATTTGAATTTTAGCTGAAACTAATGGTAGAATATATGAAAGATATAACACTCCTGATACATACCTCTATTAGGAACTCAAACCCAATTAGATTGCTTGACACCAAAGAAATAAACATTTAAAATGTATTTATGTTGATTACTAGGATTGCAAATTGTTCTGTATTATTTATTTAAAGGTTAGTTCAATTCCTCTTAAGGATGATCATAGATGCAACAAATTCCCACACAATTTTAAGAAGTGATTAAGCACAGAATGAGAAGATCAAAAAAGATCTTTATTTGGTACATAGCTACATACAATGAAGACTTTGGAAACAACCAGCAGAATTCAGACATAAGTCTAGAAAAAATGGTGAAGGACAGGGCAGGAGAGGGATTGGGGATAGCACAGGGCAGAGGCAGAATCCTCAGGCTTTTACCTTGCAAACTAGTACTACTACTTTTTAATTCAGGCAATAGGGCAGGGAGGGGGGTGGAAGATAAAAGTACAGTTTACTCAGGTCAGATTCATTCAAATAACTAAACTGGATATTTGAAATTTAGAAGGGAAAATTCAGTTTCTTTCTACCACCTTCTTCCTGCAAGGCTACCCATTTCTGATTTCTGTGAAAACAGACCTTTCAGTCTTTATACTCCATTCACTCATTTCTTCTTAACCCTTTTGGGAAGGGCTGGTAGCCTTACATCTTGACAAAACAAGCACTAAGAAGATCCCTCAATCTGCTTTCATGACGTGTTGGCTACCAAGTACCACATCTGAAATATTTCTACACGAATGCACACAGCATGAGCAATAAACAAGTGGAGCTCAAAGCTTTGGCCCAGTCCCAGAGATGTGATATCATTGGCATAAGTGAAACCTGGTGGGTTGAGTCTGCAACTGAAGTGCCCTGTTGGATGGTTACAGGCTCTTCAGAAGGGATAGACAGGGCAGAAGAGGCAGAGGGGTGGCATTGTATGTAATAGAAGGGTCAGAATGTTGGAGCTCACAGTTGGCAATGACACAGCTGAGAGCCTGTGGGGATATGAAAACTGCAAAAACACAGAAACATCCTAGAATGATAAGGCCTAAAACAGCCTCCAGATGTCCATTATTACCACACCTTCAAGGCTATCTAGCCTGCAGTTACTGTCCACTCCCTAGCCTGCTCGAAGTCTGCTTTCTATCACTGTTCACTCCCCTATACTTCATGGTCATAAATATAATTAACTACACATTCCTTTCCTTTTAGTTAACAATGTATTCCTTTGATTATAACGTATCTTCCCGTGTTTATCATAACCCAGCCCCTTGATTATAATGAATTGCCTACTAACACTATATATTGTGAGATGCAGTTTCAATAAATGCTCTTTGTTTTTACCCCAAAATGGAGAAATGGTTTTGGACCGTAACAGGAGCCTCTGGGTAAGAATCAATGGGGAAACAAATAATGTGGATGTCATTGTGGAAGTCTGCTCTAGACCTCCCAGCCAGGACAATGACACTGACAAATTCTTTGAGGAACTAAGGAACACTTCCAAGTCAACTGCCCTTGTCCTTATGGGGGACTTCCACTTGCCAGAAATTGACTGGGAACATCACACAGATGGTACAACCTTGGCTAGAGGATTCCTAAAAAAACCTGGATGACAACTTTATGGAACAGGTTCTAAGGGAGCCAATTCAGGAAGATGCTTTCTTTAATCTGCTGCTTGTCAACAGCATGTATTTTGTGAGCAAAGTGAAGATTCGTGGCTGTCTGGGCCACAGTGACCACAAAGTGATTTAGTTTAAAATCTCTGTTGGCAGGAGGAAAAGTGCCAGCATAGACATGAGAAGAGCAGACTTCAGGCTGCTCATGGAGTTAGTAAGTAAGATCACCTGGGAAAATGTTTTTGCAGGTGCTGGGGTCCATCAGTGCTGGTCACCTTTCAAACATGACCTCCTAAGACTATAGAAGCAGGCAATTCCCAAATGTCGGAAGTCAAGAAGGGGAGGCAGAAGCCCAGCTTGGCTGAGCAGGGATTTTCTTTTGGAAATAAGGCAAAAAAGGGAAAGTGTATGCCCAGTGGAACCAAGGTCAAGTGACATGGGAAGAAGTCAGAGATGCTGCTTGCCACTACAGGAAGAAAATTTGTGTGGCCAAAGCTCAACTGGAGTTGAAGCTGACAAGAATTGTGGGGAACCATAAAAAGAATTTTTTCAAACACATTAATGGCAATGGGCAGTATAGAAATATCATCTGCCCATTACAAGATGAGGATGGTAACCTCACAAACAGGGACAGAGACAAGGCAGAGGTGTTTAATGTTTTATTTGCCTCTGTCTTCAACAGAGATAACAGATCAAAGGGGTCTCAGTGCCCTGAGCTGGAGGACCATGACTGTGAGACTGATCAGCTCCCAGTTGATCTTGAACTTGTGTGGAATCTACTGTTCCAGCTAGATCCCTACAAATCCATGGTGCCTGATGGGATTCATCCCAGAATCCAGGAAGAGCTGGCTGATCTCATCTCAAAACCTTTATCAATTACTTTTGAGTGGTGTTGGGAATCTGAAGAGGTCCCAGCAGACTAGAAGCTGGTAAATGGTGTCCCAGTTTTCAAGAAGGGCAAGTAGCAGGACTTCAGAAACTACAGGCCTGTCAGTCTCATTCCAGTGCCTGGTATGAAAAAGATTATTATGGGAAGTATTGAAAATAACCTGAAAGACAACACAGTCACTGGTCACAGCCCGCACAGCTTCATGAGAGGAAAGTCCTGCTTATCAAACCTGATTTCCTTTTATGACAAGGGAACCCACCTGGCTGATCAAGGGAAGCCAGTTGATGTCATCTTTTTGGATTTCAGTAAAGCTTTCCATACTGGCTCTCATAGTATCCTGCTGGACAAAATGTCCAGCCCACAGCTGAATAAACACATCATGTGGTGGGTGAGCAATTGGCTCATGGGTCAAGCACAGTGAATGGGGTAACAGCAGACTGGTGACCTGTCACTAGTGGGGTTCCACAGGGCTCCATCTTGGGCCCTGTGTTCTTCAACATCTTCGCAAACCACTTGGATGCAGGACCGCAAGTCTGCAGATGACACAAAGCTGGGAGGAGCTTTGACTCCCTCAAAGGCAGGGAGGCCCTGCAGAGAAACCTTGACAAATTAGAGCGCTGGCAATCACCAATCATATGAAGTTCAACAAGGGGAAATGTTGCATTCTGCCCCTGGGATGAGGTGACTCTGGATGTTCATACAGACTGGGGAATGAGATGCTGGAAAGCAGTGGCGCAGAAAGGGATCTGGGAGTCCTGGTCAATGTCAAGTTGAATCTGAGTCAGCAGTGCCCTGGCAGCCAGGAGGGCCAACCCTGTCCTGGGGGGCATCAGGCAAAGCATCACCAGCCGGGCAAGGGAGGGGATTGTCCCACTCTGCTCTGCACTGGGGCAGCCTCACCTTGGATGTTGTGGGCAGTTTTGAGCACCGCAATATAAGAAAGATATTAAACAATTTGAGAGCATCTAAAGGAGGACAATGAAGATGGTGAAGGGCCTTGAGGGGAAGCCGTATGAGGAGTGGCTGAGGGCACTTGGTCTGTTCAGCCTGGAGAAGAGGACACTGAGACGAGACCTCATTGCAATTACAACTTCCTTGTGAGGGGAAGAGGAGGGGCAGACACTGATCTCTTCTCTCTGGTGACCAGAACCCGAGTAGAATGCCCTGAAGTTGTGTCAGGCAAAGTTTAGGTTGGATATTAAAAATAAGTTTCTTCATCCAGAGGGTGGTTGGGCACTGGAATAGGCTCCCCAGGGAAGTAGTGGTCACAGCACCAAGCCTGACAGAGTTCAAGAAGTGTTTCGGTGATACTCTCTTGCACATGATCCTGTGAAGGCCTAAGGGTTGCACTTGATGGTCCTTGTGGGTCCCTTCCAACTTGGCAGTTTATGTGATTTGTCTTTTTTCCTCTTCTATTTATTCATCCCTTTAAAACCCATCTCTTGCTTGTTCAACAATCTGTCTTCCCTCTTCCATTCTCAGTTTCTCTTTCTTGACTCCCTTTTGATACACCTTTTCTGCTTTTCTCCTATTCTGGATTGTGCATAAGCATATAATCTTTCAGTGTTTGGTAATGTATCTAGCGATAATTTTCCAATCACACACACACACACAAACACACACACACAAACACACACACACACACACACACACACACATTATTTCATTTGTTACTTGTTTGTTGTAATCTGCTTCACTTTTGCCAGTGAACACATTAGGAAACCACACCTCTTGGTGGGCAACATTTACCCAAATGCCTCAGGAAGGCAGAATGCCTGTGCTTGCAACAAAAGATGTGTAAAAGAGAAGTAAGGGAAAGAAAAGAGGAAAGAAACCAGTGCAGACCTGTAATTATTGTCTTTCTACTGATGTAGTTCGATGATAAATGTCTGAATCAGAGAGCCTTCACAGTCACAGGTGTGTAAAGCCACCTATGCAGAGTAACTTGGATTTTTTATGTCCTTTACAAATGCTCACAAGTTGCACTGTGGTTTGAACAACACGTTTACCTTTTGAAAAATGGTGTGAAGAAGTATTGCTACCACATTTACATATTTATAGTATGGCTTGCTCTGAAACTGTTGGAGGAGATTGCCTTGCTTAAAGCCTGGCTCAAAGCCTGGCTCAATGATTCCTGCAGGATATTTTTTCCTGCAGTATCCAACTACCATATGGAGTGCCAAGTAGCATAAAAGAGATTTCAGAAGCAATTCTGTGATTACGGTTACTATACATTAAAGGCACGGAAGAACTATTGTAAATTATCTGTATGGTTCTTGCATAATAAATTACTTTGCTTAGATCACAGGTGACAGGCTTCCATTACAGATAATTTTGTTTAAATGCACAGCAATGTTTTAAACAAATGACTCCTAGCATCGGAACTCCTGTGATTCTGACAGTATCTCATTCCAGCACTGCCATTAAATGCCTCCTGAATGACCTTGAGCAAATCATTCTTCGCCCCACTCCCCTTGTTACCTCACCTCCTGTGGTCTGCCCATCTTAGGTATTCAGACAGTGACAGTCTCTGGAGAGATCATTTTATCACTTTTTAAATTCTTAATGCAGTGGAGCCTATCCTAGTCTGTAGGACCTTCTGCAATAAATACTTATTAATAATTGTAATTAATCATACTAATTGGATGGGGTTTGGAACATGTCTGGCAAGAAGAAGTAAGAGTCAATTATTTCAAAGATTAGACCTGAGGATGAGTTGCAATGAGCAATGGTTGAGGACCATACAAGTAGCACCACCTGTGAAGCCTTTGATTGAAATGACTCAGCACAGGGAGGACAGAGGGAGGATAAGAATCCTCTTCTCCATAGCAACCTTCAGCTCTCTCAGATATGAAGCTATTCTTTCCTCTACTGAAATTGTGTGATATTTTCTATGATCACTCTGTTGTCCACTAACGTATTTCTGTCCATAGCCACTACTCAGCTCTTGGGCAGCATTTACTGCTCCTCCTGGCAATCAGTAGCATTTTGTTCTATATCCTCCTCCGAACCTCTTGCATTTTTTTGTTTGTTATTTGTCACTTTTTGAACTCTTTCATTAATTGGAATTCTAGCTCAGAAAGTTCATGAAGCCTATGAGAAGGAAAGCCCCAGTAGAAGTACACTCTCCAGTTCCTGGAAGAACTGATGTTCTAAATTTCTTGATTAATTTGAAGAGTACATGCACTCTATGCACTGACTGAAGCAGGTGTCTTACAGCAAACAAGAAGTGCAAGATTATATAATTTAAAATTGCACCAAAGCCCAAAATGATTGAATTACGATTACAGAGACAGCTTCAGTCATTTTCCAACTGTCTAGCACTCAAGTGGTCAAACGAATACTGTTGTTCTTTTATCTTAGGGTTTTCTGGCTTTGTGGAGCTTCTTAGGTTTAAAAGTGATAAACAAGTATGACTTTTCAATCTCTCAGTTTGAGACAATCCTCTAAAATTCACGAATCATGTTGGTCTTTTTCCCTCAAGTTCTGAGGGGAGTGTATACCAGTAATCAGAGCCTTTTCACTTTATTTTCAGTGGACTTGTTTTTCATCTCTCCTCTCCCCTCTTCTGTTGCAGTCTCCTTTCCTTAAACACCTTTTACTCCCTCCCCCTCTACTGCTTCAAATCTGCCCACTTGGTTTCTCTTGCCAGCAACTCTCCTACTCATCATGCCAATATTCCCTCCTTAAACACCCCCCTGAGTCTTCCTCTTCATTCGCAGGCTTTGCAGCTAGGCTGTTTTTCTCCTTGTGCATCAAGATAGTTTTCCCCTTTTGATTTCCACAGCCAAGCTCCACACCAATTTGGTATTATCAAGAATCAATTAAAGAACATCTGAAATGACTAGGACAGACCTGATCTTCAAAAAATCTTAGCAATCAACCTCTCATAAAACTCTGCATAACACATAGAATCTGTAATTTTTCAGAAATTCTTATTTTGGTTGCATATAGGATAATGTTTTCACTGAGGTGCCCACACTCATGTGTTTGACACCACATACCCTGTGCCATAGCATGCGAAATCTAAATCTTTCCAAGGAGGTAAGTTTAGATACCAGGAAAAAAATTCGTAAAATCTAGACAAAGGAATTACTACTAATTTAGCTTAAGTTTTACCCCTTTTTACATTTTAGGAGAGACCAATACCTAATGCACCAATAATAACTGGTCCAGTCATCTTAGACGAAGATGGAAACAAATGAAAACTAGGTTTTATATCAGAAATTAGAAGACTATCAATCAGTTTTAAAATTATGGGGCTACCTGTGTCTCGTAATGTGGAGATGTACATTGTAAGTGCTCATTCCTTCACACACTGTGTTACTTTCTGAGTGTGTCTGTGTGACTTTTCCCTCCTGTGCCTGCATAGACACCTGAGAACTTCTAGGGAGCTGGAGGCTGAATGGGAGGTCAGCAGTGCTAAACATGCCTCTCTGCTGAGTCCCTTCCAGTTACTGAAGTTTGTTTAGATGAATTCCCATCTCTGAAGGACTGGCTTCTCTCCTTGCTGGGAAGAAACCATATCTGAGGCAAAAAAGTGGTAAGAGCCAGGGCTCTGAGGGCACTGCCAGGACATCATGTCCCTACCCAGACACAGCCCTGTGGCTCCCCCCCACCTGCCCATGACCCAGGACCCCACACCATCTCTCCTGGGGCATCACCTGTCTCACTGACACCACATCAGGGCTGGTGTTCATCTCCTCCCAGGCCTGCCCTGCTTGGCCTTGGGCCTTGCTGACCTGGGCTCACCCACATAGCAAACAAATTAGAGTTTGTAAGTTTGTTTTCTTAACAACCTTGAAGTCCTCAGAAAGGTAAGAAGAGCAAGAGAAAAAGACATGGTTTGCCTCATGCTTTTCATGCACTGAGGAATGGTATGGGTGATGCAGAAATAATGAATTTACTCGTCTTTGGTGATGGAAATATTAGAAACTCGTAAGTGAAAGAAGTCATTTGAAAGTTTCTTACAATTATCATGATGTCCTTGGACAGATTGCTTTTTTTCTGTTCCTGACATAAATAGGACACAATAAATATTAAGGAGAAGGTCAATGCAATGCATCATTTATGTTGTTTTTAATATCTGGATTTTAAAAATCCAGGAAAAAAAGTAGAAGGTAGTTTTAAAGCACTTTGAATACATGTGTATTTTATGGATCTAAGTCAAGTGGGTAAAATACACCCACATATTCATATGCAATACAAACACACTTTTTGTCTAATTCCAGACTGACTTTTAGAGCACTTTTAGTTAATACATAATGTACAATGAATTCTTTTTTTTTTTTTTTGTGATTATTCTGATACTCCTAAATTAATTTAACTGGTTTTCCTTCTAGATACACAACAGCATCTTCTAAATGGTGACACAGAGTATTTGTTGCTTTCTGGACGGGAGGAGTAGTTGATGATAGGGTTTCCTCAGGAGGGAACGTGGCAATCGGCTGATGAATACACAGTGAATAATCTCCTGAAAATTCATGAGAGCTGAAAAAAGTGTTAGTTATCAAGACTTCAGGCTTAGTAAAAGAAATACAAATAATCTAAGCAAATGGTTGTTTGAATAACTGTAAAGGTATGTGTCTACTTCTTGTAGCAAGGAAGATGCATTTTGTATTTTTCTGTCTACAGAACCTCACACAGTTATTGTCGCAGAGAGAGAAAAGAGAAACTAAGAGAAAAGAACAGTTTTCTTTCAGCTTTCTGGTTCTGTTGTCTCAGTGCTAACTGGTGTAAGTTACTGGAATGAAGTGATGAACTGCATCTATAGACACAGAGGATCTGGAACTATTGTGAGCACTTCTCAGAGAACAAGAACCACATTAAAACTGCAGCTTGAAATATAATTTCCAAACAAGATTACAATTGCAGTCTTCAACATCTTCATAAGGAGGAGCAGAGGGGAAGGTACCAGTCTCTTCACTCTTATGATCAGTGACAGGGCTTGAGGAAATGGCATGAAGCTGTGTCAGGGGAGGTTTAGACTGGATATCAGGAAAAAGTTTCCCATCCAGAGGATAGTTGAGAATTGGAAAGAGTCCCCAGTGAAGTGGTCACAGCACCACACCTGTGCGAGCTCAAAAAGCGTTTGGATAATACTCACAGGCACATGATGTGACTCAGAGTGTCCTGTGCAGGGCCAGGAGTTGGAGTTGATGATCCTGATGGGTCCCTTCCAGCTAGGCATATTCTAGGATTCTATTCTATGATTCCATGAGAATTATCAGAATATGTCTGCCTTGCAACTACAAAATAGCACTCCATGGCAGTCATTATCTTAGTTTAACAAACGAATATAACATGACTGTCTGTATGGTTCAATGCTTAAGAATAAACCCAACCCGTTAAAGTGCCTCAAACTGATGCCTGTTATCACAGCCAGGTTATTACTCACTTGCCCAGGGCCAGAGGCAAGCAAGATATTTGGTCCTGTCTCTCAGCACAGGCTGTATTTGTTACAAGTGGCCCATGTCACACTTTCAAGCTTCTGATTACAGTGGAAAGATACTCTTAATAAAGTAACATTGACAAGAAGAATAGAAATGCCACTTCCCCTTTGGAGAAATTAGGAGTGGAAAACAGTTTTAAACCTCACCAAGATTGATCATTACTGACTTTTCCGAGCTGATGAATAAGGAGAAAGAATCAAATCTGTTGTAACTTCACCTGACAACTAATAATCTCTAGGACATGTAGACAAACAGACCACATATCTGTGAACTGAAGAAGTACACTGTAAGGGCCTGATCTCAACACACTGTAGTTAATAACACTCCTTAGTTCGGAAAAAAAAAAAAAAAACAACCAAAAAAAAAACGAAAAAACCCCCCCAAAACCAACTTAGGGACTTTTTCCTTCTTCTCCCACTCCTATTCTCCACCTCCCACTTCTGATATATTATAAGAAAAATCTCAGACACATGATGGAACAGTTGATTTTTTTTTCTGTGACCCACTCCATCAAATTAAAGAAGCACCACTGGTAAAGCACCACAGTGTATAAGCAGCAGAATAAGCCTGAGTGCCTTCAGCACATTTGAGAGAAGCACTATAAATGAGCCTGTGTGATTCTCCTTGTCATGTTGTAGATGTTACACAAAATTCTGCACCAAAGATTTGTTGTCTTGAATTTTGTGGGAAGCAAATACTAAAAAAATGACAGAAGTGGCCAGCAAGTGAACTTCACTTCCATGAAAAATGTAGAAGAGAAATGTATCCTTTAAGTAGACAAAGTTAAGCCATCTTGCTTTCTGTCTTTTTCTCACAAACTGTCCAAAAGAAAAAGATCCTAAAAATCTCTCTTGTAGACAGCTATGCAGCAATACTAAATAATTCACTGGACTCTTCCAGAAGACCAGCAGACCTTTTCCTTTTCCTTTTCCCAGTGTGATCACAAATAAAAGTATAATATACTAAATCTGGATATAGCTGAGTGTATTTCTAAACAGGAAATGAGGAACAATAATAATTACTTAGTATCTCTCAAACATTTTGAGTATAGCTTATTACTTTTCTTATGTTTAAAGGTACCTTTACCACTAGTGTTTATAAATGAAATTTAAATCATCAATGAATGTGAAAAAAAGGCAAAGATAAAATGTCATGGTCAGTCCCCATACTTTAAAATTATTGGCCATTCTCCTGCAATTTATTTAACAGTGTAGCTCTAAATAATGAAAACAACATAGGAAAAAATCTATTTAATTTCATTATTAAAAAAAATACATATATGATGCAGATTTAATACGACTTCAGTTCAAGATAAATAAGTGCTATAAAATGATACAAAACTGCCATCATTTTCAGGAGGAGCTGCCATTGGTGACTACTGAAGAAATGAGTCAATGATTGATTTATGAATACACCTTCAGCTCTATATAAATGGTTGCTTTTTCACTCAGAGCAAGCCTTTTGACTTATTGGCTTGTTTCTCTTCCAATAATACAACTTTGCTGTTTAGGCAGAAACTGTTAGGGCAGACATCACCCTAACTGTGAAACACTGGATGTGTGTTTGTACAGGTCCTACCAAAAAGCTTCTCAATCCCTTCAGTTCCACCTAGAGGCGTGAGCGCACAACAGCAGCAGGCATCGCCGGGGGGCAAAGTATGAAACGTGTGGAACTACGAAAGCATAGATTTTATGGATTTGTGCCTTGGTGTCTGATTCTCAGATCCAGATGAAGATTTCCCTGTGTTAAAAACATTTATAAATCTCTTTCTGGATAGATCGTCTTGCGGCTGAAGCTCCGGAGCGGAGCTGCAGCATCTCCTGCCGGCGCGTCCCTCGGGTAACCCGGTCACTCACTCACATGAGTCTGTAGAAAGTGAGCCAAGCACCTCCGGATGGGCATACATCCAAGCACACACTTGAAGAGAGGTGAAATCAGTGTTATCACGAGTCCCATCTCCTGAAGTCGGTTTGGTCAACCTGAAAGTTCAGTTTGTCACAGGAGGCAAAGATGAGTATCTGGAAAGGTCCGCTAAAATACACCTTCAGATTGATTAGGCTGAGGGTTTCTTTTCTCCTATGTCTACAGAGAACTCTGGATTCCGTGATTAAGCTACTGGAAAGGAAAATGTTAAAATGACAAAGCATTTCTGTGACTAAGTTTCTAAGCCTGTGAAAAACACTAATTTTGTTTTATGACTCCTGGTTTTCCAGTATTAATATCCACACATACAATGACAACTATAATACTCTTTCAAATGTTATCCTAGTGATATACAATTAAGTTATGAGCTGCCAAATTTACTGGAAATGAGTACTCAGAATACACAGTGCTGAAGTTCACACATTTGATTACACTTCAGACATACTCAGCAAAAAGTTCACAGGTCACACTCCCATCTCATATGGTTTGGTGTTGCTTGACAGATTTCAAGTTACACTTAATTATAGCAGATGAGAATCTTCCCGCATGTCTGTTAAAACTCATTAAGCCAATGACCATTATTGAAGACTAGTCAATAAATATGAAAAAGTAATTTTTGCATAAAAACATGTTTCTAATATTTGTATTATTCCTATGTCTTTTATTAGATAGTAGTCTTCTGTAGAGGTATTTCCTGTGGAAAACAGAGGAACGTGAGGTATTTTAATACTTCTAAGACTTAACTCTTCACGTTTCGCTATTTCTACTCTCATCAGAACCGCTGTTCCAGAAGCTTCTGATGCAAGTTTTCTCCCAGAGAAAATGGTTCACTTAAATCTTCTCAGGTGAATAATATTTTGGATCAGGTAACAATATTTCATATCTTCCATTTTAACAGAAGAAACTTTAAGAATGAACTATTCTATTTATTTTTATTTTATTGAGTCAATTAATGATCACTAAATCCAAAGTTATTTCATGTAAGTCACTCTTTTGCAATCAGTGTGTTTATTGCTTGCCAAAAGCAACTTTTGAAATGGCAACATACAGCATTCAATTAATGAAAATAAAAATTTCTGTCAGCTCTGATGTGTTGGAATAATGAGATCCCACCCTTTGTGCAGTACAGTTCTAAGTCATATTTATTTCCCTGCAAACTTTAAAATAGGCTCACCAAAGGTCAAATCTGACATTTGTATTTAAGAAGAATATCTAATTCTATTTCATTAGAAGATGCTTTACCAGCTTTTTTCAAATCAATTTTGACTCAAACAGATTACCACTTACTTCTTTGTCCTCCTCCACATCATTAATGTGCAATATTACATCTATGTGCTCTGCTTTTGTCACTCACACTCAAGAACAATGAATTCAGATTGAAAATGATGTGAAAAAAGGGTTACTAGATTTTCTCTGTCCTGACAAACCATTCCAAAAGAGAAGTCAAAATGACCTTAAATTGTTAAATCTAGCAAAAGAGACTGAGAGAGATTTGAGAACAGCAGTTATATTCACCAGGAAAGTAGTGAAGGAAAAGAGAGGTTTAATCTGGACAACAATGGCACATGGACAAGTTTCAGTCTAACAGGTTTTGTGATAGAGCTTTAATCACTGAATCTTATAATGTGATTGCCTGCCAAAGCTGGTTGCTGTAACAAGTAATCCAGGAGACCCTGTCCAATTCTGTGTGACACAAAGTAAGAAAACACTGTGATAATGTTCTGTTGCAATTAGAGTCTCAGCAGTACTTTGAACTTCTAGTCAACTTTCTCCTGCATGCCTTTGGAAACACAGCTGTAGGATACATTAATCCTTTTCTGGGTTTAATTTCTCCAATGATGAAAAAAAGCTTAATTAATGAACCAGGTACAAAGGAAACTTGCTAGCAACTTACTTTAGCAAAACAAATGTTAGGTGTTTCAAAGATGTATCTGAATTTCTGAAAAGTGGTTACCTGAAAGGAAACCGTATTATGCTGTTACTTATGACCTTAAAATCCAAATCAGTCTATCTTGACATCTCCATGGGTAAGGTGAAAAGTTGTTATATCCACTGCACACATTTTATGTAATAAATAAATTAACTTTTATTGCAGTGAAGTTTAGAACTTATTTCAAATTTCTTACATTTGAAATTAAATTTAGGAAGAAATACTGGACAATTTCAAAATAATTTATCACAGGGAAAATCCACTATTAAGGAGACTCAGAACATCTGGATTCAAAATGAATCAAAATTTGTCTCAGTGGTATCCTTCCAATGGAAATATATATGCTATAATTTAATGTTAGAAGTCTGTTCTGACACCCAAAGGTGTGTGACATGCATATTTACATAAAAGTGAAGGAAGAAAATGAAAAGTGAAAGCTTCATTTTCGTCCCAGTGAAAAAAATGTCTTTAACTTCACTTTGGAATAGATGTATATTTAATTACAAGATATTGTATGTACTTGTAAAATTCAAAGGGTGAATTAAAAGAAAGTGCTACCTGGAAGCATGAGCAGTTCTGTAGCAGACAGATCCTGCAATAGTGCCAGAGGCAGTGTTGTAAGTCCCAGCACATTCACCAAAGGAGGAGATAGCCACAATAGTGGATGCTTTTACAACAGTTAGGAGAGACATATGCACTTAGGAAGTAATGGAGAAGGGATGGCCTACATGGAGATAATATTTGAGCTTGCCAGCATACAACATAATGCACAGGTTTTCTACAATGTAGATGAAAGGCACCCAGATCACACCTTACTGCTGTTCAAAGAAATATAACTTCACTTGGATTTTTTAGTATCTTGCAAACAGCCTTAGAATTAAAATAACTTACAAAACAGAGGAGAAGAAAACTTTAGACTAATCTAAATTCTCTGCATTTTTCTGGTAACTATTCTTACTTTGGTAGTAAAAGTCCAGATAATAGTCTTTCAAACATGGAGAGCTGAAAATGTTTTGGAGTACCTCAGACTGAAGGCTTCCACTTATTTTTTTCTTTTTACCCTCCTGTTATGTAATAGATATGCCTACATCTCATCTCTGTATCTGAAAGTTCGGCATTTGGGGAGTGTGGCTGGGTGGGAAGTAGCATATTAAGAGAAAAAATGATGCTATGGCTACAAAGCTGTCCGATTTAATACCTTCTGCATTTATAAATGGTGAGTTTTCCTTGACTCAAAAATATGCACTGGGTACCTTATATAGTCCATCATTTATAGAAATAGTTATATTTACTTAAGTCTACCCTACTGAGTTGAGAATTATGCGCTTTTTATCCTAACATTATATGTCTACTTAAGATCTTGTAAGTCACAGTGACATTTCTGCAGTTGATCCTTTTCCTGCAATTCTCTCCCTCAATAACAAACTCCAAACCCACCAGCATGATGCCTGATGAAGTATTTTGCATGGTTGTTGTCAATTTCTATACTAAGTTTGCATAAGGCATAATAATTGGAAAAGCAAAAAACATTCCAGTATGATTGAAAACTCCAGAAAGTCCTAGCTAGGAGAATATATTCAGAAATTGGAATCATTCAGAACTCTAAGTAACTCAGCCAAATCTTTTCACTGTGGTGTCTTTTACCCACATAACAAAAAGACATGATGTGGCCACACAATAAAGAACAGTGCATTTGTTTTCAGGTATTTGCATATTTTAGAGGCACTGACATTCTGATTAAATATGTTGTTCATCAACGTGAAAACCTGATAGATCAATAATAGACTTTCCTCAGATAATAACATGGACAGAGTTCTCAGTAGCTTCAGGAATATTTAAGAAGTCAAATAATTCTTTAACTCCTTTTAAATGATAGGAAGTAATGAGTATTTGTTCTGAGCACCAAGGCGCTGTTGTTTAGTACTGTCTGGTTGACCTTAACATATGCTTAAACTAGTTCAGAAACTACAGTTCAAATATTTGAATTCTGAAAGCATTATCATAAAAAGACAAAGATTAAAAAGAAGTATTCATGTGCTGTGAGTGAATAGAAGGAAGATATAAGCTAAAAAACTGATAGAGAAAAATTAAGAGAATGAGAAATATGAGCCTTCCACAGAGAAAGAAAATTACATGCAGTTACTTTTTCATGATTCTTTCTAGAATGTAAGAGCAAAAAGATAAATACTGGTATTATCATATCCTGTTAGAAAATATAGTAACACAAACACTTTATATTCCTAATGAATGAACCAGATTTAGTCTATTAATATACAATATATGGGAAATAAGTGAACTATGACAGTGTTCCTTATTATATATATATCAAGCTATAGATTTTTTTGTAAGTTAAGTCTTTCAGTCAAACTGTGAAATTCAATTATACAAATTGTTAGTGTTGCAGGCAAAAATATACATCTAGAGAGATGAGAAGATCTGTGTATTTTATAGCAGAGAGATAACATAATTTTCCTGAAATTACATAGAAAGATTTAAGATATGCAACATGAATTGAAATATCAGGAAAAATATTGCTTACAGGAACTTTTGCTGATCAGAAAAAGCAAATGTATATTTTCTTCTAGCAATGGACTGAAACAAATTACTTCCTACAGAACTTCTGACTAGAGAAGTTTTCTATGTTTTCTTTCCTGAAAGTCCCTCTCAAATCTAATCTGTCCATTTCCACCTAAGGGTTATTTCAGAGATTTTTTTTTTAAATGCCCACAGTATGAACATAAAAATAAACTGCACTATTAAAGTAATTTTTCATTACCCCCACTTTCTCTCTGAAGTCATTGCTGATACTCTGGGAAATATTTGCTCAAGATTTATACTGATTTTATGTGGAAGACAGACAAATCTTACAGAATAGTAAATTTCTAACTTTTGGGTCCTAATTCATCTCAACTTGCTATACACTGCTTCCACTTCTGCTACTCTGGATCAAAGACTAGAAGAAGGTAGGCAATTTCATTGTCCACATGCAGCGTCTTCAGTCAGATTCTTCCTTTAATGTGTCTGGCTTTTGCATTTAAACACTGACCATGACCACTGAATTTTTGACTGAGAGATCTCCCTCCACAACAAAACAAAGAAAACAGGTGGCCAGACACCAAACGTACCAATATGAACGTAAAGTGTGTGCACATATATGCAGACAGTAAATTATCTGACCAGTACTTAGCAAGTCAAAAGTTGCTATTATTTCAGTCTTAAATATTGAATGAAATGAATTTCTAGAAATGTGTACTTAAATAATCTTAATTGTATATCATAGTCTTAATCACATATGCTATAAGCATGTTTAGTTTAGAAATTACTATGTCCCCAGAAAGTGTTATTTTAGTCTAAGAAAAATTGTTCCTTTGCCATGATACAGCAGTGATTTGTCTCAGGTCCTGAATAATTTGATCTAGTTTAGTCTGTTTAGAAACAGAGAAAACTATCCTGCCTGTGCTGAGTTGTTTCTGCCACAGCAAGGCTGCTATCAGTATCCAAACCAGGAGCTGAAGGTAGTGTAGATATATTGACTCTCTAGTCACACTATAGTGACTAGGTGTAGAAATAGTTTGTGAATATTATTTTTCCCTTTGCATCTAGACATCTTTGGAGATAACTGGCAACTATAGTGATACTTGAAATACTGTGATCAATGTTACAGAGCACTGGATAGGAAAATCAAGAAAACCAGAAATAGCAAAATGTGGGTTGCTTCTTGGTAAGTGTTATTTTGCAGTTCATCACAAGTACAACACTGAAATGTTACCATTAGTCACATATACATGTTGCTGTTTTTATGCACACAAGAAAGACTTAAAACTGAAAAAAACATCTTCCAAAGTAAACAACAACACTATCACCATCTTGCTATTAGTATTTTCCCAAAGGGAGGGTTTTCCTCCTTACGCTCAAAACCACACAGAATAGGAAAACAACACAATATACAAACCAAAAAATGTACTCTGGAAGTTTGCATCTCTCTGTATACATACAGGAGGATCTAGAAAGCTTGAGGATATATGATGGAGGATATAAAATAATGTTTTTTAAATTTGTTTACTTAATTTTTAACATTGAAGACAACTTCAACTGAACAAGCTTACAGATGATCCTAAACATTGCCTGATTTCAGATTTCAGTTAAAAATATGTTTAAGCAATCTTAATCTAATATTTTGGCAAGATGTGGGTCTCAAGAGAAACTGAAACAGGAAAATCACATTTGAGAATTATTTTTTGGTGAACTAAAACATCAGAATCTTTGAGTTTGATTTTTAAAAAGCAACAAATGACTAGCAGGAAAATGCCTAATTTGGTTCAGATTTGGACTGATTCCAGCCCAGAGAAATTGTTGCTGAGAGATAGGTGTAAGTGTTTAAATAACATGACAATCATGACATTGAGAATAAAATTCACAAACCTGAGTTTGAACAGTGAATAGGGAGAGTTAGGTGCTTGACGGTAGTATTCACAGCAGCTTTGAGTAAAATACAGGTAAATGAATCAATAGAAAACTGGTAAATGAAATGTTAAGAATTCCACTTAGTTGGTGCCTACAGGGATGGACACCTGAAACCACTTTCCAATCACAGATAACTGTCATACAGGTGACTGGCTGATTCCCTTTTAAATGAAACTGCCAGAAAGATAGCAGCAATGTTGTCCCAAACACCTTTTACTTCAGTGAGGGACACTGGGATTTTTAAGTCCTCATCAGAGTTCAGAAACATCTTATCTCGGGGACTGGCAAATCTAGATTGAAGATCACTCTTTTTGCAACCTGTTGCACTGTACTGCAGTCTGCATGTAATATAATTAATAGAGCCAGAAAATGACAAGTAGGGAGACTGATCCTAACCAAATGATGATGCCTTTTTCCCTGGAAGGTATGGAATCCTGTTTCAGGGACTTCTATATTTGGCATTACAGAACCCCTGAATGTTCACATGGACTCAGAAGCTGTGGGTTCAGCATCTGCCTCTGCCTTCTCCTTCCCTTTTGACCACTATGGAAGTAAAACAAGCACATCTGGGCTTCAGATTTCTCATTTGTGAAGTGACAATTATTTTCCTTTTAAAAATGACCCTGACAAGGCCTAGGATACCAGTATAATCTTATTAGCAGCACTACTTTTAGCATCACAGGCTCCTTATAACTAGGGAAAATGAAGTAGAGAAAAAGTGTAGCCTCAGTACATGAGGCATCATCTCATGATGCACAGCTCATGTGCATCTTTACCAGTTCTGGCAGTTCATTCCAATGGGAAGAATTACTTATATGCAGAAAGGACACCACTTGACCTTCAGCGCTCTGACTGAGGTTTTATACTGAGAAGAGGTAGTTGTTTGCTTTTAGTCACAAATTCATCCAAAGTTAAATAGAAGTCACTGAAAGAAAACATGACAGTCCATAACGCCATTCTGATGCAGTCTCTTTTCAGAAAAGTGCTGTATTTCTATTGCCCTTATTTGGACAAGGGGTTTCAGTGTATTAAATTCTCCACTGTATCTACTGATGAATTGAGGTTTTGTTCAAGGTCTTCTTAGATGTGTCTTCTGTAGTTTTATTGAGGAAGGGAGTGGACAAGTAAAACAGAAAATTAGGACTTTGATGGTCAGTAAGACTATAAGAAATACTACTTTTTTCGTGCAAAAGCAGATCTCAATTATAATAAAATCCAAAATTAAGCTATCTCTGCATAACCATAAATGGGTCTACTCAAGTCTACTTAGATTCCCAAGCTTTTGCCATTGCACCATTTTTCTCTGTCCTTATCTGAGACATGCTTTTTAAGAAGGAGTACANCTTTAGCTACAGTTGTACTGTGGCCTTTAACAACCTACTGAAATTTTCTTTCAGGAGATAAATAATAAAGAGACTTTCAGTTAGGAAAGCAGAAGCTTAAATTTAGGGAGACAAACAGTGCCAATAATCTGACAGACAAGCTCCTTTAATGTGCAGATATCAAACTAAACTCACATAGATTGAAGATAATGAGCCTACTTACATAACTAATTGGAATGTATGCTATCTAGCATTTTGCTACATTATGGTTTTGTTTTACATTTTTCCACTAAAAGTTAGCAACAGGGACTAATCTGTACTTCTCACAGTTGGTGGGGAAAAAAATTACAAGTGTCATTGACATAGTATTTTTAAAAAATTCTAGCATTTTCACCCAGCTGGAGAGCAAGTTGAAAACACAAGGTACATTAACTGCAGTATTTAAAAATTACTGTATATGTAATTATCCCCAAAAAATTGAGGAAAAAAGCACATAGGCTGAAATAAAGTAACTTTAGATAGCTATTTCTAAGTTAACTGATGGTATGCAAAAAATCAAAATAAGTAAATATTGAACTATTTGGTAATCAGAACTTTTTTTTCTTTTTTCTGGAATGAAATGTGATCCTTATGTTATTCATTGCTTTTTTATTGCTGAAGTAGCTGCTTGGGAAGTTCCACATGTTTCACTGATTACATTAGTGTAAAGGGCAAAATATCTCCCAGACCAAAATTTCATTATTTTACACATTCTTCTGGAAAGACTGCATAAAATGTAATAAAACAATGTGATTTAATGATTATCAGATTTTATGTCCTGTACAGCATACTGAAGAAGACACTAAAATATGAGCGGAAGCAAAACCCAAACTTGAGAGCACATGGAATCACTCAGTGCATGTTACAAAACACCAGTTTTGGAATATTTATAAGATGCAGTTTGTGAAAGTCTTGTTATAACCCTTCTGATAATGCTTTATTGTTAATTAGTTTACTTACTATTTAGTGCTGTTTGCTGACAAGGGTATGGGTTCTCTCTTGTAGGTGTGGGTGTTCTCTTGTTAAAGTAATTTCAATTCACATGAGAAAATAAAGGTGCCAGATCAGAGGGTAGGGCAAAGGGGAGTGTAATCTAAGCCATTTGGTTCTAGCTTTTGAGTTTTAAAGTATATCACCCACTTCAATTAAGAAAGATAGTGATGAGGTTGTTACTTGGGTTTTAGCCCTTAGGAACTGATTTGAGAGGCAATCAAAAACACTGAGATACAATTGGTATTAATAAATCATGAGAAGGTTTTGTTCTTTATTTGTGTCACTACATAGAATGAGACTAGATTTTCTGCTTCACAAATTTCAGACCTTCTCATTAGTAAAAAATTATGGCAGAGGACTCATACAGCCAGAAAAGTTACCCTGATTGATTCTTTGCCTGTGTAAACTCATAAATGCTACATGCATTTTATAACAGGAATTGAAATGTGACAAAACTGCTTAAAACCACACAAAATGTTGTGCTGCACAGAAAAGAAAAGAAAAGAAAAGAAAAGAAAAGAAAAGAAAAGAAAAGAAAAGAAAAGAAAAGAAAAGAAAAGAAAAGAAAAGAAAAGAAAAGAAAAGAAAAGAAAAGAAAAGAAAAGAAAAGAAAAGAAAAGAAAAGAAAAGAAAAGAAAAGAAAAGAAAAGAAAAGAAAAGAAAAGAAAAGAAAAGAAAAGAAAAGAAAAGAAAAGAAAAGAAGAAAAGAAAAAAGACAAAGGATAAAAGAAAGTGTTGCTATGTATATGAGATCCTGGGCTTGTTTGCACTTTGATAATACGAAATACAGGATCTACACTGCTTTTAAACACATACTGGAAAGTATGTTCAATTCCAATTATGGCATTCATAAAGTTATGTAAGATTATGGTTTTTAAAATCCAAAAAGTCAAATATCTGACCATTCTATTTTCTTCTAACAGCTGTTTTAATGAGAATGGATTGACTGTGTACCACTTAACCACCTTCATTGAAATCCCTGCTTGTTAACTGTGATAACACAATGGAAGGCTGATGATATATTAAAGTTCTTTCACTTCATAAGTTTGTAAAGAGAGCAGAAAATGCTTCAAAAAGTGCTTTTGGGAACATAATCAGCCTTGAAGCATCACAAATATGCATTTTTTAGTATCTTACCTGAGTGTGGAGATAAGGTAGAACATTGTTTTGTTACCCCCTGATTCTCACTAAAAACTACTTTTTAGAAACCAAAAATTATGTCTCAAAGCACTCTCATTTTATTTTCTTTAAAAATATCTATGAAATAATTTACAATACTAACTTTATTTAATGCATTGCTTGTCCTCTGACAAGATACTGCTATCTTGTATATTGTCATGAAGATGTTTCCTTCATAGAGTTACTGGTTGTCACTAAGTCCTTAACAATGAACTTACAAAGCTGGAAAATGTCTATCCCCAAGAACTACAGACTCTACATATTAATTTACTTCTGAACTTCATTCTTCTATATCCAGTTCAGGAAGTTTAATGTCAATGGCACATATTTGGTATATTAAATTATGCTTATTAGTTTTAATTTTGCTTGCAAGGAAAGCAGCTTTATGAGATCATTATTTATAGTCTGATGGTCAGGGCTATCTCCTGGAAAGAAGAAGATTTTAACCTTAGGTTATTTCACAAAAGGCCACCCTTATTTCATTATTAAGTATGTATTTACCCCAAGGACATAATTTGAAAACCCATATCCTGAGGCAGAAATTGATATATAGGGCAGAACTCAGTCTGGTGTTGAAACTTCTAAATTTAGATACCTATAGGTAAGCAAAGTATTTAAGTTTCCATTAGTCAAAGGACTTTTTTAAAGTACAATCTATAGAACCTAAAGGATAGTTTACCTGTATATGGTACACAATGACAGTGGCACTTGCATGTGCATATACACATCTGAGTGTTTCAATTTTCTCGATTTTGTGGTAAATTCTGCTGTTAGCAATTGATTTTATTTCCCACATATGAGAGATATCTTTTGGTGCCTATGCCTTCACCTGCCTTGAAAGGCCTAATTTTCTTCTATCTATATCCTGAAATTGTTCTACATGCCTGTATTAAGGGATCTAAATTGAGCCTTTAATATTAACCCTTAATTGTAGGGCAAATTAAAACACATTTACATATCAAGTATTTACAATTTCCCAGCTTTATGCAGATTGCTGTCTTAGCCTGATTAACAGAAAAGGATAGGTGTTTTGTTTAGTTGCTATGAATCACTTCTTGCAGTTCTTGCCTCTCATTTGGCTATACAGAACATTTTGACATCAAGTTTAAGGAAAATAAATCATCCTGGTGCATTCAATGCCTTATGCTTTAGACTTCCACACTTAATTTAGACACTTTAAATGCAGTAAATCAGGCCAAAAAAAGTGCTTGAATATTTTCTCACATTAACAAAACATAATTCTCACCTTGCATCAGCTTGCATTTGTAAAATGCCTCACCTTAAAAAAAACTAATCAAAAAAGAAATCCAGAGGAGAAACTATTAAAAACAACAGCTATAAAGTCGGCTACTTTTGACCTGTACTTCAAAATCAAATACAAATCATATCAAAAAACTTATTTGCATCCCCAAAACATTGACCTGGGTATTCCTTGTTTTTGTGATATATGTTTTTTTCAGAAACAACTGGATTAATCAAAATAAATTGAAAATGTGAAGGTCGAGTCAAACCAAAGGGAAAGTTAGTTCTATAGGTTATAAAATGACATTTGGGTAACAGCTTGAGCTGGTAGCAGCACGGAGAGGTTGTAAAAGAGTATCCCTAAAATAGAAAGCCCAGTATCTATAGAAACTCCATACACAGCAGAATGTGTTAGAAAATGCCTTCTCACCTCACTCCCAGTTCTCCCTTGTTCTTCACTACAAATGTCTGAACAGGCAACTTCTGTGTTTTTCTGAGACTAAAATGGTTTTTGTCTGGGATTTCAACTTGTATCATCATTCTTAGATAGCTGTGCACCTACACACTAGTCTTTCATGGTTCCTTAAAATGACACACGAGATGTTGCTATTTTTGCAGGAAGGTGAGAATGTATCCAGGATCATGCGGGTCCTTTCAAAAGTGCTACACATTTTCTAGACTAAAGAAATATAGGTAATTCTAGAGGCTAGGTCAGACTTGTGGATTTAAGAGCACCTTGTTCTTTAATTTTGGCTGAAACACTGACTCACTGTGATATTTGGACATCTGTATATTTCCTTGACTGTGACAAAAATTTTTCTATTTATCGGAAAAACCTCAGAGGAGAAGAAGATTGTGTCTGATCAGTCTTCTTGTGTAAATCAATTACAAAAATAGAAGAACAGAATGGTCTGCTTCAGACAAAAAATACCAAAAATAAAACATACTCCCAGCAGTCAATTGTACAGGCAGAGTAAGTAAGAAAAAGATAGATGGATAGATAGACAGACAGACAGACAGACAGACTGGTGGTTTTGGTAAATTTAGCATAGTTTTTCCCCCTGCATTTACAATGAAGAAGATGTAAGGTAATTCCTATTAAGATACGCATTATCTGGTTTAAGATCAGTACATTTTATTCAATATAAATAACATTAAAAGCATGGAGAGCCTTAGATAAATATATATTGCAGTATACAGAGCATGCTTTGCTGAGTAGTACAATAAAGAGATGAATGTTTCATATTTTCAGTTGTACTTCTTGAAGGGGAGGTGGTAAATATTTTATGTTTTACTTCTCCAAGATTTTAATCTGTGTGCACGTGAAATGATGAACTATGTGTGTAAGCACACACACAAGTTGCGTCCCTAAAACATCAGATGCTTGACTGTCCACTTACAACAAAAAGGAGAGAGAAGGGGAAGAATGGGCTGAAGATGTGATGTGCATAGAAAGAGACACTATTGACTTTTTCCTGTACATGCTATAACTTTTAGAGTATAATTGCTTAAAAAGAGATTAGACAACTTCCTGAATGCTGCTGACTTGCTCTCTTTTTAGAATTTCTATACTAGCTGCATAGCACTATGTTGGCTAGGTGCAATCAGAAATTGTTCAAATGAAATTATTATTTTATCGTTTTAAACATTTTTTGCTTATGTTATTTGATATATTTATATTTCAAGTTATTCTTATATTATATTAAAAACATACCTTATTTTTGCAAATAACCATTCAAAATTGAGCAGGTATCAAAGAAGGTATACTCTGGCATTTAAAAAATGACATTTAATAGGTCTATATTGCAGTTAAAATTACAATAATGAAGTAGTAACCTAAAGGGTTCAGTTTTAAGTTTGGTCGAAATAATGTACTCTTTACAGCCTAAGCACACAAATATATCAGATTCATTTTAAGGAGTGATCTTATTTTTCTGGTTCTCTATTGCTCCATATAGCAATACACACAATCCCTTAATTCATGACATTCATGTTGATGGAATGACTCTGGATTTGTGCCAATAACTAGCATGATTCTGTTCTATGGTCCAAATCCATCATGTTATTTGACCCTTGGCTTTCTAAGGATATATTGGTAAACAACATCAGGATCATATTTATGTTAAGTCATGCACTTACAGTAACATGATGGTATTTTAATGCACACTTTTGACACATGCAAAGATATTTTGCTCTGCTTCCATAGTATTGGCCAGAGAGAAGAGAGAAGAAAACTACTAGAAATAGCATCACTAGGATAACATGTAGCATCGAGAATCCTAACTATACACTGTGAAATTTAGAATTGTATTATATACTCCATCGCATAGAATAGTAGCATGGATTGCAGAATGTTATCCCCAGCACATGCACTTGAATGAGTATGTACATTATATTTAGTTAACTAGCTATGCAAGAAATCTCTCTTACTCAACATTATCAGAGAAGATGATGATAACATTAAAAACCCATTACAAATACAGTGTGCTTTCAGCTAAAAATCTATTTAGCCATAATCTATCAGCTATTCAACACAACCAGGGTTTCTTCTGTGAAATTGCTTTGCTTGGAGCTGTTCATCCAGCATATTACCTTCCATTTAAACTTGCTTAAATCCTGATACACATTTGTATTATTCTCATTATGATCTGGCCACCCTACATAGCTTAAGCTTAATAAAAGATCTTCTAGTCAAATTAATGGTAAATTGTACAAATGTTGCCCTTGCAATTTTTAAGTCATTTAGAATTTTAAGTGATAAACCCCAAAACATTATTTTTAATATTTTATCCCTGTTTCGGGGCATTTAAATTTCTACTGCTAATTCAATTCATATCAGGCACATCCCTTTAAGCAAATGTGATGTTTTATCAAATGCAACATTGGCCTCTAGTGTTTCTGTTTTAAAGGAATTCAACCAGCCTAGCTCATAGAAGAGAATGGTAAGTTGAGTTGGATTCCTACTAACCAGAACACGGCTGAGTTAAATATCATAAAAGCATAGTATAGAGTAAACCTACTTCACGTGTAACCTCTCATAAACTGGAAGATAAATGTAAGTTCATATATACACGTTCTGTTTTCTCTGTGCTGAAATGGAGTGCATGATGGACTAGTGTAATTTCATGACTTGATGTTCTCTTGATCTGTTTATCTGCTATACACCAAAGAACTGCTTACGCAGGATGAAGATTCTAAGTACCACAGAAAAAAGTATGGAATGGAAGTATGGATAACTAAGGGAGGATCAGCAAAAAGATATCAAGAAACTAGTATATTTTATCTTAGGTTTTGCAATATGATTCAAGTGCATAACTACTATGCTACTAATATTTCAATGTATTTTTCTGCATATTGGGATGTTTCAAAGAATGGAAGTTTTAAACCCATCTTCTTTATCCACTCTGCACTGAATTTCTTTTCTAGATTCAAATTCTGAAAACATGACTCATGAAAATAACTGTTTTAATGACAATGGCCTCTGGAAATCAACGATAAATACATTTTCTTTTCTTTTATTTTCATTTTTTTCCCCAAAAAGTGTTATTTTCCATCAAATAGGTCTTTTTCAAAATTTTAGATTGAATATTGACCAGATTTTTGTCAGTGAGGACATAGACATTGATTGACGTCATGGATCGGCAGGTGAAGGTCTTTGCTTCCCTCTAGTGACTGGTCCAGGAAGAGATTTAACTGAATCTGCTCATCTTACCTTTGGGACAGAGATTCAGCAAAAGATTAATCATATATAAAGACACCTGTGAGGTCAGTGAGATGCTGATACAGCATCACAACGTGTATACTTGTGATGGCAATTGATAAAATATGGCAGATTTACACTGGACATATGTTTGATTGCTTTTGACGGAGTTTTACAGTTTTATCAGGCAGAGATACAATTTCAGGGCTGAAAATTCAAGGACAACTTGTAGAGTTAGAAGATGACCTCTAGCATGCATTTAAAAATGCTATTTCAAACATTTATTTAAGGTCAATTTGCCAAAAGCCACTTCTTATTATAAGACAGACCAGGCTTCAATGAATTACAGGATGCTAGATTTATCAGAGAATACTTATTAATTCATGAGATTTAGATCCACACATATTGAAATAAAGACAAGAAAACCTATACACTGCAAGTGCTAAAAATTATATTGTATTGGATTATATTGTCTTTATTATATTACTAAAAGTAGGTATATTTATATCAGTTATTTTACCAGTTGCTCTGAGGATTTTTTGTACTGACTGCAAATAAGTTTAAAAGTACCAAACAACATGATTTACGTACAAGCAATTTATGCACATGATCTGTACCCCAATTGTCAAAGAAATAGGAAAGAATGGCAGAAGGATACTTTGCACAGCTTCTTCTCACATGGATAAGCAAATATTCCCTAGGTTATTCAGTTTCTTTGGTGATGCATGCAGATTTCACTTTTGTTTAGGGATAGTATAATACAAGGCCCTTTAGTCTGGCTGCACTATTTCTGTTGGATAAACAGAGCTAAACTCTTCAGAACAGGCAACAGTCATGAGATCATCAGAATGAATGACAAAAAAACAATTAGAAATATCATTTTAAAACTATTTAAAATCTAGAGATCTGCTTCATGGCAGGGGAATGATATTGGCTCTGAGAACATCTAGGGAGCATTTTCAATTAAGATTCAGGAATTTGGAACTCTAACTCTGCCAGGGTTTGGTGAGTGGCCTTGGACAAACAGGCTTGCTTTCCTTATGCTGTAGTTTCCCCTATCTGTAACCCAGGGAGGATGATATTCACCTCTGTGTCAAATTGCTGTTACATCTACAGGTGTAACAAACTTTAAGAGGCACATGGAGAAAGGTTGTTAAACTTGTGCAGTTGCAATTATGCTATGCTGTACTTTTGGAAGCTGTATTTGGTAAACATTGTTTTCCCCTAGAAGTCAGCCCAAGCCCAGCACCGTAGTGGATTTGCAGATCCCATCTGCTGCATTTCTTGGTGAGGTGTTACTAGGGAAAACAATCACATTATATTTGACTTAGTAACATATGTGATTTTTTCTGGAAAAATAGGTACAAAACCAAATCATGACCAATTTTTTTTTCTGTTGTGAAGTTCATTCAAACTGTTCAATTATCTTTTGTCCTCATTATGCACTAAAAATCTGCCAAAAGTCCAATCCATATATTTAAATTTGATTATGAAGATACAATCACTAGTTCTTTTTATTCACATTTCAGAATTTTAATTGCCTGATATTGCAAGAAACCCCTATTTTTAGTTTGAGAAAATCTGCATTTATATAAGGGCAATAAATAGCAATTGAGTTCTCAACAAATGGAGTTGATTAATCACCCAATAAAAATTAAAAAGAAAGTGAACTTATTACCAGGAATTAATTTTATTTCCTTTTTCTTGTTATAAATCTCAGCAGGCCATGTAAGCTCTGTTCATGGCTGTGTAGGTGTTAGTGAAGAGCAGTGTTATAAAAAAGTACTAAATTATAAATTCCTCCCATATATACTGATTCATTTTGTGTACGACTTAAGCAAAGAAAATTTTGGTCTGACTGTTTCAACATAAAGGTTTTCCATTTTATATTGTACAATATTTCAGAACTAATTTTCTACATTACAGTATAATCTTAGCAGCTTGTGAATTTAAAAATCTTAGAATTTATGTTTTGCATGGCTTGAGCAGTGGTTTGCCACTGGATCTGATTCAAATCAGTCAAAGCCTTTTGGCTGTCTGAAAGGGAGTCTGGATCAGGTTTTTCATTCTGTAATGTTAGAATTATTAGAAAAATAATATGAATCTGTAGATTCCAATTCTTTATGCAAGGCTATCAGGAATAAAGATTATGTAGTGTGCTGTCACACAGGTTCCACTATGGAAAGTTTTTCAGAAAAGCAGGCATTCCAGGAGGCATTCATATTCTTGAATAAGTTCCTTAATGAACATAAGCATTGAAGCTAACATGGAAAGAGAATTTTCTGCTTTGAAAAATGTGACAGAAGCAAAGTCTGACTGTAAAGGTGAACCAAATGTCTGACTGAAGTCAATGGAAGAAGCAAAGCTTTAGCTGGAACGCATTCCCAAATTATACTTACTTACTCTCATTCAATTCCCTTCATATCTTTCTGATGACAAAGATAATATTACTGTAAAGCAATGTAAAATAAGGAGATGCTGCTATTCATATTTCTTATATCTGACTTAGGATATTCTAATTATTTGATAATTAGTGTGACACATTTTGACGAAAGTTATAAAGAGTCATCTTGAACATATTTTCAAAGGTTGGCAAGGCTGGGACAAACAAAAGAATAACTCTAATGGTCAGCATGCTAGTTTTAAAAATCAAAGTGGAGAGGAGAGACACAGAGAAGATCAGTGTTCCCTGTCAATTTTACCACCAGGCAACAAAATGCAAAAATTGTTATGCTGGTATGCATGCAAGTTTACGTTGTAAAGCTGAGTCATATTCTGCCCTATAGGCAGAAAATCACAATTAACTGGTAGATTGTTCTGTATTTGCATTGAAGAAATTCCTTTATGGACTATTTCTCCACAACTGTATCCAGGGACAATGGAAGAAAAATAATTGAAACCTCTAGGGGATAATTAAATAAATAATAAAAAAAAGAATTCTAAACTTTTTTTAACCCTCTTTTTAATAGAGAATGTTACAATATGTCTGGAGTGAAATCTCGAAGATATATAAATGTATGCAATTCGTCATTTCTCATATATAGGTATTCATAATTTCACATAACTTTAGGGTAGCAGATCTAATCTACTGCCAGTGTAAATGTATATAGCAGTGGCGGGGGGGGGGGGGGGGGGGAAAACCAGACCTATCACTTGTCCCAAGCCAAAACTGAATCAGGTCAAAATTCTTGCAGTATTAGAAATTTCAGCTAATTGCATCGTAGTACTGCCAACTATATAGTCAGCAGGCACAAACTATTGTGAGCACACATATGGACAAATAAAACACTGTCAAACTGTTATAACTCCTTCTGCAGCAACTGGCAGAAAAGAGCCCTCAGAATATTAAAACCCTTTCCTTACCCAGCGCTGTGAGTTATCATGTTGCACTGTGTACAGATGTGGAGCACACCAGCAACAACTGACTCTGTCCTGTGGAGAACACGTGCCCACATTATGTCCAACACATTTCTAAAAGAATAAACACAGCTGCATTGTGTTGCTAATCAGTTGGTGACTTTGGAAACTCTTACGTGAGCTCTCACCTCCTTCCAGCACTTACTTTTCCAGCGTCTTAGTGTGTTTTTAATTCTGCACTCCATTTCAAGAGTCCAAGCGTTGGATCCTCTAAGACAAGATTCTGTTGGGCCAAACTTTAATGGATCCTAGAGATCCATTGTGCTAATTTTGGCTGGATTAGAGTTAATTTTCTTCACAATGACTAGTATGGAGCCATTTTAGACTTGTTCTGAATGCAAAGTTGGTAATATAGAGGTTTATTTGTTATTGCTGAGCAGGGCTTACACACAGCCAAGGTCTTTTCTGTGTTTTGTACTGCCATGTGGTGAGGAAGTCAGGGCTGCATGGGAGATTGGGAGGAGGTACAGCCAGGACAGGTCATCCAAACTGATCAAAGGGATATTCCATACCATATGATGTCATGCTCAGTATATAAAGTGGGAAGAAGAAGAAGGAAGGGTGGGACTTTTTGAGAGATGGCCTTTGTCTTTCCAAGTGACCGTTGTACATGATGGAGCCCTACTCTCCTGGATATATGGCTAAACACCTGTCTGCCCACGGGAAGATGTGAATTCCTTGTTTTGCTTTGCTTGTGTGCATGGCTTTTGCTTTCCCTATTAAACAGCCTTTATCTCAACCCATGAGTTTTGTAGCTTTTACCCTTCTGATATCCTTCCTGATTCTGCTGGTGGGGAAGTGAGTGAGTGCTTCTTGCTGGCTGGTGTTAAACCACAACATCCATACAGACTGTCTGTTACGGCACCTATCACAGATATAAACATCAGAGATGGCAACAAAGTTCATGAAAACTGTTCAGACTACCACAAAAATTGGCATTCTTAAAATGGAAACATATGCATCCATATAAGAATTCTTTGATCCCCTAGGGTTACAGAGCCTTACCCAGACTTGTATAAAACAAAACACTGCTAGGCAAAAAACCTCAAATCTGATAGTGATATGGCTAAGATTTAGGATTGGCATGGTGACAAACACATAGAAACAGTGGTAAAATTAAATACAGAGGGGCTGGGAATCATCTCCTCAAGCCATGAATATTCTCCTAAATAATATGGCCGAGTTCCAGCAGGACACATTGTGAGTAACATGCTCCAGAGGAGCTGACAGCTCAGTGGGCATGGGCTGCTCCTGTAAGGCTGAAAAGTGTATTTCAAACTCTTCAAGTAACTTAAAGAAAAAATTGAAGTGATGGTCTCTGAAGTCCTCAAGTAAATGCATCTAACTATATCACTTGCTGGTTGAGACTGTCTTTGCTGTCTCTCTATCCTTTCTTCTTTTTCTTTCCAGAAAGGTAGGAAGGACAAAAGAAAAACTTTCAAATTTTGTTTCATCCTAAAATCTTTCAAATAATTTTTACGGGGTAGGAAAGTCAGCCCTAGTACCTGACCAAGTCCTTTTCTTTCTTTCTGTGGAACAAAACACTGGAATTAATTGATGTATTACAAACAGTTCCTGACAGCAGGGATAGTTTGCTCATGCCAGACAGTGCAAAGCAGAAACGATACAATTCTTTCTGGAGTTTTTGATTGTTTGGTTTAAGAACTAAACTGTTTCTCCTCAGAATGTTAGTTATAAATATTCCATGCACTCCCATGCACTAGGAGAAGCATTCAGTATCCCAAGACTTTACTGAAGGCAACATTTAGAATACATTTTCTGAAATGAATAGATGAAGATATCACTCAGATTTCTGGAGCGGGGGTGGGGGGGGGAAGTCACTACTTACAAAAAACTCATGCCAACAGCCTTGTGTAGGGAAGCTGGAAGTATCAAAGCAAGCACCAGAACTCATACAAAGCTTTGTTTCAATCAACACAGAGAGATGTGCTCTGTATTTTGGGATAATCAACCGAAATAAAATGCTGAATTGTTGGATTGAGTATAATACACGACACAGTATTTTATTCTCTAGTTGCACTGCTTCAGTATTGTACACACATTTGACTAGCTGCCTACGGAAAGGACACAAGCCTGACAGATTGATAAATTAAAAGTTTATAAAACATAATCAGAGGTAAGAATCACCAGATCTCATAGAAGGAATAGATTAAAGCTGCTTTTGCCAGAGTTGGGATGACCAAATTGCCACAGATACCAGTAGTAGTAGGATAAGCTTGATTTGGTGTGATTAAAGAGCTCACAGAACCAGAACTTTCTTCAAGGATGGATGTCAGGGAAATGCAGTCATTCACAGTGTCCTGAAAGGTACGATCAAAATCCAGACAGACAAAGCTTTCCCTGTTGCTGGAGAACAATTCGACTGACAAGATCAGTAGAGGGAGTATCATTTACCAAACGTGAACTTGCAAGGCACTCAGGTAAAGATGTGGAAGAAGTGTCTAAAAAGATGGCAAAACCCATTAGAGGTTACTGCTGTCTGTATGCTGACGATGAAAGCAAACACAGTTTTCATCTGAAAACCACTTAATTTAAAACACACAACTCACAATAGGCAATTGATTATTTAAGCACCTTCAACTAAAGCAGACTATATTTTGCTCAGTTTGTTCCAAAACACTTGCCAAATCCTGGTTATGCAAAAATTACTCAGTTTGGAAGGACATGAGTACATCACAGCTCTGTAGGATTTGCAGTGTGAATTAGGCTATTAATCCATCAAATCCAGTTGCCTGCTGCTGAGGATGACTAATTCCCGAGGCTTAGAAAAAAGTGTAAAAATTAAGCCACCAAGAATTCAACACAGTCATGGGCACCTAACTATTTATTTATTAGGATTTATAAATAATAAGAACTGAGTCAGCATTATAGAGCTTTCAGAATTTAAAACTCACAGTGTGAGAATACAAATTCTAGAATATTCCTGACTAAATACAAATACAAATAAATGGTCCAAACCAAAAGGAAACAGCATTACAAAAATAAAATTTTGAATAAGCTAGTGCTCCCACACTATAGATGTTTTTTCCAAAGGGATGACGGAAAAAAAGTATAAGTTTGCTCTTGCTATTGCACACTTAGGTAAGAGACAGTGTCTCATAAAATAGCACATATACACGTGCAAAACAAATGGCAGTGGTGGCCATGCATCACATCTTATTGAGTATAATTGAAGGCTTATATCACTTTTAAAAATGGACACATCTCCATGTATACCTCCAATCTTAAAATATTTTAACATCTTCAATAGCTACTATTAAAAATTATGCCTAGAAAAGATATCCTTCAGAACACAAAAGCATGTGTTTCTCCCTCAAAACCTCAGACTATTTAATGTAAGCTTTATGTAAATTTTACATATTTCAAAAGTTCATTTTTTCATCCAGATTCTGAGCATATTGAAACCAGTACTTACATGTAGCACTGAACTTCTCTATGAATAACACTAAGAGAAACGTACACAGAACAAATGGCAAGCACAAAATACATGTTTGCGATTACTTCACACATTTACCCCAAATACCTGCATGAAATCTTTTAATCACATTTTTAAATCCACACCATAGGGTTTTTTTGGGTTTTCTTAGTAGTCTAATTTTATGCAAATATGCCCTTGATATTCTGGACTGGAGCAGTGAAATCAGAGCATGCGGTCTAAATGCACAGTGGTTAAAGTAATGCATATAAAAAATTATAAACAGAGCACTATACCACTCCTTTGTAAGCAAAACATTATAAAGAGGAAACAAAAAACATGTTCCAAATCTTCTGCACTCCATGTGCTCATAATAATGTATAATGTCAAGTCTTTCATGTAATTAATTCCACTGATTTCACAGAAATTGAATACTATGATGTTGCTGGCAAATAATGGCATGATTCTTTTGCAGAGACACAGACCATGGTACTACTTGTATTTGGAATGATTTCTAGTATCATGTCAAAATTTTCTCATTTCTATACTACAATGTTGTTTCTAAACCATCAGAGTACTGATGTAAACTCATGCTCAAGGATAAAAGCCTTCATAAAATCACAGACAATATCTAACACTGTAGATGAGTGTATCATAAACCATATAAAATATACCTGGATAAGAAGTACAATGTCATGTTTAAGATAATAATATGGCAGTAATATAGGGATTCTTCTTGAAACAATCTGCATCTATGCAAAGTTCTGGGATTTAATGGGAGATTTACTGTGAAAGACTAATGTAGCAAATTACAACTGCACAAACTTGGTATTCTTTTTAAGCCACACTGACTTTACTGCTTTACTTTTATAGAGCAACATTTTCCTTTTTTGCTACAGAAGAGAGACACACAGAAAAAAGCAGCAGAAGACTGATAGTAAGCTTTCACTGCTTAGAATACAACCATTATTTTAATAAACTAAAATGAAAATTTGAATCAACTAAAATGAAGATTGCTGTGGGGATCACACTTGAAAATTGTATTTCTCCCTGCAGTAACAGAAATGGGAGCCTTCCCCAGTTATTTGTCTCATCGTTTACCCACTTGCTTGTTGCCCAGCAACTACCATCAAGGAACTACAGTTCTTAGACACCCTCATTTTAATCTTGAGAAAGCAGATTAAAATTACTTGTGAGTAATCTCTTCCTGGTGAGATATTGTATTATTTCAATTTACCTAGCTGCAGAAAGGAAGCCAAGTGACTGGAGAATTGAGTACTTTCACTCTGTCAAAGGCTCGTTTTCTCTGCTCTCGTACCAACCCGTTTTCAGATCAACTACTTAAATATTGTTAGTTAGTTTATAATATTTGAGCCATAGAATAGAAGCAAACATCTGTCACTTACATTCTTGAATCATCCCACAGCACACAATAGGGATTCAACGTGCCCTAAGAAGAAAACAGAGAAACCTATTAGTTATTGGTATACAAAAATATGTGTCATGCTTGACTTAAAAATTTATTTGTGTCTCTTCCTACCAGATTATTTTTATATTTTGACAAATTGATGCCACTGAAATGGCAAAACTTAAGGTTAATTCTTACAGAGTATTTAAAAAGCACTTGAACCTCAGAGCAGAGTACTTGTACATTCTCTGCTTAGATGAGGTAGGCATAAGGTTGCTATTTGGTATACTCTAGTAGAAGTGCAATATGGGATAAAAGTTAATCTGTTAAGAGACTTGACTGAACATTTCTGGTGTGTTTAAAAGCAGAACTTTTGACCCCTTAGGAACTTGGATGTAAAAACCAGTAATGCCTTTAAAAATTTTAAGCATATGTTGAGCAAAATGTCTGTAGGCTGGGATTTCAGATGACTCCAAATTCAGTACCCAAAGGATTTGTCAATTAAGTCCTAAATCAACAGAGCCTTTTGCTCAAAACAAATATATTATTTTTGATGTGGTTGAGTTTACAATCCCAGCTACAACCTTCTCAAAGTCAGGGGAGTATTTCTGATTTGATTTAGAACAGGGTGGGAATTATTACACATCTATTACACATCACTGAAATATGGGGGATGTTTTGGGAAATTCAAAAATCTTTATTATTACTCATGTTTATTTTGCTGCTTAGGTAGAGTTGTCACAAAATTAAAATTTACTCAGATTGACTTAGAAGTAGTTAAAACTGCAAAACTATATTCCTGTTCATCATAAACATCAGGTATTCCCAGAAATCAGAACTACACAAACAAAACAAAATACAGAATAAAAACATTTGTTTTTAAAAAATCATAAGTGATTTGAGGAAACAATTACTATTTTTTATGCATTAATATTAGTAAACAGTGTAGGTGTAGTAGATATAAAAGGAGTTTCACATAACCAAAGTACACCTTAATATTTCATTCTCAAATGTGTTTTATTTATAGGAAAAAAACATGGCAACCTGTGAAGTAAAAATCTATTAAATATTTAAATTATTTCATCCACCTCTTTGTCAAAGATAAAAAAGGTCCTTCTGGACATGCTTGTGAGAGAGGCATTTAGGGAAACTTTGAACTTCTACTTCAGTATTTTGCTGACTGCTTTGAATTTTATGAGTATAAATATTTAAAGCCAACATATACTTATGGCACTTTATATTTACATAGCACTGTACAAACATAAATAAAGGATGATCCATTCCCTGAAGTATTTATAATGTAAAGAAGAGGAAGGGAAAGAGGGCACAGGACAAAACACTTGATTATAGGCCAGCTGAGTTTCAGAGACCAGGTCCTGCAGCAATAGCCAAGTGCTTTCAGATACATTGATGGAAGAGGATAAAGCAGGGTAAGAATAAGAAATACAGAATGTCAGCACAGAATTACCTTTTCTTTAAAATGTAATTTTACAAAGAGTATTAGTTTGTATCCTAAGTCTGAAAGAAGTTCTACTTGCAATCTGATACAGCTATATGCATATTAAAAAGTACTCCTACAGCTGCATCATAATAAGGCTTTGCATCTCTCAGATCTGAGACTTCTCTTTCCTAGCAGTAGACATCAGACAGTTTACGCTTGCTATTCCCACAGCAGAAATAGAATGAATACAAAAACACGTTCAGAAAAAACGTTCATTATAAAGAAATCTACAAAACAGAGGGAAATAAAAGCCTTCGCAGAAAACTGAAACACGAGAGAACTGCTCAGGTCACACACTTCACTCCCTTTGAAATATATTCAAATAAAAAATCCTAGTGTGTTTGGCCATTGCAGTCACTAATGAGACACTAGGCAGAAACATGGAAAGTGGGATAAATATTACTCCTGTTCCTTAAGGAAGTCTTACGTGAGGGTTTGCTCCACTGGGAGTAGCAGCTTGCCAGGGCACATCAGCCTTTCGGGACTGCTTCCTCTTTTGATACTCTGATCAAACATCCTTCAAGTACTGCAAGGACCAGAAGGAGCCTATCTTCATATTTGCCTCTTTGCTCTTAATCTGTTGCTCCCTTTTTCACAGTCTTTCTGGGTCTGGCCTCTGCAACATCTCCTCACTCTGCTGTTGTCGAGCTGCCTCCAACAGCCATCTCTCTCTTGTGAGGACAGTGCTCTTACCAGTTAATTACTCAGCTGCAGCTAGGTAAGCAGCTACTGTGTCCATTAATGTTCATGACTGCAGTAGTATTGATTTGTACATTAGAGTACATTACTTGGATATCTCAAACACAGACATATGTGTGAGTGTGTATATATATGTATCTCTGCCTAGCCTATAAAACTGAATTTCCCAGACGTGATTGGCAACTTTTACAGCTATCCAGCACAATGCCAGCTGTGTTTTGTAGCCTGGGTTTTCAGTCTCATTGAAAGCTTGATGTTCTATGCTACTGCTGGCTTGTTATTTTAGTGTCCCTGGAGTAAACTTGTGTGCTGTCAGGAGGTGAGAGTTCATATTCTCTCCAGAGCAAAGAGGATTTTGTTTGAGTTGTGCATTTTTTAAAAGACTGGAAAATTGTGGTCACATTCATCTACATGTGCCCAGTGAGTAAGACCAAATACCATGTTCTCTAAACAATGCACTGCAATGTACATTCTACTCTGATCAGCTGTCTATTGTAATTGAATTTATCTAAAAATCAAAATGCCATGCAATATTTCAAATCACACATGTAATTGATTTGCACTTCCTCCAAAAAAATGATCCTCTAGTTTTATTAATAAACTGGTTAGTTTTGATATAAAATTAAGACATTATTATAATTTTTTAATGAATTTATATTTAAAGGCTAATTTTAGTTTAGTCATATCAACTCTTTTTAAATGATCCATTTTCCCATCTTTTTTTCATTATCTCTTATCTACTTAATTTTGTTAGTGAATAAGGAGGTAAAAGAAAAAATGTGTGGATATCCTCCTATATATTAGTAGCATTAGAAAATGCTTTAAAAATAAGTCATTAAATCAATTTCCAAACAAACTGTTCTGAATAATAAACAGCATTTCAAGAACAAAAATTTGAAAGGAACATATATGACAAGGAGACCTCCAAAAAATCAGATGAAAGAGAATGTCTGTATTTTATTTTCTGTTTAATAATTAATCTATTTAACTGATATAATGGCTAATATATGAGCCATTAATATGTAATGTTCAAACACTAAATAAATATTAACAGTAGTTTTATCTTTCTATATGTGACATATAGCTTTTTCTATAGTAATATATTATAATTGAGGAATCTTGTTTTCAGCTGAGAAAATTTTAGTAAAGATTAGAATTAGATTCAGTCTAAAGGCAAAATAATATTTCTATGCATCTACAGCCCTAGTTCTTTAAAACAAAATACCATTATGAAGGGTAGGCCTTGAACAAAAATTGGAAATGTTTAAAGACTTTAAAACTGTAAAACTGATTTGTATTCACAAATTTTCTAGAACAATATATTGTCATTGTATCTGCTGATTCAACTTGTATATTCAGGTGGATTAGGAGTCTATGTAAGTATAGTATGTTCGTAAAATTAATTTAAGGGCTGAAAATTTTATCCGACCACTTGACACTCCTCTGGATTATATTATAGGACAGAAACTGAGATGAAAAAAAAACAAAACAGAAAGGTTCTGATATGTATTGTCAAGGTTACTGTCTTTTTTCTTTGTCAAGACACAAGCTCATACAATATTAATTAATATTCAGTTTCTGAAAGGTTGCCAAAGCAAGGTGACAGTCAGTGCCTCTAATCTGACCTTTTGTAACAATGAAGTTTCATTTCCAAGATTTTCAAACTTGGCAAAAACTTGTTCTGTAAATTAATC
>VXBX01001934.1:439863-469882 GCA_013400415.1 Scytalopus superciliaris | reverse complement strand
AAAAAAAAAAAAAAAGATTAAAAAAATTCCATCTCTGAGAATTTTCTAGAATTTCATCTTCTGGGGACAGCAGTTCAACCTTTTATTAGTCTAGCCTTGCCCATGTTGTGCTTCTTTTAATAGCTTGTGTTTGACCTAGAAACACCTTCAGTGACAATACATTATTTACTGGTATTAATTTTTTTTTTATAATTTTTTTTATTTCTTTTCTGGCACAAGTGACCAAATGAATGAGAATCTTTTTTTTTTTTGCCTGCTATCTACACTTTTGGAAGTAGTAATTTCAATTTCAAAATATAAACATCATATTCTGCAAGTCATGTAAGTAGCCCCCCCAATCATTGTTAAAGTAATAGATTATAAAATCTAGCATTGAAAATTACCATATATTCTTCCTACTAATGGTCTTAGTGAGATCAAAACAAGTATTTTATTTCAAAGATGATGGTTTCTGTCCTGATATATAGGATTACTTTGTGGTTTATTTCAGCAAATACTTTTTAACAATTTTAATGGAATATCTGACAGGAAGTAAAGTTATGTTAAAGACTTAATATAGATGATGTAACTTAGTCTGGAAACAGAAAACAAAACCTAGATGCCATCAAACATTCTAAAAATAAACATAAACAGAGAACCATAGACCCCAAAATCTCCACAATTCTTCATCAATAAACTTCTAATCTTATTGGAAGGCAAGGACTCAGGCCAATTTATGTTCCTCTATTCCTTTCCTCTGCCTAACTTTCACTGAGATGTTCTTTGCACTGGCATTTTTCTGGGACCTGAATGGCAGGTCATAATGACCATTGATGGCAAATAGTCAGTTTCTTCTAACCTTGAATAAAATGTAAATTGAAGATCTAGAATTCAAAAAGTTTTCTTCATACTTTTGCCCAGAGTCACTAATCCAATTTTGCTACTGACTGAAATATTTGGAAATTCTCCAGCTGAACTGTACCTATGACCACTTCATTAACTTAGAAATAAAAAACCATATTTAGAAATAAAAAATTCACAGCTTTAAAGTCTTTTTGCATAAAAATATTATTTTCAAAAGCTCTAGTAACTGTTTCTTCTAACTGACTCTTGTTATTTTCCCAATATTGTACATCCCTGTGACTGCTGGGAGATTGTTGACAGCAGAAAGAAAAACCTTTCATATTTTTTCATATCTTTGGAAATAAAGTCCCTTTATTTTCAGATTTAAAACATTTTGAATGTGAGATATAAGTCTGAAAAGTACAGAATTTTAATGATTGCACAAAAAATCTCAAACATTTATAAGAACTCTGTCCTAAATTGGAACCAGAGCATTTTTTTCAAAGTCTGCTAAAACAAGTACAAACTGGTTTTTGAGTGTGAAATAATGAAAGAAAAGAAGAAAGGCCTGAAGAACTGTGTAGGTCTATGACCTACAAAGGGAGCAAAAGGCTAAGCACTCAGTACAATACTACATTTCCAATTGCCATCATCAAAGCACTTAATGGAAACTTTTGAGTAGAAATTGCTGTTTAAATGAAAACCCTCAAAAAAACATAAAGCAACAATTAATTTTGTTTTGCATATACGGATGCATGAAACAAGTACAAATTCCCTTCAAAGATTGTTAGACTGCTCCTGGGCTTAACTGTTACGAGTTAAACTGGGTTTTGTTACCTGTTTTTTTAAAACAACACCACTTTTTTTCTCTCATATGATTTGACAAAAACTCTTGTAAGAGCATATCAACTATCCTCGTACTTACATTAGACAGGTGGGCCAGTTCTATCTCCAGGAAAGAATCCGTAGTTTTGGGCTCAGGTCGTATAGTAACAACAATGATTTTTGAATTAACAACCGTAAAATTCCTGTAAAAAAAAACCAAAACAAAACAAACAAAACAACAACAAAACAAAACAAACAAAACAAACAAACAAACAAACAAACAGTTAAAAATGGAAGTTTTAACTTTGTATGAGTTTAAATGAGGCTTTGAATATTACATGTAAAGAAGTATCTCATTGGGTATTTTCAGTGACTTGAGCTGATAAATCTTCAGGGAGAAAACAGATCTGTTTGGACGTGATGAGAACGCTCACTTCAACTGCACCTGCAAGTGCAATTCCTTACAATATAATTTATTAATTAGAAGAATGTATTGATGACACAAGTATTCTGTGCATGTTTGAGTGCATCTCCTCTGCTTCTCTCAGTATAGACTCACTAGCTATGTGTGATGAGTTTCTTGTAGGCCTTCCTTGGTATCCAGGGTCAAAATCTAGGAAGTATTCCATCCCATCTCTTTACGTAACCAGGTGTATATAAGCCGAAGGGGGAGGTGTTCTTTCGCTCTTTTGCTTCTTTTCCTTCTCGGGTTAGCACGCTGACAGGCTCTCGGTGTTTAGGCCTAGCTTATCTGTGTTAAGCTAGGCCTGCTCCAAGGGCTGTTTGCCTGGGCCAGCGGTGAAGGTTAAGAATCCGCTATTCCTAAGGAAAGTAGTGAGTTTACTATTGTATTTGTTACTTACTGAGTTAATTTCTAAGTTTAGATTGTATATAATTGTTTGTCTCCTTTCCCTTTTTGTCTCACTCTCCCCTTTCCCTTCCCCTTGTCCCTTACTGGGATTGTTTGGGGGTCCCTGTCTCGTTGTACCTAGTATATAAATCTAATATATGTGTAAATATATATATATTTCTTCAATTTTCTCTTGCTGCTTTTTGCCATTTTTGGGAGAGGGAGGGGGAATCTTTCTTGTGAGGTTTGGCCATTGGCAGAGAGCCAACCCAAACTTTCACACTATTTTAGAAAAGATAATAATTTTTCTTCCAAAGTGATGTGTTGTACATTTTTTCTCACCATTAACTGTAAAATTGTGAAGATGGATGAATGCAATGGGAGACTGTACAGTCGTGTTGATTCTGTGCTCATGAAAAAACCCTACCTCTTTCCATTTTTTTAAAAAAACAATGTATTTGGTATGTGAGTGGGCAATTTCATAATCTAAACAGTTACCAAAATTCAAACCATAGTTGTGCCCTGACTTTAATTCTGCCAAAACCCATTGAGTTTTTTCTCATATGTGAGATTAGATTTAGTCTGATGTTATTGCATCAGGTTATGCAAAATAATTATTTTCTGTCAATTTTTCTAATTCATTATCAATCTCTCTTTTCATGTAAAACATGGATCACTATGTATCATAGCAACCTTTCTGGACAGACCTAGTAATGCCAAGGTTATGCTACTACAGGCATAAAGAATGTTGACACGATGTTCTTGTCTGAGATCCTTGCTTCTTATGGCCCTGTCAGATTTAGAACAACCATCAGTTATCAGCCTGACTGATTCTGATGATAGTTATGGTAATTCCGTTGTGTGTAATGCTGCCTTCAACACCTCACAGAAAGACATATTAACAGGTAGATGCTATCAAAGAAGAAATCAGGCAGTTTAGATGTAATTATAATAGACAGTATAAATATTCTTTTGTTGTTGATGCATTGCTTATTGTCTCTAGGGAGTTTGTATTTAGGAGAGGATTCCATTCTTCTGGATCATTGAAACAGGAATTGCCATGGCTACAGTAACAGAAATTTAGCTCAGCAGGCATTTCATTCAGCACAAGAAATGAAATTATTCTTCTGGGGCAAGGTATGAGTTCTAGTCCAATTTTTCTCATCCAAATCACATAACAGAAATATAAGGGAAGTGGCTTTCCATGTTACTTAATTCCTGTTTCTTCTCTTTGGTTCCACTTTAAATTCTCACATATTGTTGAGGATAACATATTTCTCAGACCAACAGTTAATGTTTGGCAAACTTTCAGTAAATACTGTAGAATGACAGTAGCTGAATATCTACAATTCTTCCCAAGCAAGGTATAATTAAAAGAAAACCCAAACAACCAACCAAACCTCCAAATAAATAAAAAACTGTCTCTTTAACAGATCACAACAAATGGAAATAAAAATTAATAGCTATTGAGACTATGTCCATTTCAGAAATTCACACGATGCAATGTAAATATTGATACTTCAATACTCTTTTACAGTCAGAGTTTGTGATTCACAAAATGTTTCCCTGCTGTAGTTCATTTTGGAATGGTTCTGATGGTTCCAGTGTGAGATCTGAAAGAGCACCTAAGTGCTCAGTTTGTAACTCCAGTACATACATTTTAACTCAGTCTCATGAAAACTCTACCAATTCACTTACATTCTCAAGAGCCTCTAGCAGACTGTTTCCCCAGATAATAAATATAACTGGCTATATCACTGTGAAATGAAAACTCCATCCCTCATTGCTGTCCTGTCTGGGCTGAATGCCTAGTTGCATATTTCATATTTAACTGTTTGGACAGTCTCTGGAAGAATACAATCTGGCAAGTATATTTTAAGCTCACATAACATGTTAAGTTGCCTCTGAATTAGAGCTCAAAGCTTTGTAATCACAATAATTTTCCTCAAAACTGTCATTGCACAGCTACTTTTAAGACTTTTTTTTTTTTAAACAACAGTTCTGAGAACACTTATCCAAGAATTTAAGTAATCATCTTTTACAAAATGTCCTTGGAGGTGCAATATGTGGATTTTAGTCCCTTTAATGTTGGGAATGTCATCTATCTCACACTTCCTGGGCAAGTGAATTATCTTCCAACTTTTTATGGTGGAGAATGACTTCACCATTAGCTCCTTCTCCTTCATCAAAAATAATTTAAAACTCAAATTTAATGAGAAATGAAGTTATACAGGATGGTGCTTTGCTGACTGTCCAGAAAGATGCTCATCAGGGTTAAGTTTTGAAATCAATTACTAAAAAAAAAAAAAATCTATTAAATTCCCTTGGGAACTATGGCTGAATAGACCCTTGAAGAATCAAGATAGCAAAGTTTGACTGAGTAAAAGCTCAAGAAATGCCTTCAGGAGCTGCTGTCCTGGAGTTGTTTCTGATCTGAATTAACCACAATATCAATAAAATAGTTATTTTATCCAACAGTTTTCCTACCTGGGTATAAATTTTGAGGGTATTTTTTACATAAGGGAATTAATATTTATTCTGTGTGATATGAAATTCAGATTTTCTTTCCTTTTTAGAATGACTCTGTGTTGTTCAAGAAAAATGAACTTATGAATAAGGCATGTTGCTATCTCAAGACAGCATGATCGAAGTTAGAGATCAATGTAAAAGTTGTATACATTACAGAAAAATCACAGAAGCTAAAGGTGTAATGTAATGCAATAAAGGCCTGTCAAAGGTACTCCATCCTTAATTTAACAAAGCTGGCCTTTTTGGTTGTACAGCACCTGAAGGAGCAGGATAGGAATAATGTTTCAAATGGGGAAACAGAACATTTCAGTGTAGGAAATTTTATCAGGAAAAGTATGGTGGTTGTTTAAGAGATGGGGAAAAAAAAGCTTGATTGAGTAAAATCATTGATTCTTTATTTGTTAAAGAAAAATGTAAAAACTCTCTTATGGTATGGCAATATGCAATGTACTCCTTCAGAGTGCCCAGGAGAGGAATTAGATATAATATCTTTTAGATGATTCTAGGTATAATTACTGAAATCAAATTTCTGTGAACCTAACAATGACATAAATGGGCTCAGGGGTCCAAGAGCTGTGGAAATAATATTTCAGTCTACAGTTCTGAAAATATTCAATATTTCAATATCTGCTATTTAAAAGTCCATAAGATATTACAAGAACAGTGAAATGCAGCAAAGTATATTAGGAAACAGAATCAGATGAACTTACTCACTTGTGCATGGAAAAAATAATTATTCTATTTTTATGAGGAAGAATAAAGTCCTTTTATCTTTGTTTCCCTAAACTCTCATATAAAGACTCTTGGTAAAATTCTTGGAATAATATACATGTACCATTATTGCCAAAAAAATTCTATATTAATGTAATTCCAAGTTCTCATCTCATCTCACACTATGTTTACAAGACTTACTTTTAATAGACTCTATGCTAGTAAAACCAAGAAAAATCAAGCCCATATGGTAAAATGTGGCTAATTTTTGAGTTTGTGAAATATATTCTATAGGCTGTCCAAGATAATGAAATCCCCATTTTACTCACAGAAGACCTGTGATGTACCAGATGGGGATTCTGTGGTTAGGTGCTTTGGAAGACTTTCCCTAAAGATACACTGAGATAATTTTTATTTGTTTGTTTGCTTGTTTTTTTAAAAAAGAAGTTCCTTGTGATGATGCAAAAGTTTCCATACCCTCTAATGCTAAGATTAAGGAATTTATTGGAATGTGTGTCACCTTTCTTCTTCTGGAAACTACAGTCAAATATTTTCTTTACTCCCACCATAACTTCTGTAAAGCCAGGAACTGAAGTCATGTGGGAACTAGTAAAGCTTTCTAGATATTTAACTTCAGTCAGTAGAAGTAATCTTTATTACCAAGTTGTCATGGTGTAAATGATGTGGCCTTCAAACTCAAACAGGAGCTCATTTTGCTTATTTCACTTTGGCTTAATTTTTGTTCATCTTTATTCCCACCACTGACACATTTAACAACGGATATTTTATTTAGAAGAGGACCACATAAGATGCTTATCCAGATTTTTTTTTTTTTTTAAATTCCTATTTTGTGCATGGCTACTACAATTCTAGGCATCATATAAAAAATGGATGATGGTACGTTCCCTTGCATTTTATAGTGTTTGCTCCATGGACAATGCTAATGCAGTGAAGCATTTCACTATGTTCAGCATTAATATGGTTATTATGCTAATGTTTATTACTGTTAAACAAGATTAGAACAAATAGTAATTAATATAAACACATGCAAGGTGATAGTTTTTCATTGCAAAATGCAAGTAAACAAAAATAAAACTTTCCCAAGTGCAGTGGGATGTAGAGAAACCTATGTTCACATAACCAAATGAGTGTAAAATGATAAAACAGACCATATTAAAGATCCCTTTAAAATCTGCATGTTAGTTCTAATTTTCACAAAGAGTAAAACCACTGAACAAATTCAGCACTCACCACAGTTACTGTTTTTTTCAAATTTCAAATTACAGAACCACAGAATCATTTATGTTGGAAAAGACCTCTAAGAAGAACAAGTCCAACCTTTGACTGATCATCACCCTGTCAACTAGACCATAGCACTAAATGTCATATCCAGCACTAAATGTCATATCCAGTAATTTCTTGAACACCTTCAGGAATGGTGACTCCACCATCTCACTGGGTAGCCCACATCAGTGCATAACCAACCTTTCAGTGAAGAAATTCTTTCTCATGTCCAACCTGAACCTCCTCTGGTGCAGCTTGATGCCATTTCTTTTTGTCCTGTCACTGGTTGCTTGGGAGAAGAAACCAACCCCCACCTCGCTACAACCTCCTTTTGGGTAGAGAGTGAGAAGGTCACACCTGAGCCTCCTTTTCTCCAGGCTAAACAATCCTATCTCCCTCAGCTGCTCCTTACAGACTTACTCCCCAGATACTTCACCAGCTTCATTGCCCTTCTCTGGACATGCTCCACCACCTCAACATCTTTCTTGAAGTGAAGGGCCCAGAAGTGGACACCAGACTTGACATACAGCCTCACCAGTGCTAAGTACAGAGGGACAATCACTGCCCTAATTCTGCTGACCACACCATTTTTGATAGAAGCCAGGATGTCATTGGCCTTCTTGGCCACCTGGACACACTGCTGGCTCATGCTCAGCCAACACCCCCAGATCCTTTTCCACCAGACAGCTTTCCAGCCACTCTGCCCCAAACCCATAGTGCTGCTGCATGGGGTTCTTGTGACCCTAAGGCAGCACTAGGCACTTTGCCTTACTGAACCTCATACCATTGGCCTCGGCCCATCAATCCAGCCTGTCCAGATCCCTCTGCAGAGCCTTCCTGCCCTCCAGCAGATCAACACTCACATTCAGCTCAGTATCACCTGTGAACTTACTGAGGACGCCCTCGATCCCCTCATCCAGATCATCAATAAAGCTATTAAACAGTACTGGCCCCCATACTGAGCCTTCGGGAACCCCACTAGTGACTGATCACCCACTGCATGTTCACCCACAGGATAATGCCATGGGAGACAATATCAAAGGCTTTGCTGAATTTTGATCTGAATGAACATTAAAATATCTGAATGTCTCATAATGCATTCAATAGTATTTAGTATCTTCATTGATCACACTGACAAAGGGATTGAGTGCACCTTCAGAAAGTTTGCAGAAGACACACACTTATGTGGTGTGGTCAACATGATGGAGGCAAGGATACCATCCAGAGGGACCTTGAAAGGCTCATGAAGTGCAAACTTCATGAATTTAAACAAGGCCAACTGAAAGGTCTTGCATTTGGGTTGAAGCAATCCCTGGTATCAGTACAGAATAGGGGACAGAGGGAGTGAGAGAAGTCCTGTTGAGAAGTACTGGAGGGTATTGGTGGATGAAAAATTGAACCTGAGCTGGCAATGTGCACTTGTAGAAAGCCAGTTGTATCCTGGACTGCATCAAAAGAAGCATGGACAGCAGGTTGAGAGAGGCGATTCTGCCCCTCTACTCTGCTCTTGTAAGAACCAACTTGTAATACTGCATCCAACTCCGGGATTCCCAGCACCAGAAAGGCATGAAACTGTTAGAGCAGGTCCAGGGCAGAGCCATGAAAATGATTAGAGGGATGGAACATCTCCCCTGTGACGAAAGGTTCAGAGAGTTGGGTTTGTTAGTTCTGAAGAAGAGAAGGCTCCATGAAGACCTCATTGCCAGCTTTCAATACTTAGAGGGGGCCTATGATAAAGACTGAGACTAACCATGGTTTGTAGTGATAAGGCAAAGCACAATGGTTTTAAACTGAAAGATTTATATTAGGCATAAGGGAGAAATTTTTTGAGACTGGAACAGGTTGCACAGAGCAGCTGTGGATGTCCTATCATTGCAAGTATTCAGGGTCAGGTTGGATGGGTGGGAGCAACCTGGGCTGGTTGGAGATGGGATGTTGTCCCTGCCCATGACAGGGAGTCAGAATTAGATGACCTCTGAAGGTCCCTTCCAACCTAAACTGTTTAATGATTCTATAATTCTGTGAAAACAGTTTGAAATTGTGACACCTTTGAGGTAATATTTTAAGGGCATGAGATCGTATTTTGAATATGAGCACCAGGGGACAAGAAATCTAGCATGATACACTTCCTGATGAAGAGACGTAAGCTTAAAAGTTTTAGTATAACTTCATTATAAGAAATATATTTCATTAAAGTGCAAGGTGCTATATTCCAAACAAAGAAGAGACCTGTGAATGTGTATTACATTCCTATATCACAGATTAATAACGAATTTTATTTCTGATTCACATATATAAGAGAAAGTAATAGTGCTCCTTTCCTTTTCTGAGGCAGCTGAGAATTATTCAGATAATACTGAACATATTCAAAGTGGGATAGCTTCATATTTGAATTTCTAAAAGACTTCATTTATGAATAGATATACGTAGATTGTTAGACCATTTTGCTTTAGAAACTCACAAAACCTGTGAACTGAACTGTACAGAGAAACGGTTAAATTTGCAGTGTAAATCAGTAACCAGCTGAAAGCAAAAAATTGGGCAACCAAATGCACTTTCTCATACTCCATAGTGTTTAAGTTGCTATACTTTTATGTCCCTATTCTGCCCATATTTCTCCTACTTGGGATGCTATTGTTTCTAGGGAAAATCTAATAAGGCCTATAAAATTCACTTTTCTAATGGATGAAAAAATAGCCCTGAAAGGCTTTTCATACAAGCAAATATACAGCATTCAAGATTTACACTTTTTTTTCTGTAAATTAAAACCATTGACCTGTGAGAGATGAAAAGTCATGATCACAGACTGTGATTTACAATATAGAGGTCCGTAAAATATAAAAGGTACCTGCCCAAGTTGATGCTTTCCTAAGACTGGAAGATTTTTTTCCTAAGGTCTACCAAAAAGAACTGACTGATAATAGCCAGTTGTCACTGGTTCTTGTAGTACAGGAGAAAAACATCTCTTACAAACATCTCTTTCTTCCTGGCTAATTTCAGGAACGGGTACAACAAATGGGAAGTGCTTAGTGACATTTCAGAAGTGGATGAGCGGTCACTTATACCATGCCTTAAGCACGGATGGCTCTTGCCAACATTTCCCAGGCGTTCAGGTGTCCTGTCAGGACACCACTATTCAAACTGTGCTCTACCTCAGCAGGGTTTCTGTCCCTGACGTTACAGCTACTCATTCCACAGCACATTGCAACTTTACTGGGAAGTGTTTTTTAAATTTTATTAGGAATGAGCCTTTTCATTTTCAGATAGTTTTTGGCAAAAACCTGTTGCTTTCCCATTCTTTGTTTCAAAAACTGAAGCTTTGGTTAAGTGGAGCAGGGAAAGGTGATATGGTGGCTTCCTAATCACTATCCTTTCTAATTATTGTGAATTCATTAGCAGCTATTGTGACACAATCTACACATTTCTTTTCCTGCAAAAGGGCATTAGTAGACCATTGGTGCGCAGAGTACTACAAAATAAGAAAGCATTAATGGAGCGTGAAATGATCTTAAGTGGTAATCAGAACAGAATGAGTGAAATGCTTATTTCCAAATTGCCTTTTAGCAAGTACAGAAAGGAAAAAGTTAAACATGAGGCCCTCCTATTTCCTTATGTATGTATATGGCCCTCAAAACTGACATACTCCAGCTGCTCAGCACATGTGCATCTAGTTTCTAAAATGGATCCTCTCTACAGCTCTGTTGTCCCTTCTGAATACAACTTGCATTGAAAAAGTAGTTGGAAAACTACTGTTAGAGAATTCTGTAGAATTAGAGCAGACAACTTTAGTACACTGAGTTACAATGTCATTACAAGATCATTTGTACTAACTGGACAAACAATAGATTGAAGCACAAGTATGAGTGGCCTGAGCATTCATGTGTATCAGTGTGTATACTTCTAATCAAACATTTCTGTAATTAATCTTAATATAGATTACATAGAATATAAATTAAGCCAATTTGTTAAAAAGACTATTCACATCATACAAGTGACTAAGCATGAAGGAAAGTTGAATGTGTACACACACATTTTAAATATCAGGAAAAGAAAAATCCAGCAGTACTAATATGCAAAGACAGTATTAGCTGCCTGCTTATATCCTTACATGTAGTGTAGTTATGATTCTGAAATAGTTTAATTCATAGTGTATTTATGAAATTTCTTACCTCAAAGTGGGCAAAATGAGTTCCAAATTTTTGTATAGCACTGCTCCAAGTACAAATACAGTTGATTCATCTAATTCTGAAAAGAGTAAGGAAAAAAGATTTTAAAACTCTCCTTCTCAAGCTTTAGTCATCATAAAGAACTGTGAATACCATTTATCTCTGTAATATGATTTTTATTTTAAATAAACCATCATAATTTTGAATTATATCCTGGAAGTCTGACATAAAGGGACATATCAAAAGATTTAAATGATTGAAAATCACATTTTCAAAAAATCCATCATTGTATATTAATATCCATGCTAGTTCATTTACCTTTATAATGAAGTATTCTCAAAGAATACCATTACAGTTTAATGCCTAGTGACTAAATTCTCTGATGTCAGATATCTCCATTGCAACAGTATTTGTAAATTGTACCTGAAGTTAGAGTAATATGCCCGCTGAGCATCCTTCACTAAGAGTTGGGTTGGAATGACTCAGTCTGCTGAAGTGAAGCAGCTTCAGGGGGTGCAGCTGCACTTCAGCTCACCTCATACCACTGCAGATTAAATCCTATGCACAATAACTAAGCAAAGCATTGTCTCTTTGGTGTACAAAATAGTGCCTAGGATTTCTGTAGCACTTCTTGTTCAAGGTGCTGAAATTGAGCCCCATCATTTCCCTCTAGGATAAACTATGGGTACTGGATTACTTTTGAAGATGGGCAAAATAACCACTCCTATATCATACAATGGTCCTATGAGACAAAGATTCTGAGTTTTCTTGCTAAAGCTAACAAAATATTAACATGCTGATATGCTTCTTTACCTGTTGACATAGGAGTGAAGATATTTTTTGGAATGACAACCCTGTCTTCTGAGTTTCGTGCCCAATCAACCATTCCTTTTCTTCCTTTCATGGGAAAATTGATGTCGGTTAAAACAGAGGCAGCAGGAAGCTTCTGGATGCTAGCCACTAGTGAAAAAGAAACCACACAATTGTGTGTCATGCATTAAAGCATCATACAATGATAACAGTACAGCAATAACAGAACTTTTTAATAATACATTTCAAGTAAAACAGGAATTCGTAGGACATTAACTGGCACAGAAAGCATAATCTTCTGTTTATTATGCAGTTCTACAATGGATTAGTTGTGTGGTATTGATCATATCATTTGTCAGCTATATTCTGATTAAATTTCTTAACAGGGATTATTGAATGTACTGCACAAGGTTTATACCTTGAAATTCACACATAAGGACACTGTCGTGTCTTCAGAGCAAATTCTAAAGTGTTCAAATGTGATGATGAAAGGAAGAGGATGCTACAAATTGCTTTGGGAAACATAACGGCTAGGTGCAGGCTAATGAAGCAATTACAGAACTTTTATCCTCTATACAGGCACAATTTCAAGACAGATCCATTAAGGAGATTCACACATTAAAAGACCTCATTGTTTGCACACAAATGAAAATAATTCAGCAGAACACTTGATTTCTTTTCCTTGAAAGAATAATCTCCATTCTGAATTCTTAATTATATTTTTTCCATCAAAAAAACCCAACTCCCAAATGATATCACTGTTATATCTACAACAGATATACCAAGACAGACGAAATAGGTATCAAATCTAATAATAATAATCAGTTTGGAATTTTTACTAATTTTCATCTACTCCCCTTTTTCTAACTCAACTATTACCTGAAAATCAGTTTCATCTTTACTGTGAAATCTAAGTACAACTCCATGGCAACACTGTCAGTGTCTAGTAAGACTCAAACTACTTTTAAGGAACTGACAGGGCTGCAAGCATTTATGCATACTCAGAGAGATGACAAATAACACATTTGGAGCACTAGCTCCATTCTTAATGTAAGCCATGTTGATAGCCATTTCCTGCAAAATGCCCTTCCTAATCAATTCATGAGGAGGCTAACGTAGTTGGAAGAGTCTGGACATCAGGGTTATACTTTGATTTCCATAACAATTTCACTGCTAGGATTCTGCAAGAGGGGTTAACCTAAAGACAATGGGGGACATCTGTAAAACAATCAGAACAGCAAAATTAAAGTAGAAAACCATTAGGTATCTCATCAGTGGATTTTACTTGAAAGAAAACTGTAATTAAAATGCAAGAGAAGAGGAAAATTAGGTGGTTAACAATATTAAGTCTACAAATGTTTTCTTTGATAACTGATTTTTATTTTTAAATTAGACTCTTATGTATTATGGAATCATGTAAAGTGGCACTTGAGGTTGTTTCCATTATAAAACTATCATCAGGGCTTTATAATTCTAGTTCCAATCTCCCCCAGGCTGCAATTGGCAAATACATTCCCAGGCTGCAATTGGCAAATACATTCCCAGCCCTAAAGGGATGCATAGTCTTGTGAATATTCAGGTGGTGTGCAGAGGGAATAGAGTTCAGGTGTTTCAAAATTACCAGGGCATAAAATGGATTGCGTGTTTTCATATGCAATCAACAATTATACAGAATATATTAACACTGTAAAAATGGATTTTTTTTCCCCCCATAGTTCTTAAAATCTAAAAATAATTTTGTTTTATTTTCCACATAAATAAATTTAAACCAACAGTTATTTAGTTTTCAAAATTAAATGCAGCCTGTATAAGACAATATTGTTTTTTTTTATATTTGCACAGTATTTATCTGTGCATCTACCTATCTATCTATCTAATTAGCTAGTAGACCCTTAATATTTAATTCACCTTTTGGATGACAGTTCCTTTTATTAAAATAGGAAATCAATGTTGTTCAATGAAATTCACTCTGCAATACAGAAAACACTTTAGGACTAGATAAACGGTGAGCGTCTAGGATAATACTCTTTTGTACTCTCTCTCTGTATATGAAATAGGGCCATTTATCATGGTACTTAAACATAACTTAAAACCAAAAATTTCAAAATGCTTGTTAATGTTTAGGTGATAAATAACAAAACCAAAACATAAAGCCTAGACATTGGACTTATGGCTTATATGGAATAAATATATGTATTTATAGGGTAGTGTCAGGTTTACAGTTGGACTCAATGATCTTGAAGCCCTTTTCCAACCTAAACGCTTCTATGATTATATATATTCCCATTCATGGTTCAGAGAAGTTTTAGGTTTTTTCTACTCACAGTCAAACAAAAGTGTCTTTACTTAATTTAACAGAAGATGTAACCTTAACATCCTGGAGATTTTGTATCTCTGCACAGACAGATTACACTGCATAAACCAGTACTTGAAACAGACTTGCCAAAATGCTTGTTCCATGTCCTTCAAAGTCTGTCTCTTACAGGTCCACACATATTATTAGGTCTTTCTTTAGCCACTTTGCCAAATGATTACATGAAGATGTGCCTAATGTGGCACTGATGCTTTAAGGTGTATGATAATTTAATGGAATTTGACTGGAGGAAACTAGTTCGGTCCGTCAACACAACCAGGTGGATACAAGAAACAGTTCCTACGTTTTCAGTGCCACTGTGAATTGCATTTTATATTTTAGGAAAGCTAATATTCTTAATCAGTATTAGTCTACAACTCCTTTCAATGAAACTTTGGAGCATGATCAGCTCTATTTCCATTGGGAAGTGAGGTTCTTTAACTCAGTTTTAACCTGAGTATAAAAAAATTACTTATTGTGAACATGAAAATCAACAGACCTTATAGAGGGGAAAATATATAGTTCATGTGCTGGTTCATTCATATCTGAGAAACTCAAATGTGAGTTTCCTATACACAGATAATAAGACATGTCATTTACGTTGTAATTTATTGTATTCTTTTTATTGTATTAAAAAACAATGCTCCAAATACTGGAACCCAAATGATTCAGTTCTGCAGTTGCCACACAAGCACTATAGCTTTTCATTTCAAAAAAACCCAACAAAGTTTCTCATAGTATTTTTATTTTATTGTTTTAAATTACCATACCAAAACATCATGTCCTGAATTTGTGAGATGGAACACTGGCAAACAAGGACACTTACAGGCACTGTATTTTTGCTTGCTTATACACACATGCAAGTCGTAGACATGATTAACCAAAACTCTCCCAATATGGAAAATTCTCTTTATTTATATTATGGTAAGTCCTATGATATTCCAGGCACTGGTGAAAAGAAGAAAAAACATTGAGAAATACATTTTTGGCCCAGTTCTCTTCAACATCTTCATTAACGACTTGGATATGGGACTCAAAGGAATACTAAGCAAGACCTGGAAACTTGAGGCAAAGCATTGCCAGCCAGTCGAGGGAGGGGATTGTCCCGCTCTGCTCTGCACTGGAGTGGCCTCACCTTGAATATTGTGCGCAGTTTTAGGCACCACAATGGAAGAAATATATTAAGCTATTAGAAAGTGTCCAAAGGAGGGCAACAAAGGGTCTGCAGGGGAAGCCGTATGAAGAATGGCTGAGGTCACTCGGCTTGTTCAGCCTAGAGACGAGGAGACTGAAGGGAGACCTCACGGTGGTCTTCAACATCCTCATGAGGAAAAGTGGAGGGGCGTGTACTGGTCTCTTCACTCTCATGACTTGAGGACTAGAGAGAATGGCATGGAGCTGAGTCAGGGGAAGTTCAGCTTGGATATCAGAAATAGGTTCTTCACCCAGAGGGTAAGTGAGCACTGGAACAGCCTCCCCAGGGAAGTCACAGCACCAAGCCTGTGTGAGTTCAAGAAGTGTTTGGACAATGCTCTCAGGCACATCGTGTAATTCTTGGGGTGCTCTGAGCAGGGTCAGGAGTTGGATTTAATTATCCTTGTGGGTCCCTTCCAACTAAGCATATTCTCTAACTCTATGATTCTATGATTAGGTGTGCACAGCTCCCAGTGCAAGCTGCATGTTGAGCTCTGGGTGGCAGAAGCTTGAGACAAGATGATTCTTCAAGTATTTTCTGGATGCATTTTGGTATAAATTGCAAGACATCGGTTCAATTACACATAAGAACACATACATATTTGATGATTCCATAATAATTATTGATTCAGAAAAATATATGCAAGTAGTCTAGTCTAATCAATTTAGTGATTGCTTTGAACCATAATGGATTAATTTTTAATATCCTTTAAAAATACTTCTTTTCCTTTATTTCATTTTCATGCTGCAGTTGCAGACAACCTGCAGTTGCAGAGATATTTCAGAATTGGCAATTACCAACTGTTCCTACTTACTAAAGAATATAAAATAACTTGTGAACTGATAAATGCCAAACTGATAGGAATATAGAATTTTCCATCACTATCAAAGTGAGCTGATTATACACAGTAATATGTGAATGAAATTATCCTTGTGGGTTATGAACAGCTGTGGTTAGCTGAATGTGTCAAGATACCTCTGAGTGAAAAAAATGGTGTAGTTCCTGTATACATAGCTCTTGTAGATCATGGCCTAGAAAAGCTGAAATGTATTGCCTTGATCCCTATAACCTTGAGTGAGTTATAAGCTGCCTACTGCAACTTCTAGTAGCGTTCTGATTGATCTGTGTTGCTAAACAACAAAAAGATGAAGTAACCAAATAAGTGACATGAATCATTGTCCCCTTCACTTTAGTATTCATCCACTAGCCTCCTGTGTTCAACAAAAACTGGTAACATTTCAGAATTAGCCCCTTGAATAATATGAATAATTTTGAACAGGAAATCAGATTCACTGAAAGACACGACAGAAAAACAATTGAATGTGTGCTCATGGACTAAATGGAACTTCAGCTCTCACATTAGATATTTAGATTTTAAAATTACAGCATAAACCAAATAGAATCATCGAATAGCCTGAGTTGGAAGGTCATCTAGTTCCAACCCCATTGCCATGGACAGGGACACCTTTAACTAGACCAGATTGCTCAGAGCTCCATCCAACCTGGCCTTGAACACTTCCAGGGATGGGGCATCCACAGCTTTTCTGGGCAACCTGTGCCAGTGACTCACCACCCTCACAGTAAAGAATTGTTTTCTAATATCTAATCTAAACGTATCCTCTTTCAGATTGAAGTCATTCCCCCTTGTCTTGTCGCTACACTGTTCTTATAAATTTTCTTTTCATCTTTCTTGTAGGTTCCCTTCATGTACTGGAAGGCTGCAATGAGGTCACCCTGATCCTTCTCTTTTCAAGGCTGAACAATCCCAATTCTCTCAGCCTTTCCTCAGAGGAGAGGTGCTCCATCCCTCTAATCACCTTGTGGCCCTCTTCCAGACTCAGTCCAACAGGTTGATGTCCTTCCTGTGCTGGGGATTCCAGAGCTGGATGCAGCACTCCAGGTAGGGTTTCACCAGAGCAGAGGGGCAGAATCATCTCCTTTGATCTACTGGCTATGCTGCTTTTGATGCAGTCCAGGATACAAATGGCTTTCTGGGCTGCAAGTGCACATTGCCTGGTCATGTCCATCCTCTCATCCACCAGCACCACCAAGTCCTTCTCGGCAGTGCTGCTCTTGATCTGTTCATCCCCTAGCCTGTATTGATGCCAGGAGTTGCCCTGACCCAGCACTTTGAACTTGGTCTTGTTAAACTGCATGAGATACCCATGGACCCACTTCTTGGGCTTGTTTAGGTCCTTCTAAGTGGTATTGCATCCTTCAGGTGTGTCAAGTGCACCCCTAAACTCGGTGTCATCCGCAAATTTCCTGAGGGTGCACTTGATCCCTTCATCTGTGTCGTGAAGATATTAAATAACAATGGTCCCAATATGAACCCCTGAGGGACATCATTTGTCACTGATGTCCATTGGGACTCTGAGCCATTGACCACCATCCTCTGGATGTGACAGTCTAACCACTTTCTTATCCACCTGACAGTCCACTCATTGAATCCATCTCTCTTCAATTTAGAGAGAAGGATGTTATGGGGGACTGTGTCAAAGGTTTTACAGAAGTCTGGATAAATGACATATGTAGCTCTTCCCTCATCCACTGATGTAGTCACTTCATTGAAGAAGGGCATGAAGGGTGGTCAGGCAGGACTTTCTCTTGGTGAAGGTGTGCTGGCTGTCCTTCACATGCCCTAACAGCTTCTAGGAGGATCTGTTCCATGCTCTTCCCAGGCACAGAGGTGAGGCTGACAGGTCAGTAGTTCCCAATGTTGCCACAAGCCTTAATATAGTTGTAGATTTTAATATATTTTTGTGGGAAGCCAAGAGGAAAGGGCATATGAACAGTGGAAAAAAGAAACAGAAGGAAAAGAAGAAGGCTTCGAGGAACTGCAGGCACAGACATGCAACACCTTTGAATAACAGACTGTTCCTATCTGAGGGGTTGTGGTTAGAGTTCCTATTTGTGGTTATAAGATATTAGAAGTTATATGTTGTTAAAGGTTGTATTCCCCTCAAATTTAAAAAATGCACATGTTCTGTATCCCCTGTCACTTCCCTGTGAAATCCCATGTTCCTATTGGTTCACTGTTGCTGCAATACAGCACTCCCTTATTTGGAAGATTACATATATGGTTATCCCCACCTACCTTAAGCTGATCCATCCCCTTTTTATCCCCATTTGTCCCTTGTTAGCATACTCCTCCCATGTTCCATGCCTTTGTCCAGCACCTTCTCCCAAGACCCTATAAAAGACAGTGCAGCCATACCACAGACCCCTTTTTCTGCCTCTCTCAATAAAATCCTTCAACCCTCAGACTTCTCCCTGAACCCTCTCTACCGACTGGGCCATGTCATATTTTTATATAGTTTAATAGTCTTTTGCATTTGCAAAATAGTTTGTAACCCCGTACAAAATACTTAGGCTAGATTTAACCTCTATGTCACATTTTTGAAGCTTGTTTTCATGCTAAGGGAGAGATATTATGTTGTATTCAGATAGCTATTAAAACATGTTATAGTCAAAATACGATATTGTTTAGTTGTAGTATAAGGAGGGTAAGAGGTGTTGGAAAACCTCCAAATAGAAGATGTAATGCGATGAAGATGAGGGTAGGGGAGGAAAAGGTGGTCCTTAAGACCTCCGACTCAATTCTAAAGGGGTGTGTCAGGGGGATGGTTTGGGATAGTTTGTAGGATGAGTCAATTAGACATTGGATATCTTTCCTAGATAGGATAATTAGGTAGGGTCATAAATTTGTAGAATTCTGTATGCTGGTATGCGCGTTGTTGTATCCTGATTGCTAAGAGCTTTTAGCCGAACCTTAGTAAAGGAGCTTTTTGCCTTCTCCTTGTCTTGGAAGTTTTTCTTTCTCAGATTTATGGCAACACCAGGGTAAATCATCCACAGGATGCACAGGACAGCCTCAAGAATCACACCACTTGCCTGAGAGCATTGTTCAAATGCTTGTTGAACTGTGTCAGGTTTGGTACTGTGACCACGTCCCTTGGTGCTGTGAAGCCTGTTCCAGTGTCCAAACACCTCTCAGCATCTCTGGGCCCTGTCACTGGTCACTAGAGAGAAGAGTTCAGTGCCTGTCCCTCTGCTTCCCCTCATGAAGGAGGCTGTATACCTAGCCTACAGGTCTCCTCAGTTGTTACACCAGTTCTGATTCTCCTTAAGTGATAAAATTCTGTGTTGTCCTTTCTAGCACAGTAACTATGTTGATTTCTACTTTGCAGTAACTTAAGATACTAATGAATGGAAATTAATTGTTTTAAAAAGGCATGTCTTGACTGAGTTGAAAAACCTGATACAGATATCTTTACCGTAAGATTTCAACTTCTGCTTAACCCTCTCTGCCAGAGCAAGAAAGTCCTCTGATTGCATTTCAGTTACAAACAACAGAGATGTTCACATTAGCAGCATCATTTGCTATTTTCCTATCCTATTTTGATTTGTCCATCAACAGTATACTAGCTATATTCAGCATTTAGTAAACTTGAGCTCATCACATATCTGAGACAGAGGATGTTATACTGCCCTTCTGGGACAGCTCCTGCTAATTTTATTTCTGGGTAAAATGGAACTGCCATTGTCACAGATGATATGAACAAAGAATATGAAAAGATTTTTTGTTAAAATTCAGAATTCTGAGTATTACTGCAAACATCTTGGTTAAGAAGACTCGATTAGAACAGTATTTATATATTTCAGAATTATTCTTTTGACCCTAAAGGTAGAATCCTTGTTTTTTTATAGAATAATTTAAGCCAGCCCATGCTGATACATGGGGAAAAAAGTCTTGCCTGGATCACCAAAAAAGAGCCAGATGGACATATTGAAGATGATATTCATAACATATTTGCTCTATCCACTTAAATCCCACAATTTTAAAGACAATATGCAACAAACACAGATGGTGAAACTCCTATTTAAAAGAGGCTGATTTGTGGATCTCTGGATTTACTACAGAACTCTACATGTGAGCAGCCTTGATGATCTCCTTTAAAATCCTTCTCAGTACAAAGAGAAACTCACCTCTTACCATGTACAAGATTATGCATAATGGAAGGACTGTGGTGAAGTGGCATCCTCTTACATGAACATAAGAAAAACAGCAAGGTAATTTAATTTTCCTTCTGTAAACAGTACTCCTGAAATCTCCTCACAGTGGACCAACATCAAACTATAGTCTGAAAAACGCTCCTAGGAAATCATAATTTAACAGAACTACTACTTCCTATGACTATCAATACAGACATGATAACGTCTTAAATTAGAACCGATTGCTCCATAAGCAGACAAGAGAGAGATGTCCCTAGAAGCCTGCTATGCTCTTGTATCCCTGAAACTCATCAGCCCAAATCAGCTACTGCCTCACTGTTCAAGCTTCGGGCAGCAAGACACAGCACCAATATAGGCAAAAACAGAAGTAGACTTTTCATAGGTATTTTCACTAATCAAGCATGAACTTTGCATGAGTCCTTCATCTGGTGTCAAGGATGCTGTGCCTTAAATAGACTCACTGAAGGTTAAGAATAATGCTTTAAGTTAATCAAGAAGCTATGTTAACAGTGATCTCTGAATATTTTCCTTCTGTTTTCCATAGACAATGCAGTGGGGAAAAGAGTTACTCATTACCATTTTTGTTATAAAATAATAACTTTATCAGTGATAAGCACCTCAGGGAATTAGTGAATTCATTTCTATTTTGAACTTGCAAGCCACTACAGTCCTTTAAACAAAATAAACACATGATCAGTCACATAACTGTATGATGTCTGAATATGCTCCCAAAATCTTGTAACAAATGCCAGCAATATACTATCATGTCAATAATATGCTCAGTATAATATTTAGGACAAGTTAGAAAGCAGCATGGTTTCAGGCAATTGGATGTATTTAATAAATACTCAGATGTCTTCTGCTATTTACATAGTAAAAAAAAAAAAAAAGCAGTAGTCAAACGTTTCCTTTTGGTTTTGTGTACTTTTGTTGCTCACTACCAACTCAAGAACAAGCAAATTTCAGACTCATGAAATATCACATGTGCATATGCAGTCTCACAAGTGATTTCTTATTACACATTTTTTATGATAATTAACCTAGTTTAATAAAATTAAAATAGGTAAAGTATGAGATTACAATTCCTCTTTTACCAAACCTTTTCTTGCTGCAGGTATGGGAATTAAACTTAAAATTAGAAATTCAAGTAATAATTCAAAAATTAAAAATAGTTGTTCCAGACAATAAAAACTTTCTTTAAAAATAATTATGGAAAATATTGGTTATTCCCTGAGAAAGAATTAGTGTACAGAAATAGCTATATTATCATAGAATTTGTATATTTTCCAGATACTGCTTTTGCAGGTCCCTTTGGGGGGGGGGAAATTAATCTTAGCATTCTTATAATTTTTAATAATTCTTACTATTTACTAACTAGTAATGCACACTAAATTTAACATGGCTATTTGAAACTGGTCAATGTGGAATGTAAAGAACAAATCAATTTGCTAATCTGAATTGTAGGTTTGAAGAAAACCCAGTTGAACGCATGAAAATGTAAACAATTTTTTGATGCGCAGTCAGAAGAAAATGTATTCTTATGATAAATGGAATGCTTCCTGAAATATGTGGTTATTTAGAAAAATGCTTTAAACACATGGTAGGGAGCTGTACTTCATTAACTAGAAGACAACTCCATCTTCTGGGCATTATTTTGAAGAAGATGAAGATATGAACAGCCAAATAGACCCAGAGCCACATAAAAGGTTACTCTGTGTTTCTCAAGGAGCTTTATTTTTTCCATTCCTCTTACTATTACTGTGCATTCATGCTACTAAAACTAAAGTCTCCAGCAGCAACTCTTGCATTGTCATAGAACACTTCTTAAGGAAGACTCAGCATAAAACAAGACAGAAGAGGAAGACTGATGCAGGAGATAGAAGGATTCGGCATTTAAGTGCATGAGTTTTAATTTACAGACCTAAAGTTGAAAACCATGGTAATACTGAGCAGACAAGGTCACCTGCAACACCGTTTTGGATTGACTGCACAGGAGAGGTGCAGAAACCAAGCATTATTCAGTCACTAAGGTGACTGAAAAAAGTGTTTGTGCTGGTAATTCTAGTTCATAATGAGAGCAAAGGTAGTGACACTGAAGGCATGTTAAGGTAGTGAGCTCAGAAGGTGGGAATGATGATGAAGCTGTCATCGGAGAAAGAAGAAAAGCTGAGACTGAGAGATCAGATATATGTTTATTTATCAAGTTTACTGATAATTAGAGATCTGCTAAAAGCTATTAAAAAGATGGAAAGAGAGGACTTGACACAGGACAAGAGATCAGTAAGGAGTCAAACTGACATGAAAACCATTAGCAGGGAATTGATAAAAATATTGTATGGATGTTACAGTGCTTGGGGAGATAAAGAGTAGAGGCAGAATGATTGCTTCCCAGAAGTAGTAAACAGAAGCAAAGAAAAGATGGCTATTGTTTCACCTGTAGGGAAATGACAGCTAAACCTATCAGTCAGAGATCTATAAAGATGTGAACTAAGTTTAGCAGCATATTGAAAAAATGATGCAAGAAGTAAATTGTCAGGCATGGAGATGTAGAAAAGCCACACATAGAGGAAACAAAATGAAACAAGGGAATCAATATCTGTTTTTATCACAGATTTTTGTAACAGACTAGAATCAGATCTCTTCTAGTATTTAATTGTTGAACTGCTTTTTTACAATCATACAAAATGGCATCATGAAGAACTTTCAGATAACAGTGAGAAAATTAAAACTGAAAGAATGTAAATTACTCTGACATAGAAATGCAGAGATTAACAGTATGAAAGCAGCTACTGAATCCTAAAAAGTGGAATCTGATTAAAAGCATATTCTGCTAACCAGTAGATATGGAGGAAATGCAGGTGGCTCTTTTTTATACAGGAATTCATCAGGCGTGTACAAATTTCTCCATGTGCCTTTCCAGAAGCAGAAGAAAAAGGCAGTGCTTTCTTTACAGTTCAGCTCCATAAAGACTGAGAAATTAAACAGATAAGATCCCCAAAAAGCTCAAGCCTGTAGGTATGTTTACTAACCAGCTTGGTCCTCTCATCAAATGCATCTGCAGTTGCTTTCTGTTTTAAAACCCAGGCAAGTCAGAGAAAGTCTTGCTTTCCTAACGTTGCTTGTTAGACTACTGAGTTAATGCTTTGAGCACTTGAAGTAGGAAGTTATGTGTGCAATGAGGCCCCCCCTTTGAACACAGGGTCAAATGCCCAGCTGAAGGCATCATGAACCATACCTTTCTATTCTTGGATGAGAATGTCCATTAGGATTCAAGGCTTTAATTATCAAAACCTGAACTATCTAGGAGGAAAGGTAGACCAAACCACTATTTGAATACTCATTTGACAACGGGCACAATACATAAACCAAGGGTGCTGAAGAAAGGCAGGTTTGCTTAATTCATCCTAGTCAACTGAGAGATGTCTCAAATTAGTGCTTTACTAAATTCTTGACTCTGATAATTTAGGAGACAGAACTACTTCTCTGGTGGATATCTACTATTCTGAGTTTTGTATTCAACATGATGACCAAGCTGTCAGTGCCAGTGGATGCCCATTAAACACACACACCCCTGCCTCTACAGCTTAAGCTGCCTGTGCTTAAAATAAATTTTTAATTTATGCAGTTTTGTAACTTAGATCAAACTATAGTCAAAAGGACTGTGAGAACTGGGGGACCCTGCCCCTACACTTGGCAGTTACTCTTAAGCTGAATCTACTGTGACTGTGTATGGCCATGTAGTTTCGTTGTCTGAACCCTGACCTGTGGATTCCATGTCAAGATATGCCTTATCACTATGGGCTTTCCTTAAGACCATTGGACAAGATCTTGACCCTGATGCTTTGAGATGACTTCTTAGCTTGACATCAAATCTGCCTCATTGCTATGGACTTGTCTGCTGATCTGAAATATTTCCTGGGCCTGGCTACCACCACAGAGCTCCTCTCCACTTCTTGTTTGGTTATTGTGGGACCTCACCTTTGCCAGCAAGGTAATGTGTGTGCCCTGCTGTCTCCTGGTTTCCCTCACAGAGCAGCATATTCTTGCTTTTCCCTGAACCTAGCACCTCACAAGCATATGCTATAATATCTACACAGTAAATGCCTTCTAGACAGGCTTAAGCAGAGTCACACAGAAAATATGAAAGAGAACTGTTAGAAACACAGATCTCCTGTGTCTCAGTTTCATGTTGAAACCATGATTCTAACCTTCCTCACAGGAGTTCATAACTATGTCTTTGTTTTCTGAAGGTATATCTAACTCATCTTGAATGTTCTCCAAGGAAGAGATAAACTGGATTAAGATTTGCTTAAGGGATTGCAAAAGGTTGTCCTGGGGCCCTGTGAAATATAATTGTCAAGATAATGCACATATGCTTTTATTTAGATTGTTTACATCATACATGGCAGAGCAAAACTCAGTATCTCAGTGGGACTTACAGACTTATCTAATATAAGTACCAAGTAATACTAATTAGACAGAGTTTGATTTACTCTTTCACATTGTTGAATTCAAAATTAACTTTAATAACTCAGGAGAAATATCTCAGTGTTATTATGGTCATTTCAGTAAAACAACTGCACAATGAGGAGATGCTTTAAAAAAGATCTAACTAGAAAATATGGCCTATAAAGAATGACAGAGCTTGGTTCTTATGAGATGTTATAACACAATCATATGAATCACTATGGCACGTGGACCTTGTGCTCAGCCCTTAACTAATTCTGGTCAAACCATCTCTAGCATCCCTCACTTCTTCCCTCCCACTCCCCCCAAATAAGAGATTTTTCATGTTTATCAAAGTTGTGGGAGAAGGCATCAAAAAAGATCCAAGCAGCTAAGACAGAAATGGAAACCAACAGTCAGCTAGTCAACTAAGTCAGATGTTATACCATTACTGTTTCCCTTGTCAGAATTCAAGTGCCTTACATGTTCATTCATTTTGAGTGCAGTTGAAAGAGAGAGATGTCTAATTAGAGTTGCTTGTGTTGCCTTCTCAGGGTTTAAAAAAAAAAATCTGAATTTTGTAGGTACTGCACAGTGAGCTTAAACTGCATTTTAAGAATGCTGGATTAACCCTTGCCTGTGATGAGTACATAAAATGTAAACACATTATTACTAAGCTCACTGCCAAAACTAAACACAGAATATGGTAAAAATATTTAATTCAAGATATAACATAGCATTATACTTGCAGCAGAGAGGCTTTTAATTCTTTTAAAAAGTCTGTTTGAATTCAGACCTGTTGACCAGATTTTCAGATGCCCTTACAGCACCTTCAGTTTGGCTTTTACATGCAGTAGATAACTACCACTCTGGACAGCTAATCTGTAGAAAGCACCATGAATAAGAAAACATCTCTGGTTTTCCTAAGGCATGACAGATGCAGTCAAAAGCAGCTGTCATCGTGTCTGGCTCTGCAACACTTGCATTACTAACATGCACACCTGATGTGACTCTGCTATCTCTTTGGCACTACATCCTATCTACAACTTATTTTCTCTTATCATTATTCCAATACAAATTTTGGGTTTATTGCTATTGTTATTACTTTAATTTCTTTTGCTCTTTGTTGCAGTATGTTTATGAAATACATATTCAGAATAGGAGTCTCCCAAACTGGAACTGTTTCAGAGAACTATATCTTATTTCCTAGAAATATTGCCTGTAGGTAGAAGCTCTGTAAAGTTAAAATTTGATTCTACAGTGTGCAATATTCCAGAAAACATAATTATGCCTATGATGTAAAATGGAAAGGAAGAGTTTGCACATTATTACATAAAAAAATCATGCTGAATTCTTTTTGAATGGAATAACATGAACATGAAATATGGAAATAAGAAGCAGGGATGGAATTTTTGTTTCCTACTGATGAACAGGTTTTGGGATCCAACAACACAACACAATGGCTTCAATTAATTTCCTCTACCTGAAAGTCCTAACGCAGAGTGACTGAATGTACATGCCAGAAAAGCTATTAATTTACTGAAAAGTTTTGCAAATTCTTTAAAAAAAATAATCTGTACTTTCATTCTTGCAAAATTATTCAGCATGAAATATTCTAAACCTGAGTCTAGTTTTGCTGTTATTGCCATGCCATGTCTGGGGTAACTGTAATTGTCTCCACAGCTAATTCTACGAGATAATCAGCAAAAGAGATTCCTTGCCTTCCAACTGTATTTGTATTATACTCTATAGTCAAGATAGCTTTCCTAGAGCAGATCATTCCCTGGAGAACTGGACAATCAAAACGTGCCACTATATATTATCTTTTCCCCCCACCATAACCTGATCATAACATTGTTACCCAATACACAGTATTTTACAGGATGCTGAAAAGAAAATTGCTTTTTTTCCCTGTTTAGTTATTTTCCTCTCTCTGTTCTGTGTAGGGTTTTTTTCAGTGCTATTGCTTTTATAGAACATTTTTTATGTTCTAAATGTGTTTTCTGTCTCTAATCCCAAAATGTCTAAATGCTGCTTTATTGGATACCAAACTGACTGCACTCTGGTGGCAAACATTCATAACACAATTTCTAAACTGAAAGAAAAAGGAACAATGTTAGGGGCCAGCATAAGGATACTCAGTTATTTGATAATATTTCAAAGCAGTAACTTTTCTCAGAAGCACAGATGTGGTCTGCATAATCTGGACCAACCTTGATATGAACTGTAGCTATTAATTAAATCTTGATGATGTAAAAAATTGTGCTCTACAGTTACACTCTTCATTGCAAAGGGACATTTGAATGGCAATGTACCATTTTCTAAAAGTGCTCAATGTCATCATTCCACAAATGAGACTTTCAGTGAGTATGCTGAGACAACATACTGGTTACACTGCTTGGAGCAAGAAATTAATTGGACATAGAATAATTTTTTCCCAAAAACTTACACAAACATTCACATCTACAGGAGGGGTTGGAAGGAGGATCAGCCTGTCAGGTTGATCTCCATATCAGGTAAGGTCTTGAGTGAGCAGATCCTCTTGATCTTGGCCAACATGTAGCACTTGCAGGACCAACCAGGAGATCAGGCCCAGCCAGAATGGGTTTAGGGAAGGCAGGTCCTGCCTGACTGGCCTGGTCACATTCTATGACAAGGCAACCCTCTTAGTGGATGAGGGAAAGGCTTTGGATGTTGTCTACCTAGGTTTTATTAAAGCCTTTGACACAGCAAAGGGTGTCTGCCATAGCATTCTCCTGGAGAAGCTGACAGCTGACTTGGGACAGATGCACATTTCACTGGGTTAAAAACTGCCTGGATAGCCAGGCCCAGAGAGTGGTGGTGAATGGAGTTACAACCAGCTGGCAGCCAGTCCACAGTGGGGATTCCCAGAGCTCAGTGTCAGGTCCAGTCCTGCTTAATGTCTTCATCCATAATCTGGATGCGAGGATCAAGTGCACCTTCAATCAGCTTGTAGATGACACCGAGTTGAATGGGAGTGTTGGAAGCTGGAGGGGAGGAAGGCTCTGGAGAGGGATTTGGACAAGTTGGATCAATAGGCCAAGATCAATGGTANGCAGGTCCTGCCTGACTGGCCTGGTCACATTCTATGACAAGGCAACCTCTTAGTGGATGAGGGAAAGGCTTTGGATGTTGTCTACCTAGGTTTTATTAAAGCCTTTGACACAGCAAAGGGTGTCTGCCATAGCATTCTCCTGGAGAAGCTGACAGCTGACTTGGGACAGATGCACGTTTCACTGGGTTAAAAACTGCCTGGATAGCCAGGCCCAGAGAGTGGTGGTGAATGGAGTTACAACCAGCTGGCAGCCAGTCCACAGTGGGGATTCCCAGAGCTCAGTGTCAGGTCCAGTCCTGCTTAATGTCTTCATCCATAATCTGGATGCGAGGATCAAGTGCACCTTCAATCAGCTTGTAGATGACACCGAGTTGAATGGGAGTGTTGGAAGCTGGAGGGTAGGAAGGCTCTGGAGAGGGATTTGGACAAGTTGGATCAATAGGCCAAGATCAATGGTATGAGGTTCAACAAGGCCATGTGTTGGTTCCTGTACTTCAGTCACAACAACCCCATGAAGCACTCTAGGCTGGGAGAAGAATGGCTGGAAAGCTGCATGGAGGAAAAGGCCCTGGGGATATTGGTTGACAGTCAGCTGAACATGAGCCAGCAGTATGCCCAGGTGGCCAAGAAGGCCAGTGGCTTGTATCAAAAATAGCATGGCTAGTAGGGACTAGGAGAGTGATTGTCCCCATGCACTTGGTACTGCTGAGGCTGCACCTCGAGCCAGTTCTGGGCCCGTCACTGCAAGAAAGACATTGAGGTGCTGTAGTGCCTCCAGAGAAGGGCAGCAAAGCTGGTGAAGGGTCTGGAGCACAAGTCTTATGAGGAGTGCTTGAGGATCTGGGGTTGTTTGGCCTGGAGCAAAGGAGGCTCAGGGTGAGACCTTATCACTGTCTACAACTACCTGAAGGGAGGTTGTAGAAAGGTGGGAGTTATTATGGTCTCTCAAGTAACAAATGGTAAGAGGAAATGGCCTCAAGTCACACTAGGAGAGGTTTAGATTAGATATAAAAAATTTCTTGACTTAAAGGGTTATGAAGCACCGGAATATGCTGCCCAGGGAAGTGGTGGACTGCCCATCTCGGGAGTTATTTAAAAGATGTAGATGCTGCACTTAAAGACATGGTTTAGTAGTGAACACAGGGGTGTTGTGTTGATGGTTGGACTCGATGATCTCAGAGGTCTTTTCCAACCTTAATGGTTCTATGATTCTATAAACATTAAAAATAGCACTGATGAGAATTTAGCATAAACAATAAAAGAAGCAAAATCAGTAAAATGAAACAGCTCATTTAAGCACATTAATAGGAATATCAGCAGAGGTATGTAAGATTGCAAATTATATACAAGATAGGATAAGAGGGGGATGGAAAATCTGCAAGTATGTTTTAATAAGCAATTCCCTGGGCTTTTTAATAATGATGTATAACATTTAGGTTATGTTTATGGAATTTTTATATTATAGCTTCTTTCATTTTTAGCTCTCTGTCATGGATTAAATTCACAATGGGCACAAATGATTAAAATGAAACAAAGAAATCTCACTTGAATAGTAACTTGACCTTGTTTTTCTTACATTCCTGGGAAAACTCTAGTCACCAACTAGAGAGTCATTTCCTCCTTTAGTCCAAACCTCAATGTACTACAGATTGGATCTGAATGAAAAAAATTCTACCCATTTAGATACTTCTGCTACATGAAACTGTTTCAACATGAAAGATTAAGATGGCAGTATAAACACTAAGTTCTAATGCTCTGTACCATCAAGAAGAAACAAAATAAAGTTTTGGCAATTTAGCAATTCCTAGCTTTTCAGACAGCCTGTGATAACTGTCAAACACAGCTGGGAGGTAACATAACTTTATTTAAGAATTTTTAATGCAAGGTTTAGTTTTATTTCAGTGAAGCACTAAATAAAAGGAAAAAATCTAAAAAA
>VXBX01001934.1:390328-439828 GCA_013400415.1 Scytalopus superciliaris | reverse complement strand
AAAAAAAAAAAAAAGGTATTTTGAACAATCTCATTTCATGCCCACCTAGGAGAGACTCTAAGCATTTCTGAAACCACTGACAGTGCAGATTAATGTGAACATAGAGAATGCTGAGTGACAGGGAAAAGTTTGGATTCAGCAGCTGGTGCTCTCAATACAAATTATATCCATAGAGGGGAAAAAAAATCCATTAAAAGTGTGCATGTGGCTCACTAGACAGACTCCTTCAAACCATGAATTAAAAAGCTCATGAGTAAACATGTTGTTAAAGAATTTTAAAGAATAACAAAATTTTGAAGAGAAGAAAATATTGTAACAAATGCCTGCAAGAAAGAAAAATTACCAAATTCCTACACAGTTACTTGCCTCTCTGTTTTCCAGGCTTTAAAAGAACTCCTAAATGCATGCTTCATGTGCAAAGATCAAACACATAGAGTCAGAAAACTTCATCTAATATCTTGTCAAATAAAATGATAAACAGTATATACATAAACACTTCAAAATCCTCTGAATTTATTGCTGAATACCATTTCTAAGTTGATGAAGAAGTGCCATATTTGAATGCCTTACCCTATTGATGTGCAGTCTCTATCATTTCAGTTTATGAGAGTTTTGGATATCTATAATTTTAACTTCTGAAAATTATTTCTAAGAACAACCAGAAATGTAAAATAGATGATGTGGTATAAAATCATGAGTCGTATCTTCCAGTAGTGGAAGTATTCATCCAAGAAACAGGTATAAGTTCAATTTGGCAAAGTTAAATGACAGTAATTTTGCAGAAATTAACTTTTCTTTGTGCATTGTTGACTGTGAATGGAGACTATTATTTTTCATTGCCTAGATAGTGATGCAATTTTCAAAGCTAAATGAGCATTAAAAACATTTATTCCATGCTTCTGGAATGAACAATCTAAGATACTTAATGGGAAAATGAGACATTCCCTTTAATCTTTATGAGCATATTGTATCCTCTTGAGGTTAAAATGAGAAAGGAGGGGATAAGCTCACTATATTTTTGATAAACGTTTCCCTCAGCAACAGGAAAAGTCTTGAGTGTGCAGATGCAGCAGCCTGCCGGACTGCCACACCCTGAAGATCCAGTCATCCTGATGACTGTCCCACAATTTCTTCCCCTTGGGCAGGCCAGTCTCTTTTGATTCCTCTACTTTATTGGAGATGAGTTTTTGGTGCCAATATAGGTAAGAAGTATGTTTCACCAAAGGGTATAATTTATACACATAGGAATGGGTTTCCCAGTATTTACCTTTGATACCACGTCATATTCTAGTTGTGTTTCTTTACAACAGCACCAGAGGCAGGAGTTGCTGAACAAGTGACTACACTAATATACTATTTTCCCATAGGTGTATTTAAAATCTACCTCCTTTCAAAATACTTGACAATGAGTAACGGAAGATAGTATGAGACCATAAGATTTTAATAGCAACGTATTACAAAAAACAGCATATAGATAACCCTGCTGACTATTAACTAATGTAATGAGTGCTAAAAGTGGAACATCTTATCTACTAGAAAAAAGAAATCCACAAAATAAGTCACTAAAGAAAAGCATAAGCATTGAGGCACAGATCATATGAAAAATTATTCAAGCAATGAGATCAAATATGTTTCTAGAAGACCATTTCCAAAACTATACTAATAGAAGATTTACAGAGGAATGCTGCTTATGGCTGATTATGTGTCCTCATGTATGTGGAGTGTGTTTGTTCAAAGAGAAAAAGAAAAACAACCACAACAATATAAAGTTATTTGACACCACTGTAGAGTGATTTAAGCATTTGTGCATGCACCTAGTGCTGTTCAAACACTGCAAGCCACAGAGCTGTACCACATATTTTGACTGAGGAGAAGTTTTTTCTCTGTCTTCTTTCCACTGTAAATGAGACTTAGAACAAAAAAAAAGCAAAAACACCAAAAACAAAACAAAACAAAACACCAACCCAAAAAACAAACAAACAAACCAAACAAACAAAAACAACCAAAAAACCAAAACCCAAAAAACCCCCANAAAAAAAAACCCAAACCCCCAAAAAAAAAAAAAAAAAACCAGACCAAAAAAGAAACCCACAAAAAGCCAAACCAAAACAAAAAAGGAAAGCCAAAACAAAACAAAAAGGTAAAGAATTTACAGAGTTCCTTCTGAAATTTTCTAACGTGGGAAAAAGCTACATGCATCCATAGTAGAATGATCCTCTGATTTATATCGCAAATCATATCAGAGATTCTCTATCTCAGCCTTGAGACAAAGCAGCAAATGGGGTCCTAAAGCTCACAGTTGAAGTCAAAGGAAAGCAAAACTAATGCCATGAAATGGGCGAACTTGTAGGTTCAGAAATCACAAGGCACAGAATATACTTCAAAACCTTCTCAACTTTGGCACATCCAGTACCTGCAATGCTTTGACACGATCTTACTGTCACTTAGCTTTGTTACCATTATACAATTTGATCTTAACAGAATGGCAGAGAAAGATGTAGTATCTTTGGTCCATATACTGAAGTCCAACTCTCCATATTAAAAAAAATAAAAGAAATAAAAAGTTACACAAGTACAACTACTCAGAAATACATCTGCATATGTTTACATGGCTTTGAAGCTTAATCTCAACAATATCTTACAGTTTCACTGCCAAAATAATTATCTACCATAAAAATACTTTTCTCTGATATTATTAATCCACTGACACTCTCATTAAACTGACTGGAAAAATGAAATATTTCTATCCATTTTGTAATCTCAATTGTTATGTTATCTTCAGGCTATGCAGTTTGAAAAAGGCAGATCTGTACCACAATTTGGAATTAAAATCTATAGTCATCAGTTTTTCAACACAGAGGCTTGATTTGTCTTATATTCTAGATAGAAGTTGCCCTACATTTTCTGTTTTTTTGTTTGCTTATTTGTTTGGGTTTTTTCTTTGTTTGTTTTCTTGTTTTAGTAGTTTGTGTTTGTTTGTTTGATTGATTTTTGGTTTGGAGGGTTGTATTTTATGATTTGTTTGTTTGTGGTTCTTTGTTTTTTCTTTCCCTACCCTCAAAAGGCCAGAAAATACAAAAGAACTTTGGTAGCAGGTATGCCACATTATTAGCTTGGTATAAACCATGTTAACTCCACATTCACAGTGGAATTTTGGGTAACAGACCTCTCTGACACAGTGCAAGAATCACACAGAGCGAATAGCTGGCTTCATTCCTGTCTTAACTTATAATTTCTTCTTTCATTTTCAGTAGTGAAACTGTAGAAATCATTAAAACTGAGGGTGAACTTTACTATTTGCAATACTTAGCCACCCCATCTCTAGCTGATCATCTCTCACTGATATACTACCAGATGATGGCTGGCTGCTCTTGTGGTAACTGTCTTTCAGGGATAGAAAATACCAGAACGAATCATCAGTGTGGTAGAATTGCATCTTGTTACTGGACTCTGATACTCCTGTTTAAGGGGAGGACTGTATTGCTTGGCATATCTTGACACATCACTGAACATGACTGTTGCCTCCTTGCACTACCTTACTATGAAATGAACTTTCTTGGGTGTGCATTAACTTCATCACTGAAATAATGCAAAGTTACCACCACGGACTCTTAATTTCTATCCTCTCAAGACTCACTCTGCTTGTAAATTGTTGGAAGTCACCTAAAGATGTAGCTGTCTTAGACGATGGAGTAAATAAACTCAGGTATTTAATTTCTCAGGTCAACATTTAAATGCACCTGTTAAAAAATGGCCTGTCATAAAAGTTGATTCCTTTAGAAATCAACAGCTTTTAATTGCTCATGTGAAAAAACAGAATGACTCAGAAAGGAGTTTACAGAGGTAGAAATTTAGGAGGGATATGAGAATAAAACATACATATACATAAATATTTTAAAAAGTAATTTCCACTAACTGTAGGCTTTGCTTTCTCTTTCTGTTGGAGGCATTTTTTTAAAAGATACTGAAGCCTGAATGCCTGCATGTTTTATAGATTCCATTTCTTTAGAACCTTTTACTCCACTTAATATAATGTAGAGAAGGGAAACAGATTATTTCAGTTTCCTATAGGATCCATTTAAAAATACTGAATAGTTAATTTATTTAGTTTTATCTTTAATATTAATTAATAAATTGTATACAGAAAACAGAATTAGGATTATTACTTAGAGTGTAGCTATAGAATTAAATTAGATCTTTATCCATACTTGTGAAGATTGTTTGATAAAGATTCATATAGACACTCCCTTGATATTCATAATTTTTAATCTTAAGTAACTGAGAGCCATATTTTCTCAGGATCATTGAGTATGCAGTTTTAGAAAAGAGAGAAAAAAATCTACTCTTTTATGCACTATTCACAGCTAAGTTTTCAGGGAATGTGAATCACTTAATAAGCTTATTTGATATTGAAATATAGCTCTCAAGCATTTACTTCAGGCACTAAGTCAGATGCTGCGATGAGCTAGATCTTCAAAGTGTGCATGAAGTTTTTCTCCTTTAATCAGTTGAGAAAGCTTGAGACTTCTGAAAGCCAACCTATTGATCTAATCAAGGAATTGCTGAGACTGCTGCAAAGGAAATGATATGAATATATATGGAGCAGAAGTATATAAGGGTATAACAAAATTGCTACTGACCTTTCTCAGTAGTTTGAGATTATTACATATGGGTTGAGCAAGTAAAGAATAGGGAAACAGGAGAGAGATGTTGGCTGCATATGAATCTTAGGAGTTGAAGGAGTTTTTGGGGATTGAAGAAAAAATTGTGAGGTGCTCACTCTCACATTAGTAAAGCATCTGCTCAAGCAACAGTGTACAGGTTCGGGACAGGAAAGACTGGTGGATTATACCCGAGTGTGAAACAAAGAGGATGAGAACCAGGAACCAAAGTAATGCATGAAAAGAACAGAGGGCAGAAGGCAGACCACAGAACTGCTCTGACCACCACGCCTGCTATCCAAGAACAAGAGTGTGACCAACTATCCACCACAGTACAATGAGAAAGCATTAATTCTGCCTGCAAGGACTGGTTTCTCACCTGGACTATGCGTGAATTGCACCTAGACAATGTTTTAGTAGATACCAAGAATTAAATAGCGTGGACAACAGCGAGACAGTTCTGAAGCCTGCATTGCGTCCTTTTTGATTTATATTATAGATACAGTCACAAACCCCAGATCCTAGCCTGAAATGGGAAGATGATGGGCACTGATTCTTTTAGGCTGTTTTGAGAAGAAACTGGCAAAAGTCTATACAGCAAAACTATGCATTAAAATATAAGAAAATGTTGTTAGCTAAATATTGCTTACTTTGGTCTGTTTAGTTTACTAGTTATTCAAAAGCTATGTATAAGTCTGAAGAGAATATAAATACTACATGAATTAAAGAGGACTTGTGTTTTTATATCTATAAAGAATGTATTTCATTGCAAAACCAGAAAATTTGTTCTTGACAAAAAAATGCATAATTATGTTAATCATTACAGAGGTATTTACATATGAAATTTAACAACTACAAAGAATGATTCCTGTTCACCTTCTTAAAAACAGCAAGTGCAATTCACACAGTGGCTTAAAGGCTGTGCCCTTAAATTTTCCTTTGTGAAAACATGGGGTACTTGGGAATAACTTGATGGAAACAAGGGAAAGATCTGAATGGCTACTTGGGGCCATTCTGCAAAATTTGTATTTTCACTTGTCTGGCAGGTTCAATTTTCATTCATATTAGGAGAAAATGTTGAAATACTAGCAGCTGAATTTTTGCTAACTACAAATACCAGCTTTAAAATTCAGAATACTATGCTTTAGCACTACACAGCCTCAGAACAAGCAATAATTTAATTAAAAATTAATTCTGATTATATGTGTATAAATATATTAAAAGATTTGCTTCCAGACTGAAAATTTTAGATTTTTTTTTACAACTTAATATCAATACTGTGGCTTTTTTTTTCTGCTTTCTTTAACATATTTAGAAAGAAAAAAAAAAAAGACCCTTTTAAATGTTTAAATAAATTCAGTCATTTGGTGTATTTTAGGCTAGTATGACATTTATGACATATATGAGCCAGAGGATCTTGGATTCTGCATTTAAGATACACATCACTAATTCTGATACAAAAAGATAAGCAGACTGGACAGATGCCATTTGGATAAGTAAACAAATCACATAATGTGGAGAAGTTTCTAGAAAGTATAAACAGGATTTACAATTTACAAGATCTAAAACTCTTACCTTGGGAAAAGGTGAATCAACCCACAAAAACAGACAGAAACCCAGCTTGCTTATTTTCTAGGATTGCCAAAGCTCAGCATGTGTACCACTGGTCATGTCTTATAGCTAGAGTAGGTACACCTTCTGAAAGCTCCTTTGGTCACTAACACTTCTTAGTGTCTCTAGCTAGGACTGGGAAATTTTAAGATATACTCCATATGCCTACAGGACTATTTGATACTTTGGTAAAATTTCATGTATCTGAACATGGAATGGAAGATTGAAGGTGGAACAATAACTTGCAAAGACAGAATGCAATGGACACTTTCAAAATAATTTTCTCCCATATGGCATCCTAGACTGACTGTGAAGGCAGAAATCAGACTTTGTTCTCTGCCAATGTTTGTAAAACTTATATAAGCAGCTCAGTATGAAGTTTTAAACGAAAGGTTAATTAGTATACTGGATCACATTACTCATAGGAGTACCAGTGTCACAGCAGCCCTTTTTTAAGTAGAGAGGTAACAGGCTGTTAGTTAAAACTTGATTTATGCATGGAAACATGGTTTACACCTCTTCATTTTCTCATGTGATATCACTGCTAGCTGCATGCACCAAATAGACATATTCTTGTTTCTATTTTAGTCCTTGTAAGACCTTGGTCTCATGCTTATTCAGAATTAAATGTGCTGCATACAGTTAGAAATCTTTGGGTTTTTCTGTAAGCAAGATTAAACAGAGATGTCAGCCTAGTTTCTCTTTGTATTCACTTTTCTGTTGTGGACATGTAGTCCCTTTTAACAATCAGTTCTCAAATATCTGTATATCTGTTCTAATAATTCTATTTCTCAATCTGTTCTTGTTTGCTTCTTTGTTTGCTTTTGTATTTTGGTGGGTTTTATTCTTGGGGTTTTTTTTGTGTTTTTTTTTTTTTTTTGGTCATGCAGCTCTGAACCTTTCTGTATTCACAGGCTTCATTTACTCACAAACAAGCACTCCTCTTTGCTTTAGATGTCATGCATCATTCAAACCCAAGCTAGTCACTAGCCAGTGGTAGAACTTCCAGAAGGCAATCCTTATCCTTATTTTAAACATCTGAGGTGGTAGAAGTCTCCTGAGCAGTATTTTCCCTTGATTTGAAAGGAAGCTTAGGGTGACTTTGTCAAACTCTGTGATGGTTGAAGTAACTAAAATGAATTAAAACCATATAATCTCAATTCAAAAGAGTTTAGCAAGTGATGGCTACTGAAGATTAAAATAATAAAAAAATCTATATTTTCTTTAGACTGCTCTTTTTGCACAGTAATGCTGTTCTTTCCTCTGAATGGCTTGAACTACTTCCTCTTACATCTCTGTCACGCTGAAATTAATCCTCTTCATTTTGCAGTACCCCCTGGAGATCTTCAGTTTTTTCTATCTTTGACTAGTCTACATAACTTTTTGATTTCTACATATTTTATAAAATTACTGATCATTCAAATATCAGTATTCATAAAATTAACATTAAGAAAAAATGGTTTTTCACTTTAAAATTCGTTTTATTTTCTGTCGGTTCATCCATGGCAACACACTGCACTTCAAGATTATTTGATTTCTCATTAATATCATGTAAGAACTGTAAGCTTGATTTTTGGTAAGAGAGTGTCCTTTAACCAAGTTTTGGCTGCTGCTCTAAAGAGAAATTTATTTGAAGACATAGGGAATATTATTCCTTACAAAGGAATCCTTTTCTGCCATAGAAATATGTATCTCTTAATACTAATCCCTATTTCCAGTTCCACATTCCACCTATACCTTTAAAGACAGTTATGCCTGTGGCGCTCTAATCTTCCAGTCTAGAAATTTTCTTTTTAAGTTAAAGGATGAATATTTCTTGCTAGCAGTTCACCCACCTTTTAGTACATCTTCAAAACTCTTAATGCTTTAATGTGATGGTACAGTGGTGATAAATAAGCCAAAGCCCCAAAACAGATCTGCTCAGGCCCTTAGTGCTCAAAGTAAATTCAAAAGGCTATTAAAATCAAAAATTATTTCTTTCATCTAAAACCAGGAAGTCAACTTTCAGAACAGACAAAACTGAAAGCAATTAATTAACAGAAAATGGTAACAATATTTAAAAGACTTTTTTTCACCACTGCATGTTGTATCCTTGCAGGTGGGTCTGTGCTTTCAGTGAATTGAGGGACTCTGAGTGGTAGCAAAAGCTTCTGTTTGTTCACACTATCATTTTCCTGTGACTGCTCAGCTGCTCTGGAGGAGGAGGAGGAGGAGGAGGAGGAAGAGGAGGAGGAAGGAGAAGGAGCAGGATGAGGAAGGAGGCTTCTATCTCCTCTCAGAGGCTTTTATTTCACCTAATCATTTCTTAAAGGAATATAATACAGAACAGAGAGCACACAAACAATAAAAATACCACCTGTCCCATCCATACATGATCACAGCAACCTGTTGCTTTTACATTTGCTAAGTTTTTCGTGGCATATTCTCTGTCCTTGAGAGGAGATAGGCCTTACTTTAATGGAAATGCATTTGATTTGACTGAGCTGCCTAAATAACCTAGTAAAGTACAGATATTGGATCATCTGGATTTGAAACCCGTCTTTGATGTTTTGTTCAGAAGCAATGACAAATTTGAGTTAAACGCCATAACACTAAAAAGTCTAGCAGTGGCCTGGCAACTGTCTTTATGTATCTTAGCTATTTTCAAATATATTATAACGTGGCTTTCGATAGCCTACAATATAGTTAAAGTAATTTCCATCATTTCCCATTTGTCATGAATTGAGAATGTGCAATGAACAACTGCAGCAGAGCTTTTGTGTAGCAACTTCTTAAGCCACTGCTACTTATTTCTGTGTCTTGAAAGGAAGAGAAAATAAAATCCCCTCTGTGGAAGATCTCAGGAGATTAGCATATTTGTCAAACACAATTAGATGTTCAAATTGTATATGTACTCCTATTCAATTAGAAATATAATTCAATTAGAAGTGAACTTGTAAACTGAAATTAGTTGAAGGAAACCAAATACTCAGTGCATTACTGTGAAATTTGATACAAAATTGGATTATTTTTTTCCTAACAAGAAGCAACACATTTAGTACTGAATAATTTTTCTTATATATCTCAACACTGAAGTGACTTGAAAATACAGCAAAAAGTATTTAAAGTATGTGAAGGTGCTAAGAGAATATTTTATGTTAAATAACTATGGAATTACTAGGACCTCTGAATGCTCAGAACTCTCAGCCTGTCAGCCTCATATCTGTGCCAGAGAACCTCACAGAATCTATGATAAGGTGCATGGAGGACAGGAAGGCGATTCAAGACAGCCAGCACAGCTACACCATGGACAAATCCTGCCTGACCAACCTAGTAGCCTTCTGTGATGGAGTGGTTGCATCAGTGGACAAGGGAAGAGCTATGGATTTCATCTGGACTTCTGTAAAACTTTTGACATGGTCCCCAAAACATCCTTCTCTCTAAATTGGAGAGAGATGGATTTGATGGGGGGACTCTTTGGAGAATGATGATTTGGTTGGCGGGTCACATCCAGGGGGTAGTGGTTCATGGCTCAGTGTCCTCTTGGACACTGACAACAAGTGGTGTTCCTCAGGAGTTTGTACTGGGACAAGTACGTTTTAATACCTTCACCAATGACATAGATGAAGGGATCAAGTGCACCCTCAGCAAGTCTGCAGAAGACACGAAACTGAGTGGTGCGGGTGACACACTAGACACCTGGACAAGCTTGAAAAGTGGGCCCGTGGGAACCTCACAAGAGGTTCAATTAAGCTGAGTGCAAGGTGCTGCACCTGGGTTGCGTCAACTCCTGTCATTGACGTAGGCTGGGGAATGAACTGATTGAGAGCAGCCCTGCTGAGAAGGACTTCGTGGCAGATCAAAAGCTGGGCCTGAGCTAGCAATGTGCACTTGTAGCTCAGAAAGCCAACTGTATTCTGGGCTGCATCAAAAGCAGTGTGACTAGCAGGTTGAAGGAAGTGATTCTGACCCTCTACTCCATTCTGGTGAGACACCATCTTGAGTACTGCATCCAGCTCTGGAGTCCCCAGAACAGAAAGGGCATGAACCCATTTACATGGGTCCAGATGAGGGTCACAAAAATGATCAAAAGGCTGGACCACTTCTGTGAAGACAGGCTGAGAGAGTTGGCCTTGTTCAGTCTGGAGAAGAGAAGGTTCTAGGGATACCTTATGGCAGCTTTTCACTAGTTGAATGGGGCCTATAAGAAAGATGGGGACAAAGTTTTTAGCAGGGCCTGTTGCACTAGGACAAGGGGTAATGGTTTTAAACTAAAAGACTAGATATAAGGAAGATGTTTTTTTACAATAGGGGTGGTAAAACACTGGAACAGGTTTCCTGGAGAGGTTATAGAAACCCCATCCCTGGAAACATTCAAGGTCAGACAGGATGAGGCTCTGAGCAACCCGAGTGAGTGGAAAATGACTCTTCCAACCCAAATCATGATTCTATTGTATGAAGTACTCTATTGGGTTGTTATGCTTAAAGATGGGTATCGATAAAAGTTGCGTTTCCATTATGTACAATATCTGTTTTCTGCATTAAACGTGTTTGTTGACTTAAAAAATATTGTTATAGATAAGACCTCACATATTTTTAAACTCTCATTGGTAAACTCTCAGAATAATTAATACTAAGACAAGTCAACAGCTGCATAGTTTATTCTTCTTAGTTGAGATTAACATAAATGTTCCCTAAATTCCAAGTACATAGGCTGTCAGACAGTTATGCCAATCCCCCGAGGACAACTACACTGAAACTGAATAATTCCAGATACATTCCTTCCTTGTAAGGGAAACTAAGAAATTACTCCTTGCTGATAAGAACCTTCTGTCCCCATCTCAGCATGTCACCTGAAATCAAGTATTCTGGTCAATGACTTCACAGCAGTGACCCTGCCCTTTTTTGATGGTTGACTGAGCACAGGGAGGATAAATTTATGCCAACATGTCAAGGCACAGAGCTAAATAGTCAGATTAAACCTATAAATTCATTTTATTTTTCTCAGTTTCTTTCTATTCCTTTGATGGTTTTATAGTTAAGAACAGACCTACTCCTGAGTGCCTAAAAATATCTCATATGTGGGAAGACAAAGATAATCAAAAGAAAGACTCTTAAGATTCTGCAGTTATCTAAACTAGACAGTGCACAGCACCATTTTTGATTCAATTGGAGAGTTGTTGCTGTTTCCCATGTGAAGCCATGAATATGTAGAGACACAGATTGTTTGAATGCATCTTCTTAAAACATTTTTCAGTTTGTTTTTCAATTTTTCCACATCTTTATCCCTGGAAACATATTAGAATGCACTACAATGTGCCAGGCAGCATGGGCTGTGCTCTTTAAATAAGCTATTTGTTTTACTTTGTCATGAAAATGCCATGCAACAAACATTTTAGAAAATATCCTTTTCTTTATAAATTTGTGCAGGGTCTAGCATAATGAAGGACTGACAAGTGGAAGAAGCTTTAAGTGGTACTACAGTGCAAACAGTAAACAACAAAAATAATAAACTGTTTAAAACCCTACTGAAATGTTTTAAACATTTTAAGACTGCCAGCATTCTTTTTGGTGAGTTCTTTGACATGCCTCCAGTACAAGGTTGTGCCTTACAGTGCTTATGGTCCTGTCACTCTATAATATGATCTGAAGAACAATAATAAATATTTATGATTGCACAGCATGTTAAATTTCCAATAGCGACAATCCAACATTTTCCTCGCTTTATTCTGCCAACTAAGTTCAAAATGACCATATTTTCTAACTAATTCTAATGACTTGCTGAAGAACTGACTGACATGTATGTGCAATAAGATGCTAACTTAGAATCTGAAAAAATGTATTGACACCAGAGGTTTTGCTCTCAAACACGTTTTGAATTTGTTAATTACATACATCTTCCTAATACTTTCCTGGCACTATAAAAGTGCAGCTATAGAAAGTTAATTGAATAATGAAGGCACTAAGCAAAGACAAAATGCTTAGAGAATAGCTTTTCAAACTATTTATTTTGGTTGAGTTTTTAATAAAATGCTTCAATATTGCAGAAGCGTTTATGACTACTAATAAATGAAATGCAGTTGCTAAGCATTTTCATATTTGATGCTTGTTATTATATGACTATATTGCCTGGCAACTCTCCATTAACTTAAACAAAGTTCGAAAAATAAAGTTGAATGAAATTTTGAAACTGTCACACATACAAAAACTAATGTAAAAAATTCTAGACTTAAATTATTTTGGAAACAGATTTATTTTTTTTTTAAACTATTGCTTATCTGTCTATGCTGATTATTATAACATAGCATAATGTGTGCAAAGATATTCTTCAGGAGAATGGAATCTTAAAAGATTTAATGTCAACAAAATAAACATTTCTCAAGCAATTGAGTATATAAATATTATCTTAATTAGCACAATTTTATAAATCAGCATTTGAAATACTGTATATATTGGAAATGCTCTAACATATACCTACAGTTCATAGTATTCTGATGAGTATTTTCCTAATTTTGATTCAGAAACTTTACATTTAGACCTTGAGATATGATTACAGAGAAGTCCAGTGTGTAAGGCATTCTGCTAAACCAGAGAGGAGATAACCAAGTAACAGAGATAATCTGGAGAAGGATCAGGCTAACCTGGATTGTGATAGAAGCAGCAACTCTACAGTACATACTTGCAATTTATGATTTTCAATAGGTCATAAATTTGATAGAAGAAATTTCTATTTCTTACCTACATTTCCAGTCATTAGGTATGAATTCTGAAAGTCCATCATTCCCATTCCAACAATGTGTATAAAATCTTCAATCACCTGCATTAACTCCACTGAGCCTGGATAGATCTAACAAAGGAAGGTCAGACATGACATTAACTGAAATATTGAAATCTCGACAGCAGCAAATTCAAATAAAATCTAAATGCCATGAAATTAAATGTGAGACTTAAGAGTCAAACTGCTCTTCCCATGTCTCAATACAGAACATTTTCTGTTACTATGAAACAACCATTTTGTTATTAAATCCTCATGTAAACAGACACCACTTCCCGGAAAACTGTATGACATCATCTTGGCATTGGAACTGTGGAATGTTTGCTCTAAGTCACTGCACTTACCAAAAACTTACAGGCCATGATTTCATTAGTGGTTAAAGCATTTCATTTTACAGAATACTACTAATTAAAATATTCTTCCTTCCTCTGGAAGATATCTTCAATAACTTCAGAACTATTGATACAAACAGCTGAATGCAAATCTTGCCATGACCTCTCCAGTATGATAACCTTTCTATTGGTAGTACTATTTTCATTGCTGATGCAGAGTAGAATCATAGAACAGCTGAAGTTGGAAGGGACCATTGGAGATCATCCAGTTCAACCCCCTGGGTAGAGCAAAATAAGCTCTAGCAAGTTGCCCAGAACCACACCCAGTAGGATTTTGAATGTCTCCCAGGATGGAGACCCCAGAGCCTGTCTGTACAACACATCCTAGAATTCAATCACTCTCACAGCCAAACAGTCTTATATATAAATCACATTTTCTGTATTTTAATTTTTGCCCCTTGTTTTTCATGCTGTCACTGCATACCACTGAGACTTGGCTCAGTCTTCCTTATTCCCCCTCCCCTTCAGGAAGTTTGAGTATTGCCAGGACCCTTACTTTTCCAAGCAAAATATCAACTATCAACTATTTCAGCCTTCCCTTGCATATCAGATGCTCTAATCCTCTATACATCTTCCTGGCTCTTTCCATTGTGTTCATGTCTTGTACTAGGAGCCCAGAACTGGACACAGTAAACTAAAATAAATTGCAGTAGCCTTGGCATTGCTAATGTAGCCTCTTAATTTGAATTTCAAAATTATAAAGAATAGCACCTTTCCAAAAAATACAATTTATTTTCAAAGCTTTAACCTACTATGATCACAAAACCAATAATTTTTTATATTCAACAAAAATGATTCATTAGCAAAATAGCATTAAAGATCAAAACAGTTATTAATAAGCTTAAACATTCTGTTCTTATCACATATATAAAAATACCCTTTTTTGTTTTTATGGCCTGTTATGAGCAAGACAATTTTCAGTAATGAGGTGTTTTGTAATAGAAAAATAACAGATGACCTGTTCATGCTGCTTTTTTCTTCTTCATATCAGTGAGATGTCCACTTTACACTTTATGAGCAATATTCAACCCATTCTTTCCACTGCTGGGACTACAGACTCTAAAAAATGCCTATAGAGACTATAAATTACAGCACACTGCATTCCACCTTTATGTTCCTTTATCTATTTAGATCCATAGCTGCTTGCTTCAGCATGAGGAATTTCACAATGTGCTTTGTTTTCTACATGGATCTTCTTATAAGTGATAGGGCAGCAATACTGTTTTGAAGAAGAATTTGTTGTGACATTTATGACCCTAACAGGTTGCAAATATTGCTTCAAGTGAAGGAGAACTTAACTTCTATCTTCCTAATGATGAGTTACTGAGCTAGCAAGTGTGGTATTTGCATCAATCTCACTCACACACTCACAGATTATGCATTAAGGAAAAATTTCAGTGAAAAGATTTTATAAACCCTAGTTCTTCCATGTAAAATTTTATAGTAATAACTTCAGCAGAAACTGTTGAGTAGTCAGTCTTATAGACGTACTCTGCATTTTTATCTATTTGAAGTACTGGTTAATCAATAGCATGCCAGCAGATTGTGAATGAAGAATATGACAAATAGCTCCTGTGTTTTGAAACACCGGTATAAACTTAGGCATTGTGGACTTGAAGTGGCTTCCTGTGTGCAGTGCTTTACATCAGCTCTTAAAAAAAGGCAAGTGTTAAAATGAGTGCTGCTTATCTGAATGCTGTATAACCTGTAATTAATGGTATCAACTGTTGGCATTTAATCTAGAAAAAAGATGTGCTGAGGCACTGCAGCTGTACACTTGATTGAAAATCAGCAATTTGCTGACAGTGAGTAAGACTTTCTTTCCAGCAAAGAATACAGAAAACAGGCTAAGAGATCTATGTTAATGGTAGTTGTGGAGTTCAAGAAAACTATGCAAGCTGGCAAAAAGTTTGGTGAGACTGCACCTAGGTTTTCAGTGTTTTATTACAGAAAATTCTTCTGAGTGGTTGAACCAGAAACAGAATCATCTTTAGTACATAGTGTTTTTACTGGATTGTATTCACAGCACATAATTACTTGCACACATTATTTCAAGTTCAACTCCTGCCTTGATTTTGACATAAAAACTGAAAAAAATCATACAGGATGTAGTAATTTCAAACAATATTTTTTTCTGTTTTAAAACGCAATTATTTTTAACCCTAAATTTTCAGTGTTTTATGCAAAATATGATATAAAACAGTATTTTGTATAGAAATTGTTTTCCTGAAAGAAAAAAGAGCCTAAGGAGTACTTAGGGGTCCTACTCACCCTTCCTAGCTGGTGTGAAGAGCCTTTCTTAATATAATTTTAAACTAAGGAATTAACCAGTGGGTCCTGGAATTGCTCTGTTTTGAAAAGGATAATTTTTTTTCAAAAGTCTTATCTTGCTTAGGATTTTCTGCAGGGTTCATGTTTACCTTGATTTTTAAAACCATATATTACACTTTGTCAAATCTTACCTGTTGAGCATCTTCCCATTTCTCTTTGTTTTCTTCATCTAAGAGATTACTAATGATTTGAAAGAAGTTCTGAAAAATCAATTAGATAAAAGACAAAGTAAAATTATTTCAATGACCTTAACTATCATATCCTTAATCTGACATTAAGAAAGCTTTCTTTTCTGCATAACCGATGCAGTTATCTGATTCTCCTATTCATTTAGGAATAAGGAAGGAAAAAAAAAAAAGTCAGGACATCTTTGACTTTGAATCATACATTATAAAAATCACTTTCTTCCAAATGTTTGTGGAGAAATTTCCTTTCTGATTTTGTCTGCTCTCTCTATCAATTTGTATTCCCAACTTCTTCATCCTTAAAAGCTGAGAATTTGTGCAGTCTGTTCTCATCTCTGTATCACATTTTGTGTAGAATGTCAATTTTGTCTACAGCCTGCCAATTATAATTTATCTGTTCCTTCATAAAAGATACATGCAGTTTCCACTAACCTTAGTTGAAGAGTGCAATTAAGTTCTCTACAACCTCTGAAAAATCTTTAACTGGAATCCCAACCACAGGACCCTGCTGGAACTCAGAGTAATGGTTGTTACCTCATCTGCACTTACTTTTTAGGCAACTTGGGGGATAAAAAGGACTTAAATAAGGTTTAAGTAAGAAGTAACTTTAACTCACTATTAATGAAAGTACAACCATTCAACTGCACAGTGACTAAAATTAGAATAGAAATAATTTCCAACCTTAGTGTTTGGTGAGTATTTTTGAAAAGACATTAATTTCAAAATATGAGAAAGCACAGACACTTCAAGTATTTCACAACCATATAAGTAAAATATTTTAGGATACAAATAAAATATTTTAATTAATTTTAATTAATTAATTGAATAAAACTTGTGAAAACTACTTTTACATAATAACAGTTTACCAGTTTAATCTAGCTCTAATACTAACTACCTGACAAGCAAGAGGATCTATCTTTGCCTAACCATTAGGAAGTTAACTATCCTAACAATAAAATTCACACTGATAAAAATTGCTTTAACTTGACCACTTTGTTGAACTTGAACACAATAATACTGTGCATTAGTGAGGCCACAACTCTTCTCTCACTGAAATCAGTAGCAAAATATCCATAAGCTTCAGTAACACGAAAAACTTCATGAGAAGAAACAAAATGGCTCAGCATGTATGCTTTTGAACAGGATGATGAGGACTAATGATAGGACATAAAAGAAAAATGTTCTCATGGGTTGATCCAATTTGCAGCATTACTGAAGAAAAGTTTCTAGTTGAGTTGAAGATAAGAGGAGAAAATATGCTATGTAGTGTTTATGTACTGGGAATACATTTAATCTCTCTCAAGCCTTCAGTAGCAAAACCAAAGCACAATGCAAGGAGTTGCATTTATTATTCATCATAAAGGATTTGCCAGTTTAACCAGGTTGGCAAATCATAATTGTGTAAACGCAACTTCATCTAGCAAAAATGTATGTCTTCACTGCTCCCCCAGGTAAAATAAACTAAACTGGCCAAAGCAGTTTCATGGCACTATAACTACATTTACTCTAGGGCATTGCAATTTTGGAGAAGAGTTCTACTAGGTAGAGTCAGCCTTATGAAGATTTTGCTGGAGGAAAATACTTCTCAAAACATCGTAGTCCTGCACTCTTCCAGTGCAATACTGTAGAAATGTAGTGGACAGAAATTTTAACTTGTTAGGGTGTCAGCAGCAGTGGGATATTGGTGTGGGATAATTTATGATACTAGGGAACTGTTTTGAAGGTAGTTTTGCAACATATTACAGCCACTGATCCCCCTGCAGAAACAGTCTAAGCCTTAATTGCACAAGTATCCATGTCCATGTAATCAGAACTATCTGAGAGGAGCCTAGATTGCCTGAAAAACACTCGGGAGTCTAAAATGTTTTTTGGAGATGATATATTGCATGGATTTGCTGATAATGTTACATGCTAATTAAATTTTATGTTTATTTTAGTTACAGACAAGCATTAAAATGACCAAAAATGGACAGAAATATATGTGAAAAATCTTATAAATAATCCTAGACTCAAGCACAAACAAAAGATGAGCAATAACTTAATACATACTTCGTACTTGCCAGTAAACCATAAATGATATATATAAACTTAGTAACAAGAAGGTCGTTCTTCTTGAGATCTCTTTTTTCTCTATTTCTATCCCTGGTTGATGTCACATTTATGGTAGCAGTGGGGGCTAAGAAGAATGTATAGCTTTTTCAGTCAGCAATACTAGTGTTTTATGAATTAAAAAGAGGACGAGTAAATGGATTTGCTGCTTCAATAATGAATAGATATGAGATGCCGTCTGAAAACGTGACAGGAGAGGAAGGGTTAAAAATTCTTTCTCCTACTTTGACTATTCTCTTGTTTATTGCATGAATGCTGCAAGAAACACTGCCCTTTAGTGAAATGACTGACAGTTATAAAGGCTAAATTTTAGAAGCATTATGGATGTGATCTGAAGGTATTACTGCAGTAAAAACTCAAGCTCCTTCCTTTCATGGCAGGGTTTACATATTACTCATCTGGTGACTACAGAAAATGTTGGGACAGGCAGAACCAAATTTTGAGGTCCTTTATTTTTGCACAGGCTTTTGTGATGATAATGCCAGTTACAGTTGGGAATGGACAGTTATGTTTTCCTAATTTAATTTCCTTCCTTTCAGTTTTTTCTTCTGTTATACAATGGCTGCACTTCTCTGTTCCAGTCCAAATTCTTTGACCCTCTCTGCAGGCATAGAGCTGTTGTAAATCCTTTTATACAGCTAGAGAAGGATTCCTTTCTAGGAGGAATTAATGGATAGCCTTAAGTCACCTCCAATTCTGGACTTCAGCACAGGGAATGTGTATGAGGGAGGGGGAATGTGGAGGGGGGAGAAGGATTGGACAATCCCTGTTAATCCCTGACTGACAGCAATGGTCCCTGTGGCTAATATAAATGGAATTATATTGCTCTAACTTGTTTGGGGAGAAACCTTGTTTCATGTTGGTCTCTGTATCAGGGGATTGTGCAACTCACTTTGCCATCCTGTCCTGAAAGGTAGTTCAAGCACTTTCAGACCAGTTCTGGATAACATTCCAAAATGTTGCCAACATTATGTTTATTAAAATATTATATTATCTTTCTGGTAGAATCCTTCTTACATAAGTACATTGTCTCAGTGTGCCTATGCAGGGTATTTTACAGTAATTCACATATTAAATGAAAGGCCTTGCTTGCAGAATTGAATGACTCCTGTCTTGCAATTATTTCTGCTACTGTAACGTAGTTTTCATTCACTGATGCAGGAAACCTTCTTGTTTAACTAGCTCATACGTGGTTATTTTTATTCCTGACACTGTATATGCAATTTATATACAAATATTGTTGCAAAAAAGGTTAAAAGATGCAAAAGGGAAAAGAGTAGTATAATAAATAACTTGGCACTAGACATGCATCATTTAGAAACTATTTTGCTCTTGGTATCTGTCTGCCTAAACAAGTGGCATTTTCTATGCAGCATATCAGGCAGTAGCACCTTCATTTTGACTACTTAGTCTGAAATTTTCAAATTTGATCTCACTTTTCTGTTCATTCATTTTTTATGGAGTCTTTGAATCACAGCTTCTACACTATTCATGAATATTAACACTGGATATAAGCCAGAGATTATAGGCAGTTGAGGGACTATCCAGATGTACGGAATATATAAGAAATAAATATACTCAGACAGATATACTTTTTCTTTCTGAGTTTTAATGCAAGTATTGTTTTTGTATGGATCTTAAAAATTACTGTTGTCCACAATTGACCCTAACCTACTTTTCTGACACCATGCAAAATGATAAATTATTACTTTCAGGGATTTTAAACCTCAGTCATGCTTTTCTGATAATTTCTTTAAAACAAAAATCGAACAACTGTCCATCAATTCTACTCTTTATCTAGTTCAAAAAATAAAATGTATTTAGAACACCACACAGGTCTTCTACAGAAAGAAGAATTTTTGTGCAAATTAATTTCATGTTCACCTTTTTGTCACTTACTTTGATGATGGACTAGAAAGTATGAAAATCTGTGATAGTGGAAACAAAAAGTAAATACAATCCTCCAGAGTATGGTAGAATATGAAATATTGTTACATATGGAAAAATCCATGCTTCTCAGAAATTGACAGTAAACTTTATATTACTGAGACAGGATTTCATTTTATATCATCAGATGTCAGTAATGGGAACATTGCTTAATATATCTGCTGGGCAAAACATATGGTTACTTCTGATTTCATTTACTTTCCTGAACACTTTGAATGTGTTCCTTTTATGTTACCTTAGCTTGCAATTTTTAATTTTTTTTTTTTATTTTTTCTGATTTTGTGTTTCAGTTTTTCAGCTGGGATTTAAGAATTCTTGTTCTTTAGACATGTAAATGCTGAAATACAGATATTTTTCTTTGGTTTGACAAATCCCTTCTTATTTCTTTCAGAGTGTGGGTTACAAATTTTAATGCCTTCATTTCAAAATTATTAATTAAAAATTATTAAAAGAACACTTAATAATTTTGTCATGTTCTGCCAGAATACTGTTACACATTTTGGAAACACCTCTACATTGCTGAAGTGAACAGAACCCTTGGCACTGTCATTAGTGGAAGAGAATCAAATTCTCTCTGATGTATGTAAACTGCAAATGACCTGATCTGCTAAGCCTGTGAACAAAATCATTTGTGTCAAGTAGTTGCTCAAGACTGGCTCTAAGATTTCTGTAGTGCCTGTGAACCATGAAGAAGTCACACTGGGCTATCAGATTGCCTGACTGCATGAAAAATTTTCAGTGAATAACACCCTGTTTAATGGTAAACCTTCATTAAAGTAGGAAAAGATATTGTCTCTCATTCAATAAAGAAAACCAAAAAAGACTGTTCATGAAAAATACTTTTTGAAAAGCAGTTAAAAAAATATTACTTTCAGATGGCTAAAGACAAACACAAGAAATGTTCATTTTATTGTGCAAGTTAATATTCTTTTTGTATAGAAACTCTAGAAAAGGTAAAATATAACCACAAGTTCTTGAAAACAAATGTGGAAAAACTGTGTTTTCCAAAATATCTCCCTTCATCTGCATGTGTATATTCCCAAGTGAATTTATAATCTATGTTTGCTTTTACGCAAATAAATATGTACACATGACCTGCATTAATAGCTTCAATAGCAATTTATAAATGATCATTAAACTCTGTTTTTCATAAATAATATATGTATTTACCGTCTTAATATTATTTTCTAGTACATCTACAGTCTTTGAAAAGTGCCTAAAATTTCATATATATAGATTAAACCAATATCCTGATTTAGAAGTCATGAGTAATATTTTAATGAACACTACACAGTGAATTGTGGAACCCATTTTGTAGAAATAATTATAGTGGCTTTAGCTCTGACAGCATTTTATTTGTCCTCTTGTACAAGAAGAGTTAATCCAACATGTGAAACAGAAAATTCATATCCAATGCACTATCCATCACTCTTGTGCACTTTTAATGAGCTTTATTTATCTGAAATGAAGAAGTGATGCCAGAATTACATAACATTGTGGAGATATTTTGAACTGAAATGAACTAGTTTTGAACTGAAACGGACTGGAACAAACACTAGTGAAATGCTTAGTGCAAAAAAAAAAACACCAAGACCCCTCTATCAATCAAATCAAACCTTGAAAGATCGAGATACTGAATGTTACAAAGAAAGTATTTTACATTTTTCACTTGATGCATTGTTTTAGATACTTGTCTCATTAAATGTAGCTGACTCTTTTTTCTATTTTACACTTGTATCTTAGTTTTACGTGAACAATGCTTACATCTATCATTCACAAGATTTAGTTTCCTCAGTGGACAAAACGGTTGACACAGACTGACAAAAACTCCATCAATTGAAACATCACTTGTACAATGTTTCTCTTACCTGCACCCCATCCGATGCAGGGATATAACTTGCTCTTTTGAATGTGTCTGTAACATTTCTGAGAATTTCCACAGAAATTAGCAGGTCCCCAGCATAAAAATTTTTCCTCTGCGTTAAGTCCAATAGTGTCTTGGTTACTTGGGACATGCCATCACCAGCCAACATTCTCTGTCCCTTTGCGAGGTGCTCTTTAATCTGTACCAGAAGAACAAAATTAATATCAGAACCTACTTTACTGAGAAAAAGTATGATAAATTCTACACACAACCAAAGTATTAAATATTAGAACTAGTAAAAAAAGTTTGTCCTCTTGAAGATAAGATGAAATAGTAGACTATGATGACAGGAATATGATTTTTATCAGACAATCATTAATTTTATACTGAAAGAGTCTGAATTTCTAGTGTTTCACCCATTTGCTTCTTGGAACTGCATGGGTTGGACTGTGGCTTTAATCTACTGCCATGAAACTGTCCTTCCTCAATGGAACAGTTGTACAACCATGGTTGCCACTCATTTAACAACTAAATGCTGTGAAAGTAATAAATGCTAAGGCAGTACTTGTTATAATCTAATTTACTATGGAAAAGTAGACCTTTAATCTCTGCCAGCCCAGCTTGGCTAGTCAATGCAAGAGAGATGGTTTAGTTGGAAGCTGATTATGGTGCTGTCTTTTGTAGCACTAACACAAAGGTGTTAACTTGAACAATCCTGTTTGCTTTATCCAAGAAATACAAATTAAATTATGAATTGCTCCTGTGTATCTGCAAAGGAAAGCACACTTTTGCAGTAGCTCTCCCAGCAGATCTGTTTAGGGCTAGTGATCCAAAACAAATATGCTAGTAAAAGTATCCTCCTGATAAGAAGAACTTGTGGATCTGATTAATTCTCAAAGCTGACAGCATCCCAGGAAGATGGAGAGTGTATCACCAAGACATGACAAGGCCAGGCAAGGCTAAAAAAGAGCACACGGGTTAAGCAGCCTATTTTTTAAATATGCATATGAATTTATGTATCCAAACACAAGTTCTTCTGAATTGAAAGCCAAATTATCACAGAAACATAGAATATCCTGAGTTGTAAGGGTTTTAAACAAAAGACAATTACTCTAGACAGACCTTACTCTAAGTAGGATGGCTGAAGAGAAAATGCTATGCAACTGGCAACCAAAATGCAGACACCATCTTTATAAATGGATCTTCAATTGATTTTTAATTTGGCCTTATTACTGACACATAGAGAGAAAAAAATTACTAGTGTAACATATAGCTGGACTGGATGATCTTGAAGGTCTCTTCCAGCCTTGATGATTCTGTGATAATGTGATGGCGATGTGGAAGGAAGAGTGTAAAGACACAATTTGTCACTTCCAGATCTCCCCAGACACTTTGTGTGGATATGCGGGCCTTTGTTATAAAAAAATAAAAGGATAGACTAAAGGGTAGAATATATAGTAAAAGTGACAGAGTGTTTGAAAGGGTTCAAAATAGCTCTCATGAATGAAATTTAAGAAATGCAATCCTCCTCTGACATGGGTTTTTTTCCATGCTCTTGGTTCATATTTTGCTTACATTCTCAACCAGTCTTCAGACAAACTAGATACAGCTGGGGCTGGGCAAAGTGGCTGCTTTAAATTTCATCTATGGCCTTAAGTCATCTTTAATAGCAGTTGGGGATTGTTATGAAACACAACAGCCTTGCCAAAACCCTAGAGATACTTAAGACTTGGGAGAAGATCTGCTTGGTGCATCACGGACAGGAATTGAATCTATTCTATACTATGAGTACAGTGATACAAGCACAACAGTGTTTTTAATATGTAGAAAAAAAATATTCAGCGAAAACTGAGACCATTAATTGTTTCATTTATCTGTTTGGGTTTTTTAAATAAATACTTCAACAGAAATACCTTCCTTAGTCTTCAGAATATTGTAATAAATACTCAGGCAAGAACCTTGCTTGCAGAAATAATTTTGTGTACTTTATATTCCTTTTAGAAAGATGCTTTGAAAGTAATAGTGTAGGAAAATAACAGGGGAGAAAAAGGTGTGATAATTGAAGAAAATTAATTTCAGTAAATTCAGGGATCTGGTAAGTGTATACGTAAGACTATGAACTACTTTCTAGGGAACAAGTAAAGACAAACATGAACTTGATTTGTGTTTTTTCCTCTGAAATGTCAGCATTTGCCTCATCTGCTCACACATTTTGTCTTGGTAGCAAGCTAAAAGAGTATCTGTCAGCACAGTAACACATAAGAATAGAACTTTTTCTGGAACTCATCCAAATGTTCATTGTCCCCAGAATGTATTTCCAGATTTTTGAGGAATAACAATATTCAGTGTACCTTTAGTCAAACCCAAATGACACAAAACATAAAAGACAGTCCATAAAGCTGAATTCCCAAATTTAACATGGGCTTCAGGATGTACTGGGAAAGGGATAACACAAGTTGAAGGCAGGGTTTAAGAGGGAACAAAGATATTCTTTTAATACCAGTAATAATAGCAATATGATCAGCCCTCATAAAAAGTCTATTGTGCTCTTATGCTTGTATAAACACTGGTAGGAAGGCTGACAAACTATTTAGCAGGTTATTTTGTATTGTATTATTTTGCTTCCTTTTGCTTCATCTGTATGTTCACCTCTCACTTGTTTTTGTTTTTTTTTTTTTGTCATGCTCCTACCGGGCTTTAAACCCTCATTTTAAAGATGGCAGGAGCCAAATTGTTGATGGTTTTGGACCATCCATAGCACACAGAAGTCTTGGTCTCTGCTGTTTTTGGAATGTAAATAGTAAATTAAAATTATCCTAGTTTTGACTGGTTTTTATACTTTTGAACAAGTAAAGCTCTGTTTTCAGTGAAAAAAAAATTATAGATCTCTAGTAGCAGAAGTGGGAGCTGTAATATGCCCTTTAGTGCTTTCAGCAAGACATTTTTGTTGCTTTAGGACACAATGATAAAATTGTCTAGCAAGTGCCCACATTGTCACAGGACTAAATTATTACACCTACTTCAAAAATAGCCAGGTGGTTTAAAGCATCTCAGAATTACTGGCTCTTAAAATTACAGCTCAATTTGGAACTTTTTTTCAAAAAATGACATACCCAGAAAGCTCAATTTCCCAACTCCAGTATCATTTCCTCCCTTGGGCCACACCACTCATACACAGCTTCAAGAACACCTTCTTTTTCATCCTCTCAAGCTCTAACCCAGAAGTTCCTTTCCCTGGTCTTGAGCTATCCCTCCAGGCTCACACAGCCTTGAGTAAGACTAGGAGCATATGATTAGAAATAGTGTAACAAAACAGGAGGTTGCAATGTGTTTGGGTTAGGAAAATGGGTGAAAACTAGAGTTAATTAGGAGAAAGTTTTGACTAAGACCAGCAAGCAAAATGAAGGGAATGGTAAGAACTAACTACCTTTTTATTATCAGTTATAACAAGTTAAATAATGTATTTTCTTGTTGTAAAACAGCTTATACCTCCTAAATACAGCTTTAACATTACAGGCCACTCACTCAGTTGATGTAAATTGGTGCAATACTATTAAAGCCAATGAAGATGTCCAGATCAGTATAAATTGAAGGTAGTGGATTACTAGCATAGATATCACAATAATCTTTCTTCAGGGAAATACAGAATATTCTCCTCAGCAGTTAGTATAATGTCTTTCTCACCATACTGCTTATTTTCTGTGCTATGGTCAGTGTGATAGTACACTGCCCAAGAAAGCTATTTTGGTCACCTGTGTAGGTCCTTTTGGTTTTCCATGAAGGTCATTTTTTAGTGGTCTTACAGGCAGGCTCATTAAAAATAAAGTTTATGATCCGAGAGATAGTGAAATGAAGCAGCTGTTAAACTGACACTTCAGTTGTCAGCCCAACCTCTAGCTGCCTGCACTATATGGCTGCATATTTGAAAAATTACTGAAATGTTTAACTGGACTTTGACTCAGGGTCCAACTGCCTTTGTCCCCAAATTTATCAGAAAGTATGATATAATAAAAATGTCTCTTTACAAAGTCAGATCTCCTAGGACCCTGGAACTGGAGTAAAAATTTATTACTGCACAATAATTACTGCAAAATTAACAGCTAGATTTGGTTTATAAGGACAGTAAACAATGAACCCTCAAGAAACCTATAAAAGACTGAAAAGAATTGTTAATTTGAAGAGTAGCTACACCATCAAGCTTTTTCCATTATTTTTTGAGATGATGTTGGATTCATGGTTAGGTATTACTAATGATGTCATTAATACATTTACAGTAGGGGGAATATAAGAACCCATATTTGGAAGCCTTATAGAGAAGTGAGGAAAGATAGTTTGAAATAAAAATATACTCTGAAATTGCTCATAACCTGCTAACCACTTTGCTTTGTATCTCCACAACACAACACAACACAAAACAGCACAACACAACACTAATATTTTAAAAAATATTATTCATAATGCTCTTAAAATGCAGAAGTTGTAAGTTGTATCACTTATAATGTGATATCACCTTGTGAGAAAGAGCTTTCTTTCAGATTTGAGAAAAACTTCATTACAGGCTGGGGTTTTTTTCCTGATAATTACTAGACAGTCCTTTAACTGTTCTAGCACAGAACTTCCATTTACTTTCCCTCAATATAATAAATTATTTACAATGTATTTGTTTATTTTCAGACTGTTTCAGTGTTCTAGAATATTATTTCATCCATCTTTTAAAAGAAACAAAATAAGGTCAAAAGATAGGGCTATGCATCTTCAGGTATGCATCTGAATATTTACAACCTACTGTCATGTAGGAGATTTTTTTACTTTCTATACATTCAGCATTTTATGAAGGAGATTTCTAATGCAATACAAAATAACTTTCCACTTTGTCATCAGTGAAATTGGTTAGGAGTCTCAATCTCAGTCATGATAACATAGTACACAGTTTCTGCAAAGAGGAAGGCAATCATATATTCCCTTTTTGTATAACAGAAAAAGAAAAAAAGTAATCAGTGCCAAAGAAGATTAAGAATATAAATTAAGGAAAACTTTTCATCTGTAAAGGAAAGGATGTACCACAGTTTGCCTGAAGAGAGTATGCACACTTCCATACTGGAGGCCTTAATAACAGTCAAGAAAAACAAAATGCTGCAATAACAAGTATAGCTGATTCTGATAGGACAGAAGTTCAGGAAATTCTCATTAATTTCCTTTCAGTTCTATAATTCTGTAACAGATCCCTGCAAATGTTCTGAAACCCAAAATAAAGCCTCTTATAATTCACCCCGATCAGAAAAGTTGACATATAAGGAATGCCCTGAAACTGAACTTTTACCTTCCTGCATTTATACACTCATGGCATGAAATTTGCTGTACCAACATTTTGCAGAAGCGTTTCTTCCATTTGCCTCTGCGCATTCAGCTGAAATCACTGCAAAACTGTGCTTTAAGAAACTTATTCTAAATTTATATTGATGAAAAGAAAAATGAGTATTGTTTCACTACATAGAAACAGTCATCCCACTGTCATATACTTCTAAATATTCTTAAGCAAAATATTCCTCAAAACAGTGGTTTGTTTTTAAACAAAAGGAGGCAGATTAATCACACAGAATCCTGTGCTGTTCTAGACAATCTTAGACAAACTGAATCTCTGCACAGATATCAGAGAAATTGTGTGTGCTCAGACATAAGGGATGAGATGTACAGAAGCATCTTTGAAAAAAAAAAAATCATCTAGTACCTGTGGAGGTCAGAAATGCTTTTAGAAGATTGTGAACAGCTCAGAGGGATGATTGGTTCTTCCTGTACCTTTTTTCTCTACCCTCTTTCATGAGAAGACTCCTACTATGTTGCTCAAGAGATTTTATTTTTTTTTGCCACTTTATCCCATTACATAGTTCCTTTTTTTTAATCATGATCACTGTCATCAGTATTGTCTATTCTCATCCTTGAGCTATAACCACTAAATAGGTAACAGGCAAATTTTAGTATTTTGATTTGTGCATGGATCCAACAAAATAGTTTAATAGATATTTTAAATAGGTAAGACTACTCTTCAGTAGAGTAACAAATGACTCTAGGGATGAGGAATGAATAATCATTAAATAGACAGTTTCTTTTTTTTTAATATACTTATCATTGTGTTTATTGACCAAGATTTCTATTATTATTTTATTAAGTACTGAAATGCTCCAGTTATCTGTGATTAAATCCCACTCACGTTGGAATGCTGTGTGAGAGATCTTGTTGTTATTGTTGTTTCCATTTTTAACCAGAGGGCATGTCTTCAAGATTTGTGTTATCTATGTATAATGCAACCTGACAAGAGCAAGAGTTGAGAGGAAAAAGAGAATGACAACTCTGAGAGGGTTGTTTTCATTCTATGACAGACATAACATTGCTTGAGGTAAAGTCTCCTGGTTCTCCAAACTGACTGAATGGCTGAGGCTAGGGGTCACAAAGGGACGTACTACAAATGAGTTGTCTTTCTTTTTTTATGCTCCATGGTCATCCTGGTAAGTATGTGTCCCTAATACATAAAGCTCTGATTAAATGCTTCAATTTATGTACCTATTTGATTTTAATCGATTTCTATATTTATTTTATTTTGGTTCTATACAGTCATTCCCATGACATTCATTTCTGTTTGCAGGACAAACCAAAACAGTTTCTTCAAGGAAATTAGCATTATTGGAGAGCCCTAATTTCTTCATGGGAGTACTGTATAAAGTAATAAGCAAGAGATAAATCCTTTGTGCTTCACATACTTAACAAATCTGAGCTAAAACATGGTGGGGGGATGCAGCAAATGAAATAGTGGACAAAAAAGCAAGGGAATGGCTGTAAGGGTAAGATGCTGTGGACACTTTTTGGCCCCTAGTTGCCAAGCCAAATTCTTGCAGTCATTCTGCAGTTAATGCTGCATTCAGTTGGGGTGAAGGTTCCTGCAGTGCTTGCAGACTTTAAGGGAAAATGAGATGAATTATCTTGAGTTCTCAAATGGCCTCCTATTGCTTTACCTTTGGCCAGACCCTAGTGAAGTTCACCTGTGGCTGCAGTGTGAGTTGGTTTGGAATATCAATGTGATCAGGAAACATTAATTTGCTCACTGCTGCAGCAGACACAGCTGCAAATACAGGAGCACATCTCATTTAACACACACATTACTCTTTTGTAAATGTGTGTTCCAGATATGGAAAAATTGTTAAGGGTGGTCAGATGATAGTGGGGACTTTTCTTTGAATTTAACAAGTGGGATTGGTTGCCTATTAAAAAAAATAAATAAATATTCAAATGCAGAAAGGAAGAAAGGGGCCCAGAACTGGACATAGGACTCAAGGTGTGGCCTCACCAGTGCCAAGTACAAGGGAGGAACACCCTCCCTGGTCCTGCTGGCCACACAAATTCTGATACAGGCCAGAATGCCATTGGCCTTCTTGGCCACCTGGGCACACCGCTGGTTTATAGTCAGCCAGCTGTTGACCAGTATCCCAAGGTCCTTTTCCCCCAGGAAGCTTTCCAGCCATTCTGCTCCACATCTGCAGTGTTGCATGGGGTTGTTGTGACACAAGTACAGGACCTGGCACTTGGCCTTGTTGAACCTCATATTGTTGTCCTTGGCCCATTGATCAAGTCTGTCTGACCCCTCTGCAGAGCCTTCCAGTAGATCAACACTCCCATTTGGTGTCATCTATCATCTACAAATGGACTGAGGGTGCACTTGATCCCCTCATCCAGGTCATAAGTGAAGCTATTAAACAGGACTCAACCCAATACCCTGGGGAACTCTACTGGTGACTGACTGTCCACTGGATGTAACTCCACTCACCATCACTCTCTGGACCCAGCCAACCAACCAGATTTTTATCCTGTGAACAGTGCACCCATCCAAGCTATGGGCAGCCAGTTTGTCCAAGAGAACGTCGTGGGAGACAGCACCAAAGGTTTTACTGTTGTCCAGGTAGACTACATCCACAGCCTTTCCCTCCTTCACTAGGGGTTTTAACTTGCCATAAAAGGAAATCAGGTTGATTATGCAGGACCTGACTTTTCTAAACCCATTCTCTCTGGGTCTGAACCCTTGGTTGTCCTGCATACGCCATGTGGTGGCACTCAGGATGATCTGCTCCATGCCCAACACTGAGGTCAGGCTGATTGGCCTGTAGTTGCCTGGATCCTCCTTCCAGCCCTTCATGTAGAAGAACATCACAGTTCCTAACTTTCAGCCAGCTGAGACTTATCCAGGATCCTGACATATAAGTGCTCATTGAGCACTTCCACTAGCTTCCTCAGTACCACTGGATGTATACCATTCAGTCCCATAGACTTATGTGTCTAAGTGGTGTAGTAGATCACTGACCATTTCCCCTTGAATTATGGGGGCTTCATTCTGCTCCCTGTCACTGTTTTCCAGGTTAGGAGGCTGGGTACCCGGAGAACAAGTAGTCTTACAAGTAAAGACTGAGGCAAAGAAGTCATTATGTACATCAGTCTATTTCTCATCATCATTATGTTTCCCCCTGCACCCATTAAAGATGGGTGATTCTCCTTAGCCCTACTTTTGTTGCTAATGTATTTATAGAAACATTTTTAATTGTTTTTTACAGCAGTAGCCATATTAAGTTCTATCTGGGCTTTGTCCCCTTCTGATTTTCTCTCTACATAACCTCATGACATCCTTGCTGTCCTCCTGAGTTGTCTACCCCTTTTCCCCCAAGGTCATAAAGTCTTTTTTTCCTGAGTTGCAGCCACAGCTCTCTGTTCAGCCAGGCCATTATGAGGTGTATGTATATGTTGGTGAAATCAAGCACTATAATGTCATGAATGGAGAAGGTACCAGAGTAGCTTTTAGCACATTTCACTCTACTGATCCTAAGCTGCTCATTTCTGGTGCCTATTGTAACACAGACAGTTATGAAAAAAGCATTCATTTGGGATAGAGAAATTGGTTTCTGGGCTACATATTTATTATGACTGCCTGAAGTATGGGGTTATTTTCTCTCTTTGTTTAAGTGCATATTTATTTACAGAGGATGAAGCAGATCTGTTAGAAGACTGTGAAAGCAATACTAACTTTATAACATGATGTTAAAAACACTCAATACCACAACATTTCATCCCATGCAATGAGTTTGGCAGGCCAGAGCAGGTGGAGCTTTCTCAGAATCAAATGAGTGTCCTCACCATCAAGCCAATAGTGATACTGAAGTCATTAGCTTTTTTTTTTTCCTGAAGTTTTAATCTTTCTCCTGTGTAGAATGGGAAAATGTTAGCGAGACAGGGGAAAACTGATGACTGTTGCAGTTTCTTGATCAGTTGTTCTCTGATGAGAGAAAAGTTTGTCATGCTTCAGTCAAGATCATGGAAGTGACAAAACAGAGCTGGCTCTTGCACATTCTGGGCTTACAAGGAAAGCAAGACAAGGCATTTAATGATATAACTCCCCTGCCTATCAAAGGCTGCAAAGGTGAAGATGAATTGCTGGCGTATACCAATGTAAGTATAGACTGAGGCAGAACAAAAATGTTGTTATTGAGGCCTCTGCATTCAAATCTATAAAACCAAGCCTGGCTGCTTTTCTCTGCAGCTATATAAAAAGACATGAAGCACTAAACTAGCAAAGAAAAAAAAAAAAAAAGAGCAGTAAATTTTTTAGGAGGAAGCCTTTCATTCCCCAGAGTACAGCAGTCATTTCAGTGAGGAGTACATGGACAGGCTGATACGCTGCCCTTGTAATATAATTCGGAAAAACAAAATCATCTCTAATGAGCTGCAGCTGAGCAAATCATTATTCACCTCAGAGTTCTTTTTATCAAATTATATTTTAGCCAAGCACTTGCAAAATTGTGAATAACGCTGCTGTGGAAAAAGTGGAAACAAAATTACAGTATGAGCAGAAGCAGCAGAAAAGCATTTTTATGGCTATATTATTAGTTTGATATGTAAAGATTCACCTGCATAAGTTCCCATGCTCCTTCTTAAGCGCTAATATTTTGACATCAGTGTGGTAATTCATATGCAGATTTTTCCTTCATAACTCTCAAGAGTTAAGAGATATTTTAGTTTCCAACTTTTTCTTTCTCATAGCATATTTTGTAGGAATTAATGTTGTATTAGGTATTATATCACTCAGATTGGCACTGTGTTCAGCTCTGGGGCCCCAAACATAAGAAGAACATAGACCTGTTGGAGTGAGTCCAGAAGCGAGCTACAAAGATCAGAGGTTTGGAGCACCACTCCTGTAAGGAATGGCTGACAGAATTGTGACCGTTTGGCTGAGGAGAAGGCTCCAGGAAGACCTTACAGTAGCCTTCCAGCACCTTTTTGAAAGGGCATGTAGTGATAGGACAAGGGGAAATGGCTTTAAACTGAAAGATGGTACATTTAGTTAGATATTAGGGAGAAATTCTTTACTGTCACTGTGGTGAGGCAGTGGAAGCTGTGAATGCTCCATCCCTGGAAGCTTTCAAGGCCAGGTTGGACAGAGCTTTGAGCAACCTGATCCTGTGGAAGGTGTCTATGGCCATGGCGGGGGGTGGGGGGGGATTGAAGTAGATGATTTTCAGGATTGTTTCCAACCCAAACCATTCTATGATTCCAACAAATTACTACCTTATTTTTATCACAGCAATTTATAATGTAGAGTTTCATCATCCAGGTCAGAAAACTGTGCTACATAGATTTATAAAATGGGCTCGATTAGTAGAGGTTTTCTGATAATGTTGGATATAACCTTCAGAAACAAAGTTTCTAGATGACAGGGTTTAGCTTTAGTCAGTATTTATGAACATAGTACAAATCTCTTCCAAACTAGAGTGTCCAAAAGACATGCAGAGAAAATCTCACTTTTGGCAAAAGGGCTATTCCAGTGTGGTAAGACAGTGATATATTACTAATATTTTTTAAGCAGATCCCTCACAGATTTTTGGGTTTCTTTTGTAATTCAAGAAATCCTAGTACTTAGTATGAATGCATAAAAGCATAGAAGATAGAAATAGCTGTATATGTTCAAATATTTTCTCAATTTTCACAAAATCAGTTTCTGATACTCCATGGTGAGATCTTATTCATTAATGTTATTCATTTTAAATGGTCATAAAAGCTTCAATATTCAATTCCTAAAGAGCTTATAAGATATGAAAACTCATTGTTCTTCCATACTTAACCATTTTAATCTCATTTTTATTTTCTGCATTGACTCCCATTCAATGTCTTGGTTTCTTGGCTTTTAGATTTCAGGCAATTGGGGAGGATGTGAGTGGAGTCTTGTTTCAGTTTGGTTTTTCATTTTGTTTTGTTTGTTTTGTTTGTTGCTGTTTCTTCTTATTTATGTGCCTATTATCTGTAGGATGGATTAAGAATAGTTGAAGAAGTCTTTGCCTATGCCTCTCAGAAACAGAATAATATAGGGTATTCCCAATGGTAGGGTCTAGCTTCCTAGTCTTACTGCTTGTAGTGTGCCAAATTTGATAGACCTCAAGAGAGTATGAAAGTAAAACTAATTCTTATTTGAGGCACATCAGTGACTTTCTTTCTTGGATAGCATCTGAAGTAGGCCTGTGGGCTCCTAATCACTGATTCTGTTCTTGGTCATGCAGTCACTCATATCCAGTCACAGTGGGAATAAATTTCTCTGTATCAGGAAAGACTTTGTCCTCTTTAAAAAAAATAAAAGAAAACCCAAACCGCACCTCAGAAGACACTAGTCCAAATTAACCAAGATAAAGTAAATAATTCTATGTAAAATAATTAGGCAGACCATTTTCTGATTCCAGATCAAAAGAAGATAATTAGCAATGAGAAGCATACTTCACAATATTATACAGACTAAGTTTGGGTCATTAGATCATCATCTAATCTGCCTTTCTACATATAAAAGTTCATTATGATAGCAACAGATACACTTTAAAGAGATTAAAATATGTTAGTTAGAGCAAAGGAGTTCAGTTTTCAGAAAATGAAACTATATGCAGAGGGTAGAAAGGGAGAAGAGGCTTTAGCAACAGCCATAACTTCTGCTACAGCGGTAACTGATTTGGCAAAATCATTTGAAAATCCAAACCATGTCTGTCCAACAGAGAGGAAAATATTCTCCCAGTTCTGAGAATTTAATCTGGAATTAGAGAAAGCAAGGAAATTCCTCCCTATTAACTAAAATCTGGTGATCAGTATGCGAACCAAGAACTATCCAGAAGGAACTGAAGAAAGGATATTCCCTGCCATGAGATTTCATGAAACCTTATGACTTTACTTCATCTCTATCCACAATAAAAATTACACTTAGAAAAATTTATTTGTTATTATCTCCTCCTTCTGAAGAACACATTTAACAAATTGCACATCACTGAGCAAAATACTCCTTCTTAGCTGCAAGGATGACTGGTAGCAGTCCTGAAACACCATGCTTGACTAAGAACATTTTCTTAATGCAAAGCTTCAGGTATTGCAAGCATATTAAGACAACGCAAGAAAACTAGAAAAAAGATCTGGTATATAGTCTGTGACGTATGTTTTTCTGTTCATCAAGTTATTGTTTGAGCCTCTAGGTTATGATTTTAGACTGCAAAGTATACCTATTTATCACTTTGCATTTTCTACTTAGAGTGTTTTAGGAAGAATAATCCTAATTTGGTTTTTTAAGTGTTATCATTAGAGCTAAGCACATAATTTCCCAAAGGTTTATTTCGTGGATTTGGGCATTTTTGTCCCTCAGTATGTTCAGTGAATAAATTTTCATATTAGTCAACCAGCTGTATAAGCTGGTCAAACAGTATTTGCTGAATTCATTTGATGACTGATTTGTACCAAATGTTGGATAAATTATTCATGACTAATTTGTTCTGTTATTTAAAGAGATCTAATTGTCAGCCCTAGTTTTAAAAGGAACCTGTATTCCATAGTGCATAAGGTAAAATAAACTAACAGAAGTGCATGCTGTACATTTGTGGCATAGTTGAAGTGAATCATTCTATTAACTGCTTTTACTCAAGCTCCTACACATGAATTGTGTAGGGTGCTGTGCCCTTGAAAGACGTAAACTGACTGCTGATCTTTACAAGTCAAACCACCCCCCTTACTATTTCATCATGTTCAAGTGCATAAGTCTCTTCAGAGGCCCTGTAGTTATTATTTTTTTACCATCTCAGAGGTTTTCTGTGCTGCCCTCTGGAGAGGTATTAACGTTAAAAAGGAAGAGTGGCTAGACACTAACTCAGAAAACTAGAGACAAATTTCCTGCTTAATTGGTCTCACTCAGTTCCCCATCAACAAAAAATGGAGATGTAGTGCATACTGATCTCAAGCATGTATTGAGTAGATATATTTAAGACCGTGAATTACTCTCAAACTGTTGGGATAGACTATTAAGTATAATAATGATATATGTATCAAAAAGTGGTCCATGAATCTGGCCAATATCACTAAAGCAGTGGAAGACTCCACTTTCTACTGAAGTGCCATACCCTACATCTGAAGTGGCAGGGTGTGCCTATCCTGAGCAGAGGCAGTAAGTCTCCCTGGCACATTCTGTAAGTGACTGGAGTAAGAGCTAAATTATTCATGATGCTGGGGGCTTATGAGCAAAGTATATTATCTTTAGCATTATGGGTGTAGTTTTAACTTTACTGACTCTTCATCTTTGCAAATAGACTTCCAAATGGATTTTGAGATTAAAAGATAGTGCCATTTTAGCATGATTTACAGAACTACCATACTGGTCTCAATAGAAGCCTTGAGTCAAGCTGAAGAACATACAGCACTAGCTGGGTTTCTGCTACTTTAATACTGCTTATTAAGGGTTGAAATTTGTCCCATGTCACCTCTAGGTGAGTAATAGGGAAAATTGTAAAAGTACAAGAAGCTTTGTGCAGGTGGCAGTGAACCTACTGTAGTTACATACAGTAAGGAAACAGTCTTCAGGGGTCAATCACCTGTGGTTATGTGGTAAAATTCTACACTATATATAGCAAAGAATTTTGGTTCCCTCAAGTTAAACTCTTTATCCTTCCTCTGTCCCAGAAAAACTATGCTTTTATTACCTGCTGACAATGGTCTCTCTGCTCTGCTATTTTCTAAAAGATGGTAGGCGTTGTTTGGGAGAATGCTCACTGTTATGGTCTTAAATGATGTCAGGGAGCATGTTAACAGATACACAGTTAAACAGTGTAGATGGCTACAAGGACAGTTTTTAAACTTAGGCAGTCACCCTGTTTAGTTTATTTACTAGTATAACTGCAAGCTTCCAGTCCAGCACCTGTGTAGCCAGACTAGTCTGTGGCCAAGGCGGTATTCTCTGGCTCCCATCATATGAAACACTATTCTTTAGAGAGTATTTTCTTAGGCACAGCATCATGTGAATTCTACTGTGTGATTTCTGGGCTAGTTCTGGATCATATATGGCTTGTTTGGAGGGTAAAGAGACAGGCACTTGTATGTATTCTGTGCTTTAATGTATACAATTAAATATTGCATGTATGTACATCAATGCTTTAAATCAACCTCAGAAACCTTATTTTTTTTTAAGATCATACACCTACTTTTCTTTTATGTATTTCAGATAAAAAATGAAAGGAATTCGGCTCAGATTCAGATTTTCTGGGAACATTCACAGAACTGAGTGACACCCATCCCAGTTCTGGTCTGAGTTGGTAAAATAATTTTATTGGTAAGTTAAGCACACTGAGGTATCTCATAAATGCTTTCATAAGCACGCATATTTATTATAGCAACACCGTCTGTCAGCAGACAGTGTTTCCTTATAAAGGCCTATTTGCAGGGATTTATGGAACTGACATATGTATCGTGGGGGGACAAGCCTACATTCGCAGGGAGATGACCTTATAGGTCTTTACCTCTGTTTTCTCTGATTCTTTAAATATGCTGTGTTGTTCACTTTGAGAAGCAGTAAGACGTAAGACAGGCCAGTTTTCTTTGTGAACAGCTTCCAAGCGTAAAAGAAATCCACTTTTCTCCTTCAATTTGTATGCATATAAACTAGACTGAAATTTTGTGCAGCATATGTTTAGGTGCTTGTGTAATTTTAAAGAAGCTTTACCTATTTTTAAATGTTCTTTGGCAAAAAGAAAGTTTCACAGTATGGTCTAATCATATTTAATATTTTGAAAAGCGAAATATAGAAGAAAATATAAATCTGATCTGGGTTAGAAATGCCTTCTTTTGTTCAACAATGACCCTTTCTTGCCAGACTTGGAGCTCTTGAAAAATTATCAGTTCCTCACCAGAAGTTAGCCAGTTAAACCACAGAATACCATGAAACAGCATTTCCCACTGTCTGTGTTGCAAACTAGCTTAGACATAATATATGCAGCTGTAGCAAAAGAATAAAATACAAAAAATTATTAAATACAAACCAGTTACAACCAACTTAATGTGTTTTTTGAGCATGCATGTTAAAAGGAAAGACAAACATGCAGACAGGTATGTAAAATAGAAAAGTTTCAGTGTGGTGGGGAAAATTCCTTTGACAATCTATTCTGTTTTATTTTAAAAGCTATTCTTTATTCGACCTTCCCTGAAACTGAATCCTAGGCCTCATTTAAGTTGGATCTAATGAAACGGAAATGCAGCTCAAAGGAATTCATCAAAATCTTCTCTAAATCCAGATTTGAGGGAGGACAGCCAGGCTACTGCTTTTTAAGTCACAAGAGATTTTTTAACATGTTACAGAAATGTTGCACTTAGTTTAGAGGTTGGGAAGTTATGAAGCATGGGGCTGTATTAGTGTCTCTCTGCTGAATGATAAATGGAGCAGTGGCCTTTGGAAAAGGAGGCAGAGTAATAAGAATGTCAGTAAAATATATCATGCAGGCAAAGCCATTGTCCATGAGAACCTTCAAAGCCACACTTCTCACTGTAGTATTAACCTGCTAAATGCTTCAGCTATGGAAAGAGAGTGTAAAGGATATACCTAGCACATACCATGGAAGTATATTTCTAATTCACAACGGATTACATCTATGCATATAAACATATTTAGGCAGTAGATAAATGTATAATGCATGTCTTGCAAATAAACTGTTCATTAGGCATACTGAAAAAAACCCACACAATATTTCAGTTATTTTAGTTTTTCCAACATACTGCAATAGCTTTACCCTGTAATAATTTCCTATTGTTACATTTGAAGGTGAAGTTCTAAATTTGATAGCAAAAAGAAATATTGTTCCTGGCTTCCTAGTCTGCAATTAAAAAATTCTGGGTATTATAAAATTCCCAGAAAGTCACTCTTACAGAAAATCTCATTTATTCCTATCTCATTTTCTAATAAACCAAAATATGTCTTACCTCTGCAAAAATTACCCCTATAAAGATTTCACACAATGGACATGAAAGAAGGGAATCTGATTCATTTTTCCACTTCTACAGTAAGACAGAGGTTATTTCACAAACATCAGCAATATACAAGATCCAAATAATATCCATTAATAAAAACTATTCTTTCTCAGGTCTGCTTTCCTCCTGGTGTTTCTGATCAGAAATCTAAGGGTAGATAAGTTGTTTTTTTTCACACCAATAATTAGTAATGAATAAACAGAGCAAGTACTAAAGCTGGCTTTGCACCTACTGAATGCTGCAAGTGTCTGTACTCATTTGATATGCATCTAGCAAAGCTTGGTTGTTCCCAAAAGGCCACTCCATGAACACTGAGAGAGCAGCGTCTGCTAGTGGTGCCTGTAAGACACAAAGAAGACAGAAAATATTTATATAAGTGAGAGCAATTGGAAACAATGAACCATATTTAAACTATATTCCATACTATTTTAAAAGAACACACAGAGAAACAATTTCATGCAATGATCATCAGTATATGGAGATTAGTACAAGATTCCAAAACACATTTCAATGTTCACTTGATCACTTTTTATCAGTGTTTTCTTAATTAAAATTTTTTATGTTTTGCTTCATTTTCATCACTTTGTCTGGTAGGTCCAGGTAGCAAGAAATTGATTTCTCCTCAGCTTTTTTGCTTTGGATATAATGCACATATGTATGTTTATACACATAGGTATATCCCATGCATATATGTAGGCTGTAAGAGACAGTATATGTACGTGTGTATCTATGCATGCATATGCATGAGTAAATATGTGGGGTTTATATAGATATATTCACATATATACATTTTTATATGAGTCTAGTAATGATTTATCTAGGACACCATGCAAAATATTACTTCCATTTTTATCATCATAACATTCCATAACAAGTAATACTCTACCTGTTGCATTGAGAGGACATCGATTGAATGCCATGTCTCCAGCTGGGGTTCTTTTCCACACCATTGACATCAAATAGTCTTCAGGACATATTTCATAAGGCGCTGTCATTTATAAATGAGATTTTAAATAGAAGCATTAGCATAAATCAGGTATTTTATATTAAAAAAAAGTGTTTCATTTTATTCTGCTTTTTCCTGAGATGTGTACATTAACATAGTTTGGTTTAATTTTAAATTTGAAGTGCAAAAATGCAAAAATAGGAACCCTGCAATTTTTGTATATGTCTTTGTGACGGTATTTATGTCATATAACCCATGCCTATATTTTCTTCAGTAAACAAGCACTTTTTAGGTTGTAGATGCAATGTTAATAGGTTTCAATCTTTCCTTCTTGCTCCATTTTGATCAATAACATTAAGCATCTATCAGAAGATGATACTTAAAATACGATAAGCTATGATGCTTATTTTACATTAAAATTTGTAAGTGTTTTTCTAAAATTGAATCTGTATGCCAAAGAATCAGTTCTGAAACCAGAGTTGAAACATTAAAGGTGCTAAATGAGAGCTGTATATTCTGAAGACCAAAAAACAGGTTATTTCTTTGAAATGTGTTTCAGTACAAGTTGGTAATTAAGCAAGTATAGTCAATAACGTGGGACTGAGTGGCTATAAAACAAAATAACCTTTTATTGCTTATCACAATACCATTTAAAGGGAAAAAATATTGTCACGATTTTGTAGTAACAGAACTGCATGGGGGAAAAAAGCTTCAGCGAGTGCTTCATGGTTTGTTTTTACAGAGTCACAACGAGATTCCTTTTGCTCTTTGTATTTTACTGTAGATTCCCAGTTTATGATTTTTGAGTAAATTAAATTAACACAGAAAACATCTGGCTGAAGTCATCTCACATCTTACAGCACTGACATGCGGGATACTGAATCTAATTCATTCCAAGCTCGGTAGAGAAAAGCCAATAATTTTTTATTATTATATGTATTCCCAGAAAAATATGTAACCCCACTGTACTACAGCAAAGTGGTTACAAAGCAAGAAAAGAGAAAAGAGAAAGGAAATTAAGTCTAGCATATGGTGTGACAAGGCAGAAGGTAATTCAATGATTCAGCCATGGTTGCATGGGAAATCTCTAGCAGAGGCAGGGACAGACTACAGATTTTGCCCATCCCATTATCTAACCCATAAAACCGTCCATCTTCCCTGTTTTGTACTTCTGCTGATGGAAGTGGGAGGAAGGGAACTGAGTAGACTTTTGCACAAAGCTGTACCCTCTCTTCTAGAGGACAAAGAATACCTAGCAGATGGCTCAGTAATACTAATATGAATCACAGTTGGGCTGAAAAATTGCTTGCTAAATTTGCCTCACCATCAGCATTCCTGAATCGTAAATCAAGACAGTTGGTGCTGCTAAAAAAGCAAGAGATCCATTAATGGCAAAACCCAAAGAAAGTCAGCTATATTCATAACCTAGAATACTAGCCCTGCTTCAGATATGCCCAAAGAGTGAATGCATCAGGACAGTGTTACAATGTGAAAAGCCAGATTTTGATAAACATAAGCCATCTGGTGACATAAGCAAATGCAATTACTATTCTATTACGACCTTATAAACAAAAGAAATGTTCTGTTTTGGGGAGGGTAAATTAACATAATAAGGAGGTAATATTATAAATTACATAAATTTGCTAGAGCTCAGAGCTCTTTGAGGAGTGTATTTGTCATGCAGCTGTGGCCATTGCAAACATGTTGTGCTCACTAATCAACACTTTAGGTGTTGATTCTCAGAACTAAAACTCTTATTTTCCTCCACATACTGAATGCTAAATGTGTTTTTTTTCTGGAAAAAAATACAAACACGAGTCCATATGCACACTTGCATACACTGTATTTTCTCTTTTATGTTAGCAAGTCACAGCTAGTATCAGAGATTTCCCATCTATTTGGAAGGGTACTAGTGTGCTTTTGCATTACAGCTTTCAGAAATCAAGAATATATTTCAATTTTAGGCTAGTGTAAGAAATACACTGTGCACCTGTGTGCTGTGTTCAAAGTAAAAAGCACTCTCAAGATACAGAGTTACCAGGAACGAGGTGTGGGAGCAAGTTAGAACTTGGTATCCTTAGCCCAGGCAAAGAAGCTTTCCTGGTCCCTGGCTGACCCTTGGCTTTTCAATGTCTTGTACAAATATCATGGATCAAGGAATGTTGTGCATAAAAAATATAAGACAGTTCTTCCCAAAGCTAAAGTATATCTGGCAGAGCTTACTCATCAGACATCCACCCACATTAAAGCATCTGTGAGGCTCCAAACCATGTTGCTTAAGAAGACATAGTCACACTGGAGTGGTATCATATCTGAGTTAAAAAGCCTTGCTGACCCTGTTGGCTTTGCTCAGGACCAGTTCAAGTATTTCTGTAACTATGGCACAGAATTCATAACACACCCACAGATAAATATGTTTGCCATACAAAATCACAGCAAACTGCTAAAATTTGGAAGCAAACAGAGCAAGTACTGAGGGAATTTTGCTGTAATTGGCAAATAAAAAACAGATCTCTTTCACCAATGATATTCTTCCCACTCAGAGCATGTACTCAAATTTACCATATTATACCCCTGTAACGACAGGCCCGAATTCATTCCACAAACACTCAACAAAGTCAATGGTCTAGAAGCACAGTTCTCTGATATTACTGGAGAGAGAAAGTGCATCTCCAAGAGCCTACTTGGGATCTGGGGAAGCTCTGTACAACGCACAGACAAAGCAAGAGCCATGCACAAACCTCACAGAGTTTACCATCTACCTAGGCAGGTAACAAATATGGGAAAGGGTAATGGAAGGGTGAAGCAAGTTAGCACACATAGCTCAAATGAATGTAGAAGTACAGATCCTTTCTTGAATCCTAATTCAATGCCACAGGCAAAATTATCTTAAACAAAATCAATAGAAAAAAAAAGATTTTGAATAGTCTTATAGAATAGTGTTGTAATCAGAGGGAAAAAAAAAGTTTAATTTCATTATTTAGCTGTTGCAAATTATTTGAATCTTCTGCCTTCTCTTATTTTCTTAAAATCTAGTATTGCTCTGAAGAAAACTTTTACCTTCAGGAGGAAATTGTTAGCTAGAAGTTGTAGATAGCAGTAGTAGTTGTCCACTGTTGTCTTTTTATTAACAAACCAGAGAAACATTTTTTTCAGTAATATTTTGGTCTAAACAGGTCCTATATTAGGTTTTCTACCACTGACAATATGCTTATGAGAAAAAATATTGAGAATCTCTTTTGAGTAAAATCTATATAAAGCATTAATATTGGAAACCTACAGAGTCAATATAGATTTAACTATTATGGAATTACTTATTTCTGGAAACCAATAGTGTATTATTGAAGCCTAATATAATCTTAAAGCTGTCATAAGAACATGGTTCTATTTTTATAAAAAAAAATTTACAGAAGTCTTCTATCCTGAATAATGTTCTTGGTACTCACATCTCTTAGTTTTTAATGACACATTTGATGGAAATTACCTTATTTCTCCTACATGTTCTTCTAAAAGTTTCTGATCAACTTGCCATGTAACTACTTATTAGATATCAACTGCAATTTCCTTTGTTAACCAGCTGTCTTCATTATTCTTATGGGACAGATCTAGTGTTCATTCATCTTGTGTAAGTTTTCCGTGGTGACTCCTGAGTGACTGTTTACCAGATCTAGAATGCTTTTTACTTTCTCTGATTTTTTTCCAGTTTTCTGAGGTTATTCTTCACAGAAAAATACTTTCAATGCAGAGTACTGCTGACCTACTAGGAGTGAAATTCAACTTTAGACATTTGGAATGCAACAAAGGAAAAATGACTGAAACCAAAATATCTTTAGATCTTCGTTTTTTTGTTCCCAGAATATTACACAATGGAAGGAAAAACCCAGTTTTAAAATTTATAACCATGAATAAAAATAAATCACAAAGAAATATACTCAAAATTGCCCAGAAACCATGTTGTTTGAGAAAACAACTTTCAGCTAATAGTTCTGGGTCTGCCTTCTTTAATGCTGCTTATATTTAGCTTCTACCAATGTAATTCACTCCCTGCCCAAGCCATTTGAAGAGAATCACTCAGAAACTATGAAGAAAATCTTGTATAATGTTCAGAGAAGGCAGAACTCAAACTACAAAATGTCCAGTCAAGATCTTCAGTCAGCAAAGTAAAAGCTGTTTGCATAGCATCTTATTAATATCAGCCACCATAATAGAAGGCGGCTCTGTTCTCCTTTAGCTTCCAGTTTAAAGTCAGCTATAATTTAACTGTTTATAAGTCTGTAGACCTCTGGGTGACAACAGAAGGTGCAGCTTCATTCCCTTTACAAAAATATTACACAGGTTTGCAGAGTCGAGGATCTGATCTTATGCAAAACAATGCTAATACAAGAAAAAAAATTCAATATTTTAGTATCTCATGTTCCTCAGTGGTTTACATGGAAATAGAAACCACTGGTAAAAAATAGCTTTTCTGAGATATTTTAGGGCTATGGAAGAAAAGCAGACAAATCATGAAATTTGTTTATACTTTGAACAATTGTCTCTGTCTAGTACTTTCCAATTTTGCTTGGTCTGTATATAATTTTATAAAATTTTGGTAAATTATCCACTCTCTTCATTTAAATCTGAGACACTTCATTAAATGTCAGTCTAGAAGTAGATAAATTAGATCTGTTATTCATGTATAATCGTCTGCATAAATATAGCTTGTTAAAAGGTACTTTAGGTTATTGGTTCTAGAAGCATACTGGTTTTAATCTGGAATTAATCAAGCAAATAAATAAATTCACCAAATGGCAAATAAAGCTCTATGTGCATTTGACTTGAAAATACATCTGTAAAATATTTTATTAACAGCAGGTGGCAACCTTTGAAAATTGGACTGCAGCAGCATGGTTTTGCTTTTACATACACAAACCTAAATTATTTCAAGAATGGTTTTATAAGCAGAAGCTAGTTCATCTAAATGTCTGCTTATCGAGATGATTCATATTAATCTTATATTACTGTTGTGCTTTTATAGGGGATGTCTGCATTACCTGTGGAAATTGCAATTTGTTCAGGAATCCAATACAAATACTGTTTTGTACTGCCTTCCAACTAATGAGAGTTTTATTAAAATTAAAGAGATCACTTAAAAAGCAAGTAAAATTCGGTTAACTTCTAAAGTATAGTGTTTTAACTTTATAACTACAAATAGTCTTTTTGTTGTTATTCAAATGCAATGAGATCTGTTGTTCTACTGTACTGAAAATACCTTGAAAACTGTTCTTTGATGGCTGTCAAGGGATAAACATGCTGCCCATGAAAATGAGGGCTTGATAACATAAAATTCATGTCTGATATATTTCTTATTTCGTGACCCAAAGCATCTAAAAGTCAGATTGCTAGATTGATTTTTTTCTACTTCCTGGCTTGCAGTTCAGATCACATAATTTCCCAAGTGAATGCCTAAAACATTTTACCCTACTTACACCTTATTTTGTTATCTTTCACCTATCCAACAATGTATTCTTTTACTTTAGGACAATGTGTCTTTACTGATAAATATATTTGATTCTCCAGTTATTCTCCTTTATTCATAATTTTTAAGAAGCTCAAAAGTACACTTTTATTAGCTTTCAGTGGGAAAAACTTAAATCTGTTGGGAGGGCAAAGTAATATATTTAAACATTATATTAAAGAGGAAAGATGTGCCATTTTCTTTTTAAATTACTCTCCTTTCTAGAAGATTTCGCTCATGCATTCATTGATTCTCTACAGTATGGTAAGGTTCACTTTTCCCCTTATTTTTACTGCACTGGAATTTACTCCAAATGTATTACACAGATGTCACTTGTACACTGGATAAAAGGAATTCCATGATTTACAAAACCAGCTCTCATTTTCTCAGAAATAGTGCATTCAAAGAGAATTTCTGTAGCAAATCATTCACACTCCAAATACTGTAGGCATTCCTAGGCAATCACATATTTTTCAGATAACTTTTTTTACTACTGCATTTTGCTTTATTTAAAATGTGATGCAGTACTCATATATCCAGTTGAGCTAATCTACACCTTGCTGCATAAACACAACTCTGCTGAGAAAAACGTCAGTGACTTGTCTAAAGCAAGGCCACACATGACTCTTTACATCTATTGCTCTGTGGACATTGACCTTGTCTTTCCTAAAGACGTCCACTAAAGTAAGCTATATGGTAGTATAAATAATAACAGCATTTATATTTTCATCTCACCAGGACACCTCTGTTCACTGCACCGTCTAACTTCCTCTCCAGTTCCTTCACACTGTTGCCCAGTCACAGCAGCTCCTTGACAGATCCTTATCCGCCTCTCCCAGCCACCATCACAGGATTTGGAACAGCCACTCCAGTGTCCCCACTGGTTCCACTGGCCATTTGCTGTTTGAAAAAATATAATTACAGTGGTCATAAAGGAGAATATATAGGTTGTTCTTTACTTGGGTAAGAAAAGAAAGACCTCCCAGATATAACTAACAGTACATGTGGGCTGATGGAAGATGAGAAAGTATCTACTTGTCTCCTAAATACAGGACTGTTGTCTATATGACTGGCATCTTGAGATAGAATAAAAAGAACTGACACACATTAACTTTCCCTGTGCCTGCAGAATCAATATTAATCCTTTTTTTTAATTTACATGTATAGTGTTGTTGTACAGTAATGATACACATTTACAATGTGTATAGGCACCCTTAAAAAAACTAAATGAAAACATTTTTGAATGTGGTATTTTAAGACCTTGATTTTTACATGCTCTGGCAGAGAAAATGAGGCTTAAAGGTAAGTATACACATAATCCACACACCCTGGAAGGCTGCTTTTGTACTATCAGAGGATCATGAAGTAGTCTTAGAACAAAAGGAATTGGTTCATACACATTCATTTTCTAGGTTCACAAAAAACGTAAAGATTTTAGGCTTTCAAACTAGTGTGGCTAAAACTCCTGAATGTCCTTTAAATGGCTTCAAGGTACATTCTTCAGCTTTTTGCCTCTTCAAGTAAGAATGATGTCCCAGGTCACACAGAATCACAGAATTGTTAGGGTCAGAAGGGACCTCTGGAGATCATTCAGTCTCCATCCCCCTGCCAAGGCAGTGTTAACTGGAGCAGGTTACACAGGAAAGCATCCAGTTGGGTTTTTGAATGTCTCTGGAGAGAGGGAGACTCCATGACCTCCCTGGGCAAGCCATTCCAGTGCTGCTCTGGCACCCTCAACGTAAAGAAGTTCTTCATGTTGAGGTGGAACTTCTTGTGTTTCAGTCTGTGACTTGCTGTGTTTCAGGTTCCCTCTGGGGGTGGCAGCTGTCCCCCCTGCAGCCCACCAAGGCCAGGCTGCCACATGCCCCTCGTCCTGCGCCAGACGCACTGGGTACTCACCGGTGCATTCGGGGTTGTAGCACTCGCGGCTCTCGGCCCAGGGCCCCCTGCACTCGGAGCCGCCGTGGGCGGCTGCCGTGCACTGCCGGCTGCGCTGCTGGGTGCCATTGGAGCACGTCACCGAGCACTGGCTCCACGAGCTCCACTCCTGCCACTGTCCGTCCACTGCCGCGGCGGGCACAAAAGAGATGGACACAGCAGAGTTACCACCGGAGCCAGGCAGGTGACCACAGCCCCTCAGGATGGGCCCGGCCTGGTTTCTTACAGCAACCAAATTCAGAATTCGACATTCTGAGCCACTTTAAAATACTTTACAGATGTTTTCCTTTTTCTTCAAGTAAAGAGCATTCCATTTCCACTAATTGTATACTGATATAACAAAGCATAAATAATTGTTTTGTTCACATACATTTTGAAGGACCTTATTAAAAACAAGGCCTTATAAAAAAGACTGGTCTTTTCTTTTTAGGCAAAAGTGATGGCCAGTCCTGTATGACGTAAAGCCTGAGCCCTTTGACATGATTTATTAGAGTTGTAGTGCTAATTCAGATGAGTCAGCTTGCATGATTATTGGTCCTGACTATGAAACTAGGTGCCTTTAATTGAACAGGAAAAGGAAAACAGGAGTTGCCACTTTGCCTCACATACAGACCCTCTGCTCTATACTTACAATGCTCAATACACTTTTGTCATTCATCCTCTCTGTAAGGTACATGATCCCCATTCTTTGACATTCTTTTGAGATAAAATGTAGAAGGACAGAAACAGCCTGCCTTCCTTATCGGGTTGCTATTGTGTTTGCATACTGCACAATCTTCTTTCTGAATCTGGCAAGTTAAATGTCTAAAGAATAAGGATGTGGTGATCAGTTCTGTGTTTAGTAATTTGCATTAGCCCACGCTTTTGAGTTTGGATGAATAGTCTTCTAAGTAAAGGTTAATGACTGTTATTTTTAATTTTGTATATCAGACAGCTTCCTGAGGTAAATGAAAATATTAAAACCCAAGATAATAAAAAATGTAACCCAATTAAGATTCCATGCAAATGAAAAATTATATGGTTTATAATAGATAATAGCACTAGACAGTATGTTTGAAAACAGGCAAGCATTACAAAAAGTGTTATGACTAACTGTGCTAATTCAGAATCCTGCATTCATATACTCTTCAGTAATCATCAGTCCCTCATTGCCTCTGCAGTTACCCAATATAAACTTAAAATGTAGGTTTCAATAGGATTTTGATTAATACTCATCCTTGAAAACCTGGTTTTAAAACTACTAGTGCCATAAAAGCACCACTGCTGAAAATGAGGATCTTCTCTTCGAGCACTTGCCAACCCCTGTTCTCAGGCTTCTTCTGAAGGAGGGTTGGAATAGCAGCTCAGTCAGCTGATGGTGTTGATAGTTAAAATAGGAAGCAGAATATTTAAGTTAGTTTGCAAACACACTGTTCTGTATGGGTGCACCACTGTTCAGTGAAGTATGGAGGTGAACTATTTTACTATTGTCAGCCGTTAACCATAGAACATTTCAAAGATACTGTCTGTATCTCTAACGCACAGCACCTCAGCAAACAGTGAATTAAAGGAAGAGAGTTTTTGAGGTTTTCCCTAAAGTTCTATATTAAATATTCTGTGTAATGCCTGGTTGTGAACCACTTCTCAATGCAGATGCCTCTGAAGCTCTGAAGTTGCGCTCTGATAATTTATTCAGCAGAAAATGGAAATCTTTCCAAACATGGAAGCTAGCTCCACTCATTAATCATAAGAGCTTTATGTGAAGAGGAAAACATTGTGGAAATTACATTTCAATGCACCCTCTTCTGTTTTACTCATTGCTATATACTATTATTTAGGATAGGGAAGATTGAATCAATTATTATACTGTCTTTGGAGAAAACTCATTCCATGGCTTCTCATATATATTTCATACATCTCCCTTTACCTTCAGGAGCAAACAGCACGTGAGCTTTCTGTTTCAGAAATACCATTAAAAATAAAGAATTCAAGATGAAGATTCCCTTATAAAATTAAACATTCAAATTGCAGCAAAGCCTAACACTGAGAAAAGATTTAAAGCATTATTTTTAAATGTAACAGTATACAACTTCCTCTGAAAATCATTTAGGTACAAATGACTGTTCAAAATCCAGAATTCTCAAATAATTGTTCATTTTGACAGATTAGGTGTAATATCTTTTGTGTTTCTTTTCAATACTGAAGTGAATTGAATGCATTCATTTCTTCCCTGCTGTTTTATTTGGCATTTTTCCTGTTGCCAACTCTGTTTCATTCTCGTATATCATGTTAGTTACTTTGGTGTACATACATGTAAAATTGCGCAGCTGCCAGTTTGGCCAAAAACTAGATTAATTCAAAAATTTTGCAGCTGCATTGAACATTAAGACTCTTCCACAGATTTTGTCCTAAAGTTGGAGTATGCTTTGCAGACCAGAAGAAAAGCAAGGTTCAGGTTTCATAAAAATCTAAGAAATTTAGTTTTAAATTTGTGAGGCACTAAGTTCCATTTTTTCCTTCATCTCAGTTTCCAAATCATCAAACAACTCTTTGCTAATGAAATGCCCATCAATCCTTTTCAGGAAGAGCTCTGGTCATGGAGAGTCTGTTTTCAGTAGTGTTGTGAACTGTGGATATTCAACAAATCCACTGCATGGGCAACTTTCACACTGTCAGACAGAAATCATGAAAGAAATTTCTCACATTACTGCTACTTGACACTTTTTAAATACTCAATTATTACAATCAGTTCAATAACCATAAATTATTATTATTTTATATATTATATAGGCTATTAGAGAGTGTCCAAAGGAGGACACTGAAGACAGTGAATGGCCTGGAGGGGAAGGGTCTGTTCAGGCTGGAGAAGACGAGACTGAGGGGAGACCTCATTGCAGTTACAACTTCCTTGTGAGGGGAAGAGGAGGGACAAGCACTGATCTCTTCTC
>VXBX01001934.1:371416-389912 GCA_013400415.1 Scytalopus superciliaris | reverse complement strand
CTCACCTGAGGGAATAACCTGAAGTTGTGTCAGGGGAGGTTTAGGCTGAATACTAGAAAAAGGTTCTTCACCCAGAGGGTGGTTGGGCACTAGAACAGGGTCCTCAGGGAAGTGGTCACAGCACCAAGCCTGACAGAGTTCAAGAAGCATTTGGATGATACTCTCAGGCACATGGTGTGACTCTTGATCCTCTGCAGGGTTAAGGGTTGGACTTGATGATTCTTGTGGGTCCCATCCAACTCAGCATATTCTGTGATTATGAGATCATTATGAGTTTTTTATATACAAACTTTATGGTTATTGAACTTTTTGTAATACTGAGATATTATATACATATATATATATGTATACATGTATTTTGAAAAATGTTGTCTAAATCGATCATAACCTATAAACAAAAAGTTAAAAATCTGTTTTGAAAGAATACATTATTTTTTTTAACTTAGTTTCAGTTTTTGTGGGTGGAAGGTTTAACATGAAGTCTGTGCATTTTTCATATTGTTAGTGATAGTTTTTTGAAAGTGGTTTAGTGTGTAACTCCAGAAATAAGGCACTTAAAATCCTTACCATAAGCATTTAACTGGTATTCAAATAATGACCTAGCCTTTCTGTCTGTACACATGTAAATAAATTCATTTTGAATAAATTAGCAATTTAAATATTACAGTTTCTCAAATATGTTTACTTTATGATGAAGAAATAATTACAGTAAACCTCTAAGCAAACTTAATTCAAACAGATACAGTGGACACAAACTGTGTGACCTCTGAATGTCTCTCTCTAAGAAACTTTCTCTCTCAGAAAGTTGTTTGCCTTTTGTTCTCCAAGATCCATCCTGAATCAAAATTTCCTACACAGGATACTGTGCCCTACAGAGACAGTACCTTGAAGAAACTAAAAATTGTTTGTGTAGTATCTTGAACAGAGTTACCATCCTGATTATATACTTTAACCACAGCTAGAATTAGGAATAATATTACCCAACCACTCACTTTGGACAATGTGGTTTTTTACCTACGTGCAAAGGGCTATGAAAGAAATCACAAACAACCCACATCAAATGCACTGTAACAAAGCAGAGACTTTCTATATGAGCTCACCAGGGCAGAGTGCAATATTGCAAGGTTTGTGTTGTGTTTCAGGTCCATCACATGATCTTCCCCCATACTGGGGAGGTATACATGACCTTGTCCTAGTTCTTTGGCCTCGACCACATGTGAATGAACACAAACTCCAAGGTGACCATTCCTCCCAAACGCCATGTACTGCAACAAACCAGACAGATTTTAACCAGAAACAGACACACAAGTAACAGAAGGATTTCAAAATAAACAAGATCAGTCTTTTAAATGGGAATTATTTTGCCAATTTCAAGGAAATCAGTACATAGGCAATCTTTACCATCAGAAAATAAATACTTCTTAAAACTTCATTAATTTTAATTTAAAAAGCACATTTCCTCTAAACTATTTTTGACTTTGAAACATTTGCTCTAATCTTTAAACTAACCTCACTACTACAGATTCTGTTCTTTCACTCTTTTAAGTAAGATGACTTCCCTTTTCAATAGTTATGACACTTTGCATGTCTGACTTGGTATCTTTAATAGCCCTGATTTTCAGGAGGCTAGTCTTTGTGAAAATCAGGTATTTGCTTTTTGTATCAAGGCAACTCTAAAAACTAGAAGCAATGAAAATTAAGCTATCTTTTGAAAATATGAGAATAAGTGCAATAACTGATTACTGTGTCCCCATCATAAATTGAGGCAGTTATCTTACAATTTTTTCAACTGTTTAAATTCTAGTGGACAAATGGCAGCACATGTGCTTGATTATACTCCTCAAAAAATTCCCAGACCACATCACTGAAAAAGATATGCGCCATTTCCTCACATGAACATACTAATGGATTTAACAATCACAGTAATACATGCATCACTCTTAGAAAAAATGTTCACTCAACAAACTTCAGATACTTTCAGACTACACAATAAATTGCAAACATATACCAGTATTTTTATATACAAATATTTCATAAAAAATTAATATAAAGAATCATAGAAGATGAGTCTTTGTCTACCTTAAATATTTTCTACTATAGGAGAAACTAATATACTATATCCATATGAGCTTACATATAATATGCAATCCCTTGACAAAAAAAAAAAAATTGGAGTCACATTTTCAGAAAGTTTTCTAATATACTATAGTTAAGCAGGTACTGGTAAGATAATTCCATATATACATTGGTAAAATAGTTCTCTACAAAAATGAAAAATACTGCAAAAAACGCTTTCTCTATTTTTCTTCTGCTTAAATAAGAGCAGTTGCACAGGTTTAAATTAGGCTATGTGAGAACAGGAATGTAATGATGCGAACTGTGGTAGTGTTAGGCATTTAAGAAAAATCCAAAGACACTACGCAGACTGAGCATCACACTGGGTATCATATAACTACTTCTGCAGCCCTGTCTCTTTGAAGGGTGTCTAGAGGGGGAAACTCTATAACATTTGACTGTCTCATTGGTAATGATTCACAACATTACAGAAGAAATTGATTTTGTGGTTTGTCCTCACTTTTTTCCATCACTGTTAAAGAACTTCTCATATATAGGTTTCCTTCACCCTGAAGGCACATATCACCTGCCCAGTTTCTACAAATACAACTCTTTTCTTGTAGGGATCAGAATAACATTTCCTGAGGTGAAAGAACACTGAGATCCCTGGCATATTATCACAAATTCATCAGTAAGATCAAGGGGAATTCTGCAAGTAGGTAAGTTCTACTGCCTTTCATTAAAAGTAAGAAAAATTGTCATTTCAGATGCTATGTTAAGATAAAAAGTTTGTTAGCTAACTTCTGAGAAATCATACCTGACAGAAAATGTCAAGCTTTATTCAGGGAAGATTTTAACCCACCGGATAACAGCTCAGTTGATGAAAGGTTTTTAGTTGGTCATGTACAAATGGTCAAAAAGAATCACCTCATACATGGCTAGCTTTATTAAAATTATCTTATTCTAAAGATCACATCCATCTCCATTACATTAAAAAAAAAAAAACAAACCTCAGGAACAGTCCAAATGAATGTTAAAGTGACAGATTTTAGTTTAGTTATTTTAGAAACTTTGATTAACTGTGACATTTTGGGCAAAACCAGAAAGCCTAGCTGTTCTAAAACTAGCAAATTGATATATAACCCTTTAAGTTTCACCTGTTCTCAACAGGTATTATGCTTTGACAGCTATGCTGATTCACCTTTATGATCTGAAGTTTTTTTTTTTCTCTTGGCAAAGTATTAGATTTCAAATCCAGACTTATCTCTAAGACTCCCAATTTTTATCATATGTGAAAAAATTGAAGAGAAACTAACTTGTCAGATCAGATTCCAAAGAGTAGCCAGTAATAACAACATAATTTCATCTTCTGATACCACAACGGTTGATTACGATGTTCAGATGCAAAAAGAACTTATAAAATGATAACATTTAGCAAAGTAAAATTAATCCAAATTATAAAAAGATTATTCTCTAAAAAAATAATAATTTAGAAATTATTGTAGAAATCTATGTAGACACAAGGTGAGGTTTTCCAGGGTACATATAAGTTAAAGACTATTGCTTAATTTGGAACTTTGCTGTCAAAATGTTCTAAGCTAGTTGTCCTTATTTAAAAATGACAACAACATGTGCTGAGGGGATCTTTAAAGATACTGTTTTAACCCAAAAGGTTGTATACTTACTTCTGGCAAGAGTAACTGCATATTAGGGCCAACACAAAATAATTCATCTGCAATTTTGGATCTTGACATAAGACAAAGCAAAATGTTTCACTTTGGATGGCCTCAGAGCAGCCTCTATCTGTGGTTTAAATTAAGCTGTGTCCAAAATCATCTTTCATGTCAAACTTTAGCTCATTAAGTAAAAATTTCACAGTACCTCTTGCATTTTTAGACTTGTATATCTGAAACCAGTACACAAATAATAAAGTCGGGGGTGGAAAACACGTAACACCAAAATCCAATCAATGTCAGCAAACAAATATCAATTAGAATTATATCTTGAATGCATTACGCAAGTGTCCAGTATTATCCAGATCAGCTTTAAAAGAACATCTTAACTTAAAATTTCTTAACCCTGAATTTTTTTCTGATATTTCATTTACATTTTCTTTTTTTTAATACTATTCTCTAAATGAAAAAAACCCACCGTATAACATCTGACGAATTACAGCCAGATGAGCTATGCCAAATTACACCAGATGGAGAGTTGGCCTGCAGAGGAGTTACTGTTTTCTGTAACACAGTTTTGGATGCAAGATTCATTATTTGGGACAAAAATATTCAGATTATTGCCAATTTATCTGTCAAAAACATTGCTAGTGCAACGAGTTGGATTACTGCAAAGTATCTTTCCCTTCTCTCTGCCACTCTGTGAACTGCATCATATTTGAAGTGAACACCCACAGTGTTCAAAATACGCAACTGCTGTGAAGTGGGAGGAGGTGTGAGGCCATGCTGGCCTTCATCCTACAAGCATATTTTGGGAGATTTTTATTGGGGTTTAAGTGCTGTTGATTTGTTCAGCTTGAAACTGAATAGACACTGAAAAGCTGTTATGGCCATTGATCTTTCATTGTAAGTAGTACTAGTCCAGTACTATTTAATATCTTCATCGATGACACAAACAGCAGGATTAAGTGCACCCTCAACAAGTTTACAGACAACAGTGAGCTGAGTGGTGTGGTTGATAAACCTGAGGGATGGGACACCATCCAGAGGGATCTGGACCCTATGAAGTCCAACAAGGTCTTGGACATGGCTTGAGGCAACACAGTATCAACACATGATGTGAGATAAAGGGATTGAGAGCAGCCCTGTGAAGAAGGACTTTGGGGTGCTTGTGAATGAGAGGCTGAACAAGAGCCAGCAATGGGCATTTGCAGCCTAGAAAGCCAATTGTATCCTGGGCTGCATCAAAAGAAGTGTGGCCAGCAGGTTGAAGGAGGGGATTCTGCCCCTTTACTCCACTCTGCTGAGACCTCACCTGGAGTGCTGTGTCCAGCTCCGGAGCCCTCAGCCCAGGAAAGACATGGACCTGTTGGAGCGGGTTCAGAGCACTGTCACAAAGATTGTCAGAGAGATGGAATACCTCTCCTACGAACACAGGCTAAAAGAGTGGGGGTTGTTTGGACAAAAAAAAGATAAGACTCCGTGGAGACCTTATTGCGGCCTGCCAGTACTTAAATGGGGCCTCTAAGAAAGATAGGGACAAGCTTTTTTTGACAGATCTTGTTGCAAAAGGACAAGGGAGAGAAAAAAGAGACATAAGTAAAATTACCTTAGCATATCACACCAGCCAAAATATAGCTTTTGAGCATTCAAATGGTTGAAATGGTTTAGGGTGTTCCTGCTCCTGGCATGTCTTGCTTTACCCATAAGCCTGAAAATGCTGAGTTTCAGTTAAATTTTGCAGTAAAAAGTGTCGAAGGCAATGGAGAAGGAGAAATAGAAACTGAGATGACCTAGAGGCATGGAAAATTCAAGTTGTTTCCCCTTGAAGTTTTAGCTGTGCTAGAGATTATTCGCTAAACTGAAAAGATACAGTGGCACTACAGTACTGGATCCTGAGGTATCTTCACTCTCAAAGGAATCAGTGACAATTAATGTTATCTGAGCTATGTTTTGTTGCCTTCTATGTTGCAGTGCTTTAGAACAGTATTGGTCTGGAATAAATATAAATAAACCAAAAATTACGTGAACAGTGGTTCCTTCTATTCTGACATGTAAAGTTCTATTTTGATATATACATATGTATATATACATGCATATGTGTGTGTTTGTTTGTGTATGAAGCCAGTGAATCCCATTTTCAAAATTTTCCAGGGCATTGAGATCAGAGAGGCATATTCCCTAACATCCCAGTGAGTATCTTGGACACCATATATAATATGTTACGTGTATATAAAGGCAATAGAAAAAATTGTCTAGAAGGTTTGCTTTAGTATTTGCAAGTTTAAGAGGTTCTTTTAAAGCCTGTGAATAGATGCTTGAAGTATAGTACAGTAGACCATTCTGCATACCTTTTTATGTTGAAGGGGCAACCTTTTGATTAGGAAACATTATTCCAGCTCTCAAAATGGCCCCCACCCTTTTAATAATAATTTTGTCAAATGTCTGTTTTAAATACACTAGTGCACAAGCTAGGTATTTTTTTATTCATAGACCAGCAATAAACCTGAACTATGCAACTCTCTGAGTGAGGATACATGATAGACTGGGGACAGAGGATACTTAGGCTAATAATTAAAGGGATGTTTGAAAAATTAATGGAGCTGTGACCAGGAAAATCACATTTCTAAGCTGCTAATCTTGCACACTGCCACACAGTAGTGACCCTGTAGTTCAGATAGAGAACAGCATAAATTAACAAGGTTATAGTAACTGTGTGAGACAATATGCAAGATTAAGCCCAGAAGCCTAATTATTTAGAAAAGGTAACTCAGGATACATAGAGATTATCAGAATCAGCTGTGGCAAGCTGAAAATGAAAATATCTTGGCAGTGCAGATACTAAGAATTGGTAGCCATTGCTCCTACTGGGTATCTGGAAACAAAAGTGGAAAAGTCTAAGGAAAATGCTCCTTTGTAACTTGAGGAACATGAAGTCTTTTTGAGTGAGCATTGGCTAGAAGTTGCTTGAAAATGTGACTGAATTAACTTTTTCAGTTTATTTTGACAGCAAATTAATTACTTTGGCTTTCACAGTATATGGGGTTTTTTGGGTTGGTTTTTTTCTTTTTTTGGTTGGTTGGTTGGTTGTGTTTTTGTATGAAAAATTCTTATCCTTTACTGGAGAGAATGAAGATAAAATTCTGAAAATTAGGTGATGTAACCACCTTTCCTCTTCTTAGTTAACAGTAAGAAAGCAGGCAGAACAACCCCTCATTGTGAGAGCTGGACTGTGTGTTTTCATGTTCATTCCTCACCTAGTTTTAAATTAATTTTTAAATCTATCTTCGTTTTCTTACAGTGTTTGTTTTTTCATTTTACAGTTCTCTTCTTTCACTTCTTACTTTTGTACTTTTAAGTTGATAGTTCTTTTGCAATATATCCTATCTCTGGCACATTCTAAGATAGCTTGACCATTTTAGAAAAACCTGCCATTTTTGTATGGAAACACTTGAAGTGTTAAAGTTCAGCTCTAACTAGGCATTTCTATTATATTAGAAATATATTAGAATATTAGAAAATCTAATGTGATTTGCTTGTCTTAATCATAATAGAAAAATATTAGGTGCTGAAAGCAGTTTTTATTACAGTCATGGTTTATCTAGAGAAGATCTTTTAATTTGCTTTTTGTTACAGAGGTCCCCTAAATGCTTATAGTGTTGATCCACAAACTTTGCAAACATATGCACTTCCCATTGGATATTTTTCACCACACAGTAACAGCATGAGAGTCTAACTCTACATATTACTACTCATTGAGATGAAGTCCAGGGGTTCTCTGTGGATGACAGTTTAGTTTACTTCAAAAATGGAGTGAGTTTCCCCTGAAGAATGGCTGAAGATGGCTCACCACCCTGTTACAGAGATCAAATGTTCCAGAGACCTGAGGGATTTGTACATCTGAAGGATGGCATATAATATTTTTTTTTCTTTTTTTTGCATTTCAGTCACAGCAGAGGAAAATTAATGTAGTCAAGGGGCACATGCCTTCCCTTTTGCTTCCCATAGCAGATTAATCAGATACACAGGTAGAGTCTAAAGAAAGATGTGTCCTTTCAGCAACTAACTTGAACATGCCTGCCTCTTCTCCTTAGTGTATAACTACTGCTGAACTCCAACTATGTCCAGATCTCTCAGACAAAAGGAGTAGGAAAACTGTGATGCAAAATACTGATGACCTTTACTATGTGTCAGATGTAAGAGAGTTACTTTTGTCTGATCTTTTTCCCTTTGATGGGTAGCAGTTGCCCTTTCTTGCCAGAACAATGTAAAGGGAAGTCCATGAAAACATAACTGCAGAGAACATTGTCTGGCCCATTGCCTAGAAGACAGTATTCTAAATGGAGAAACAATTACACAATGATATCAAATAATGTATGTTAACTTAACCCACCCTGTTAATTAGATTCTGCTTTATAATGTATTGATGATCTGTATTCCTTCCCTAGTTTGTATTTTGAACTCATGCTACCTTCTCTTTTCTGAGTGAAATGAAAGAATATAGACTTTTAGAAAAAAAATCTGAAACTGTCAGGAAAAAAGGTGCTCTTGTTCAACATCTTGACTGTTCTGAAAGTAAAAATAACAACCTATCTGAAAAAAAAATTCACAGCTGAATAGAATTACAATTCTCTGCTTTAATTAAAATGTCCTTATGAAATCCATGTTAATAATTAAAAAAATAATATATAGTTTCAAATTCTTATCATTACACAGTTCAAAAACATCCACAATTTTATTTATTGGCTGCTAACACTACCTGGACAGAGGGCAGTGTTATTGCAAACCCTTGATTCTCTTAAAGGGCCGCTGCAGTGTGTCCCGTAAGGTGATACACAAGTTCTGGTTCGCACCTGCGACCCTTGACCACAAGTAACTGAACACGTACTCCACTGGGCCCACTCTTCAACACCAGATTCACCTGTATTCAAGACAACAAACAAACATGAATATAGACATAAGTATTAATGACACAACTCTTTTTTCTGAAGTTCATTATCATCTGCTCTTATAAATCAAAGAAAAATGTACCACACCAAAATAAATATTTAAAAGTTCATGGAGTAAAGCAGCTGTGAAAATGTGCAATGAATAGAAAACAAAGACATCTATAGTGCTGAAGTCACATAACGCCTGTCAGAGCGGAACACTTTGATCTCTTACCATAATTTACAACTTTATGAGAACTACTGCCCTTCAACATTTCAGAAACAACACTGCCTTCAGGATGCTAAAAAAACACAGACAACTCTTTTCATATAATAACACAGGATTTATCTTTGAAATTTATACTTATCACTCTAGAATTAACACTTGGTAACAGTTTAAGGAACCCTACCAGTAAGGGAATTCCAATGAAAAAAAAAAAACCAAACAAACCAACCTCCTAATGTCTTATATTTTCTTCACTAAAGGAGAGTCATCTAGCATTTGAAAGAAGTTCCCTGGCAAAGGAAAACACTTTGTTTACTAAATTTTAACCTGAACGGTGGGATGGTAAGTTTGGTTTGGTCATTTGCTGCACAGATCTACTCCTTGCTTTTGACCTACATGTGCACCAAATTCTTGGGTGTGCTAGACCTCATTACTGCACGGTACATACCACCATGTTCAAACTGTCAGATGTGATTTATTAATACTGTATATTAGAGTAGGCAAAATTTGTTTACTGTTGAGAGATAGCACATCATATTGTTTTTATTTTTTGAAAGCAAGTAATGCATAAAGTCCTCTTGCATCAATGCTCTGGAAAGAATGTTTGAATTTAATTTCCATGAACAGCTACACACACAGTTTTGGAATTCCTTTCACAAAGGAATTCATGTTCAGAAAACTAGATCCCCTGAGTATTCTCAGAAAGCAAATGCAAAAAAAAAAAAAAAAAGTGAATATACATCAGTGAACAATTTGAACAAATAATTGTGCGCTGATGTTAATTTCTTCCGCTAAAAATCAGCATGTAAAATGGCATGCTGAAACCTCTATTACATGCTTGATCTTTAAATGTATGTCCCTTTCAAAACAAGTCAGATTTTCTGTTTTAAAATCAGTGGTGTAATATAATCTGCAGGCTTGAAAAGCTTGCTTAAAATTTTACTTATCTCAATATATCTCTAATCTTCCAAAAGTTTTGATACTGATCACAGTTGAGAGACTGTCCAAGAAGGTTCTGATGCTGTCTTTCAAGAACGCAGTAAATGACATACTAATTCTTGAAAATGTGCTTTTGTAGCAAGAATTTGTGAATCTGCTCAAGTTCTACTTTTTTTGTTTGTTTGTTTGTTTTTTATTTTAAAGGTCAAGCATGAACCCTTGCCTTTGCTAGACCTCTAAGAAGCAATTCTGAGGCTATTCAATGTTTTTTTTTAAAAAGTGCTTCTTATTTGGCAACAAGACAGAATATTTTGTAATTAGCATAAAAATTCCTCCGCTTTTCATAAAATTATATGCAATTCTAAAAATTTCTATGGACGACAAAATTATGAGCTTTTTTCATATAAAAAATTCACCAGTGAATTTTTTAGCAATTTTCTTTGTTAGGTGAAAAAATTAAAAATTTAGTCACTGATTATTGCTTTAATATTTTTTCTAATATGAATTTAGCACTTTGATTAGACTGTTACATGTCTTGGGTTCAGGTTAGATTGATATAACAGGGTAAAATATTTAATATGTGGGTGGACACTAAAAATTATAAAATATGTAAGGTAAGTCCTATGTACATGGCAAAAAGAACACATTACTATGGGTTTCTAGGCTAATATTTTTTGTCTTTTTCTACATGTTTAAAGTTTGACTTTACCTTTGTTATAATGGGTTAGATAAAAGGTTAAATAGCAGAAAAAGTTAAAACTATGTTTCTCAAGACATTCCTCATTATGTAAAACAGTCATATATACTCAGTGTACGTTATCCATTATCCAACACAGAAACAGTGACAGTGCATAGCTAATAAAATACAGAAATGAAGTATTAAAAATTTTAAATTTTTCATAAAGTGATAAAAATGTTGCTCTTAACCCTTGGAATATGATGGAAAACAGCAGCAACACAATCCTAAGAAATGTGACTGTATTGAATGAATTTTGAAATCAATGTTAACTATTAGAAGTTCTGAGCATATATGTACTATCCATTCACAAAAGGTGTAAGCTCTCAATATATTTTATCATATGTAAAGGATACAAGGCTTGAACATTTGCTAGAGGAAGGTATTCCACACCAATATGATGTACGGTGCGAAAAGAGTGAAATTAAGAGAAAAAAAAATAACAAATTTATCTCACCAGCTTCTTTGCTTTCTTTTGTACAATACATGATAATTTTTAGATTTTCAAAGAATTTTGTACTGCTGTCAGTATGATCACTACTTATTTTGAAAAGTTTAAAAGGAGGGAAATGTCTTCACAGACATAGCACATCATAGTTAATTTACCATTTTTAATTTAAGCACATAAAGACTTTTATATTTTCTAGATTAAACCTAGATTGGCATCTTCCATTGTTTGCTCTACCTTTTCTCCATTTTTTTCTTTTATGAAATGAAAATTTAAAAATGGCCATTTTTTATTTTCCTTCTTGTTTTCTGTTATTTGGGAACTCTTACATTTTATATCTATCATATTAAATCTATGATCTCAAATTAGCTATTTGCAAGCTACCAAGCCCTTATTCTCTCCGACTGCTTGACATGCAAGAGGAAACATAACTTACTGTATGGAAGGCCTCATTGATCTGTGTAAAACTTACCTGCATTATACTCTCTAAATCCCATAACACCTAAGGGAAGGATCAGTCCAAACACATAAAAGGACAAATATAGAACAATAAATTATTCACACAATATTTTTTAATAATTTTTTTACTGCCTCGTATCACTCCCCAAAACCAGTAAAATGCGTATTTTAATACCACATTTTAAACTCTTCCATTCCCAGCAAAATCTGGTGGATTAATTCCACTCTACTAGTAGTATGAAATGTTTTTTATAAATCTTTTCCAGGACATTTTTCTATTCCTATCTCTCTGTCTTTTTAAACCACACAAACATTTTGTTACATTTTTGCATCTGTTTTATTGTTACAGAAAATAAAATATCAAACAGGCTTAAACATAAAACCTCATAAACTCATTTACTATTAGGACTTCTTAGTATATAGGTAATTTAATAAGATATGTATGTTAGGGAAAAAAAAACACTTATGAATAAGTTTAAGAAGATATCACAGTAATTTTATTGCAAGAAAAATTAATGCATTAGAGGTGAATAAAATATGCAATGATCACTAGAAAGGAAAATCAAAATGAGGAGATGAAAATTAGTATGTTCAAAAAGAGCACAGTATTACTTAAAATGTGTTAACCTCCAGCATGGAAAATATAGATTTTCTCAAACTTGGGCATGTAAATCTATATGCTCATACATCTCACATGCTTTGAGAACAGGACCTTGAAAACCAAGCCTGCGTAATTTTGAACGTTTATCTCCCACTCCACACACACAATCTATCGGAAGGTGATGGTATAAGTAAGTGCTACCTTTATAAGGCAGTTCTCTAACACCCATAATAGATGCACTGCAATGCATGACTAGAAATTACCAGATACAAGTTTTACGTGACATTATTGAAGTTTTAGGGATTTATGTGAGCAAATAAACCAGATAATTTTACTTATTTTTTCAGTAATTGTATGAATTCAAGAAGCAGCATAAAAGCAAAGATGTTATTCTCTGTAGTAAGCAACTATCATTCTATGTCTGAGCTAGGTATGTAAGTAATAAATTCTACTTCCCTAAACAAAAACTACATGGAGACCTAGAGAACTCTAGGCTCCCTTCTTCTGCTACATTTGCTTACAGCAGTATCTGGAAGTTAGCCAAAAAAGCAGTCCTATAGATTAATAGGAGGGAAACAGACTTTTTGTCCTTCTAAATTCTTTACCAAACAGATCTACACTGATTGGTTATACATGTATTTAGATTGCTTAATATATTGATTTCTGCAAATCTGTTAAGTAAAGCACCCTACTACTAAGGAAGTCAGCATGCAATGTAACAAGAAGCGGTCATAGCTCTTTTACTGAAGTACATAAAAACTGGAAGCATTATGTATGACAGATGCAGGCATATTTTCCAGGTTAGTAACTATGGAATATAGAGTAAGTTGTTTCAAATCCATACAAAAATTATGGGGCACAAGATTGTCAACGCAGTAACTTCCTGGAATGGAATGTGTAGGGTACCAATAAAGAGTTAGATTTTACCAACAGATACGGGGATTATTGTTGTCATCAAAATGGGCAGTAGTTTTGGTGTATGAGAGCTTAATTCAACTCACCACTGAAATTTTATCATTGACCTCAAAGACAACTGTGGCAACTGTTGGTAAACACGCTTTTTTTTTTTTTTTTAATTACTTCAACTCTGGGTTTCCAATATCATTTTGGTATCTTTAGATAAAGAAGATGAAGTTGCTCAAACAAAATTAGAAAATATGTTTTAGATGAAAAACTGTTAGATAATTTGCACATCCAATTAAAAACTACTTACGGCCAATTTCATTTAGCAATTATGAATCTGGAAACTAGAGAATAGCATGTCGTGCTGGGCCAAAGATAGTAAATGCTGAATGCATGCACATTAAAGTCACCCCAGTAATTAATTAATTTGATAAATGCCTAAAGCTGGGATTAGATCTCAGTCTATTTATAAAGACATTCTTAAGCATATTCTTATTATCTTTGAGAAAATTTTAATATGTCACAGTGAGCTGTCCTGTGTCTTGTACATGTGAGACTGCTTTTACTACTAAAGAAATTCATGCTTACATTAAATGATTCAGTATCCACATTCACAGTGCATGTTTTTGTATGATCTACCTAATTCTCAGCTACTTTATTTATGGACTTTAACTGGTGAAAAAAAAAATAAATGATTCAAAAAAAGTATCAGCTTAGAAAACTGACAAATATGCAGCAAAAGATTATGGAAACATGCAGTGGTTTTGCTAAAATTAACAACAGTAAATAGAAAAATGTAACTGATGTATTACCAGTTTGTGCCATAAATTTAGCAGCATCAGCTTGTTCCTGAGGGACCCTTTTCTCATGAACAGATCGAGGTCGCTGACTTTTAATTGTATGATCTCCCATCATTCCAAATTCTAAAGACAGAATAAAGGTTTATGAAAGCTTGTGTGTAGACATTTCTTAAAAGTCACATACTGTCTCATGCAATATGTTCCTAAACATACCTGGAAGCTGCTGGTAAGAGTCAGACAAGTGATCATGGCAGTCAACATCAACTTAAACTTTGCTACACTCAGCTTTTAATAAATACTTAAATTTATGTCTGCAGATTTTCCACTATGATTTTATTGTATGAACCAACATTCAATGCAGTGACACATACTATAAATCAGCTGTATAACACAGGACAAAAACAATTATTTAAATGCAGACATTTTATTCCTCTATCTTGAATCAGTGCAAACCACACCAGAAAATAACTGTGACAGTGTTAGACATTGCTGTTCTACAGCAGAGCCTGCTGCTCCTCCAGAGGACTTCTATTTCTGCACTCGTCTTTCAGGCTGATGAAGCCTCCAACAGAGATAACAAGTCATCTTTGAGAATGGTGGCAATGTGAAATAATAATGGTTTAGCCAAAGAACTGTTTAATTTTTAGTCTGAATCCAGCAGAACAAATGCTGTGATCTGTTTCCTTGCTGTACCTCTCAGTTAAAAAGACTATAGGTTATATCTTGCCTTCAACATTGATTTTAATAGGGAAACCTATGAAAAATAAGCGACACAAAAGCCCAGAGTGTGGGAGACGAGTGCTTCAGTTTTTTATCCCATCACTGCTGTCATTCTCCCTCTCTGGTCCTTTGCTCTTAGAGGGGACTGCTGTTGTCTTTAGCACAGATCCCTCTGATCTTCCCAGGCACACACAGCTGTCCGCAGCTCAGTGCTAAATATTGTTTCTGCTGGGACTCTCTCTCAGGAAGTGTGTGCAGACATATGCAGGTTAACATTGAAACTGCTTCAACTACAATCACATGAAGTTTCTGATGAGGCAGAAGGTGTCTGAAACACTAGGAACATAAACACTAAAAAATATCTTTCTGCTGGAAGGTTACCTTGCAACTGCAAAATTCAAAATTCTCCCCAATTTTTAAAGGCATGAAGATAATAAAACTTACCTTTCTGCCTCAAAAGATGAAAAACATTATATAAGATGTAAATGTTACTAATAAACATTATATGCAAACATTGTTTTGATAAACCATTAAACATATTTAAATTTCTATTTAGAGTAAAGGAACAATAAAAGATAAACTGATTTTTAAGGGATCAATCAGCAGAGAGAGTTTTTTTCTTGTCTAGTAAATTATTAATGCATTTCTCCAAATTAGTGTTTCTTTTTGTAAATATTCATTAATGGCACCACTTAAAATATAAATGTAATTATTCATTTGAGAACAGCAATGCACTTTTCATTCTAAAGAGAATATTTGAAAATCTAGTTAATAAAATATATTTTGAGGATTAAATATTCAACATTCTTAATACAGCCCAGAAATAAATATAAAATATAATTAAATTATATATATACACATGGATATATATAATATATATCTGTATGTGTATATATGCATACATGTGTTAAAAATTTTATGAATAGATTTTACAAAATACATCTCTTAAAATTTTTATGAATAGATTTTTGCAAAATAACCTCTTCCCTGGTTTAAGATAGCTTTTTAGTCTGTGGGAAATCTCTTCCTATAACCAAAGTTTTACAGTCAACACTCTAATGCAAATTATGATTAGAATATTTTTACAATTTTTACAATGTGCAGTACAGATGACACATTTAAACTGTAATTAATAACATGGTAATGGCAAGAGACTTTGCATAGCTTTCTCCCCAAAGTGGCTGCAGCAGCAAGGCATGTTTACTCTCAGTTTGCTGCCTGCATGTTCTCTGCTTGTCGGGCAATTTAGACGATATGGCACCATTCTTGCAGAAGACCGAATTCTACTTCGTAAGTTACAAACAGAGTGCAATAATGGGAGACCTTTGCTAGAGGAAGGCTTTCCAGAGGCACACAGGGAGGTGGTGAATGTTCCAGTCCTAGTCCTGCAGCATCTCGTGCTGGGTGCAGGCACATGCAGTGTCCTGCAGGACAGAGACCACAGGTGAAGGGGCAAAGCGAAGTCTGGGAGATCAGTTTTCTGGGATACCCCATGTAGCTCCATTCACAACAATGTGAATGTAGCTCCATTCACTCACAAATACCACCAAGCATCATAATCATATCTTGATTTTTTTTCATTTTTCCACTTAGCAACAACACATTTTTAATTTACACATTCAATTCACTTCAACTATTGCTGATGGTCTTTGAGATGCAGTTTTCAGCTAATCTCCCTTTGTAATGAAACATTTATCTTTAATGTATACTTACTATATAAATGCTTAATATATCAAAGTTAAAAATATTTCTGTATAAGTTTTGTCGAAAAATGGAACCAGATTTATGCAATGCTCACATTTGCATATTCAGCTGAAGTATTTAACCAAATGCTGCATGAGAACAAATGTGGTACCAGGAAACGCAGTGTACCGGCGTGGGTGAGGCCTCATTAAAATGCAGGCCTCATAAGAAAAGGAAAAAAGGGTCAAGTACATTTTTGCAATGGGATAAGAAAGGTTCACTTTCTATGTATAAGTACAGGCAACAGTCTCAAAATTGTTTAATCTAAGAAGCTTAACAGTAATGCATTTTTATGAAGCATTTTATAATAAAATATCTGAAATTACATCCATAGTTTACAATAAATACTAAAAATACTAGAATAAAACTTTCCTCCATTTTCAGATCCTAGGTAATGAGTGTAGAAGATGAACCCATTATGCATTTGTTTTTCCTCAATACTTCACAAAGGAGAAGTATTTAAATGCTTTCTGGGTTGGGAAAGCATTTTAATGCAAGTCAGCCAAGAGTATGACTAAATAGCACAGTAATTTCAAGGGCCTGTTTGCCTGGGAAAGGTGATAAGAACCATCTTAATCTAGGCAGTATCTGGCATAGAGGTGTCCTGCAAGGTCAAATCAGCATAATTCAAGACCTGATGTCTGGGATATAAGATTGGATATATAAATTGACATTCTGAGTACAGGAATTTTTCTCATTTTCACTCTCTTACCTAGTTGCTGAAAATAAGTTTCCTAACCCATAAGAAGGTATTTTTGTAGACATCAGTTTCTGAAGATAATTTTTTTTTCTGATGTCTGTCCTAAATTTTCTTTGGGTGAAACAGGACCGTCCTTCTCTGCTTTTACCTCAAACATTGATATTAATCACATTTTTTCATTAAGTAAAGGGAGACAACAAATCCTTTCAGCAACAAACAGGTACATGGCCTAATTCAGAAACCACCAGTGTGACTTTTAAGTTAGGCCCGGGAACATAAAAGGGTTTTAAAACTTTTTACTACATTGTTAATGCTATAATCCGACAGCATGAAGGCAACACTCATAAATACCACAAAATGCAAATAACAAATAGCATTATGGGGGACCTTGAATAGATCCTGTTTTACTAGACCATGACTGAAAACAAATCACAACACATTGCAAAATTTGAGGTAGAAAAACTGAGTTTTAGTTATCTGACAAAAGAATTTATCCTGCTCTCAGTGGTCTTTTGGTGGCTATGAAAGTACAACATTTTCCTGTGATAGGACACATATTTTATCTCTCCTCAGCTTTATGCAATGGATCAACACTTCAAAGTATTTTAGTAATGCATATATCTTAATATGGATATGACGTATCATTTGGCTAAGCATTGGAACAGACTGCCCAGGGAGGTGGTGTAGTCACCTCTCTAGAAGTGTTCAAAAACAACTGGACATGGCACTTAGTGCTATGCTTTAGTTAGCATGGTGGTGTTCGGTCAAAGGTTGATGATCTTGGAGGTCTTTCCCAACCTAAATGATTCTATGATTCCATGATTTCATTTTGCATATTGGCTGAGGCATATAATATAGTTCCATGCCTTCTAGGATTTAAAAATAAATAAATTAATTAAAATTGAAATTATGGAGTTTGCAATTGTTTACAACTCTTATCACTAGTCCCATTGGCTTTACCTTTATTTTTATGTTATGTTATGGGAATTTTTATCCCTATTGAGTAACCTTTTTATTTTTTAAAGGAGAAGCTAAAATCTTGCGGCCAGTATATTTTTAGGAGAGAAGAGAGGTGCCATGTGCTCTCTGTAGGAACAAAGAAGAAAAAAAAAAGCTGTTAACAGTGTAAAAATACAAGCTATGAAGACTGAGCAATATAAAGAAAAATAGCAGTTTTGCAAGGTTCTACTCACCAAGGCTAGTCTTTTTTTTTTTGACAAGTGGATAATCATTAAAGTTAAGGTACATGTCAAACAGATTTTATGCCTAGGCTGTTTTATATTTCACACACACACACAACTATATATATATATATATGTATATGTATATATATATATAGTTACATATACATCCTAGTCATTAGATGACATTATAAACCATGTTGGTTTGGCTTTTATGGTTATCTTTTGTCCCGTTTCGTGGGAAATTCATAGTGTAAATGTATTGAGCTGGTTATGGTGTACCATCTACTATGAATTGTGCTATTTATGGTGCAGAACACACTGGTCTTAATAAAAAAAAAAAAAAAAAAGCTTTTTTCAGCATACTAGTTGGGGATGACAATG
>VXBX01001934.1:349435-371337 GCA_013400415.1 Scytalopus superciliaris | reverse complement strand
TGATTCTGTGACCTCTAGGAATACCCCTTTAGGACATGTACAATATCAAGGAACCTCTGAGAGTTGCTGAGTATTGTCAGCTTGCATGGAACCTTCTGGAAGGTGAGATGGTGAGCAGCTCCCTGAAGGCTTTTCAGAACCTTAGAAGCAAGAAGAGGCAATCGATTCCCCAAAGTGACTGTCATTTTCTTCTCTCACCCACAGCACTCCAGCAGTGTGCTTCAAACTGTCCTACCCACTCCTGAACTGTAAATAGCCAAATGAGTGTTTTCAATTACTCTTGACTACAGAATGAATATTAAAGGTCTTGCAGCCAGAATGTGCATTAATGCAAACTGTCTCAGGTGCAGTACCATGGCATGCTCTCTGTGCCAACACACAAATGTTTTTCCCAGAAATTATGCAAAATGCTAATGTAAGTCCCAGGTGAAGGGGGAGGAGAGGATGCAGAGGGGGAAAGGAAGAAAGAAAACTGTGGGAATACAGAAAGAATCAGTTTGTTTAAATTAATTTTTAGATTGAACTGTTAATTAATTTCAGTAGATCGGATCAGCTTCTGACTTCCAGTAGCTTGAAAAAGTTTTCTGCACATTTAATTTGTTTGGTTTGTAGCCCATTCTACAGATTCTCCCACAAAGATATGCAGCAGTAGCAGTATTTGGCATCTCTGGTCAGTACAGTTTCTTCTGGGCACTAGATGGCAGAATGTGTGTTGACTTAGAAGCAAAATTTTTCATTGACTTTCTGTTTCATTTTCACTATAAATTTATCTCTCTTCTCTCTATATATAAATAAAATAAATGTCATTACATTCAAAGGACCAATGGGATTTTTTTGTTTTACTGGGGTTTTTGTTTGGTTTTGTGGGGTGTTTTTGTTTTGGTTTGGTTTTTTGTTTGTTTTTGTTTTGTTTTGTTTTTTGGTTCTGGGGGTTTTTTTTGATTGTTTTGTTTAGTTCTTCTTTTGTAGGACTGATGAGAAATAAAACCCTAACAAAACACCCAAACCAAACAAATCTCAAGCTGCAGTTGTCTTCCAGCATTGCTGCACTGTAGGAGAGTACCCAGGGTCCACAAAGAAGCCCTTGTTCTCTAATGCTGCACTGGCAGGACACAAAGCTTCAGGGCATCAGCGAATACCATTACTGCAGTACAGACTTAAGCTATAGCTTTCTATGGGAACCCCTTAAAATGATATTTCCTCACCAGGCAGGCAAGTTGCCAAAAGGGTAACATAACTATTAGCTGAATTAGATTTCCATGGGAACCTTTCCCCAGTGAATGTGGAAAATGTTCTTAAAACAGCCTTTGCCTACTTCCTACGTAGATCCTGATCCCATAAAAAGTCCTCTTTTGGCTCTCCAAAACAGTATAGAAGAGCTTTGACCAGTTTCAAACTGAATTGAATAATTTCTTTCAATAGAGTGAATTAAGATCTGAACGGAGCTGTATTCATGAACACAGTGAGAAAGATATCCTATTACTCATGAAAACATGAAGAGGATTTTATAGCAGTGGAAATATGAAAGGCAAAAGCATTTTTATTAACAAAATATATTTTTTAATTCTAATACATTCTTGCATTTTTTCAAGTAAAAGGAAAAAGGTTAACATTTGTAGGAAATTAGATACAAGATTTCCTTTCTCTCACACACCGAGATATCCTAATACATACATGTATGCACTCTTTCATCTTTCAAAAAAATAGGGAAAATAATTATGTATTTTAAACAGTCAACATATTGTACAAAGGTAATTAGTTTATATTTGTCTCTAGGGAGACCCATTTGCTCCTAGGACATGATTTTGGATTAATACGACTGCTGCTATTTTTAATGACATAAGGAATAAAGTATTACTGAATTAAAATATAAATGATAGTACAAATCCTGAGGAGCTAGACTTTCTCATGGCAATGCAATCTGAATCTCTCTGTGCATCTCTGCAGTTACTCTCTTGGCCAGCTGTTATCTTCAGTGGATCTGAGCCTGTTTATTTATGGTTGTAGATTTGGTCAGTGAAGAATATCATAAAGATGTAATATTTATTCATTTTCAATGTGCACAGAATGTTGAAACTGTGAAAACTCTATTACTTGCCTTCCCGGCCCCAATTGCTCATCATCTTATACCTAGGCACAAGAAACTGAGCATAAAAATCTAGCGAAGTGACTCAGACCTGTTCAAAATTAATGTAAAATGTCACCACAGCAGGTAGTGTGCTTTCACATGTGCTTTGCAGAATTAAAAATAAGGAAAGAGGAAAAGGAGGGGTGGATGAAACCCCAAACTGCAGCTTTGCCCCTTTTTATATCTACTATATCTGATATATTTGTAATTGTGGCCAAGTAGGCAGAAGATGCTTTGTAGTTCACATTTTTCTCATTCTAATATTTTCCTAATAATTCACCCCAAAATGTTTGTATTCAATGAAAAGTAACAAAACTGATAAAAGCACTTTACATTATCAAGTTTAACATTTAAATCCCACAAATTCAGAAGTATGTTATTCTTTCATATTCCATATTGTTCTCTCAAAAGATTAATGGATGTAATAATACATTAAAGAATGAAAACACAGGGGATTACTTATACTTCTTTTTTTTTTTAATGAAAGATTTTTAATGCATTCTCTTGTAATATTCTTATAATTTTAATGTTTCTACTATAATAACTTACTTATGTGTAGACTTAAAAAATTTAAATCATGATAGCATAATAATACCTCAGTATCTTCATTGCTTCTTTACATTTTTTACTATTTTACTTCTGCATTAAGTATTTTGCTTTTGATGTATAGTTAATTAACTGAAGTATTGACATTGTTAGCCAGTACAGGAGTTATTTCAGAACGGTAGCATTTTTATATAAACAATCTCTTTTTACTGAACACTGCAGCAAGCTACCTAGCTATTACACACAGTGCCTCTTTATTGCTCTATACAATTAAAACCGAAGAGATGATGACTGAGGATAAACGGTAATTTTCTAAGCTATTCTTGAATTCAATAACTCTCTGTCTTTTCTGCTCTAGAAAGACTGAAAAGTAAAGGTAACTGTAGAAAGCAGGACTCGCAAGGACATCTAGACTATTTCCTTGCCCTGCAACTATTTACTGCAGACATTTCTGCAGATGGTTGCCTAATCTTTTCTAAATGATAGCAGCATTCATTAAAATATGAGATGAATTATCTATGAATTTATGACAGGGAAGCTTACAGTCTGTGAAAGAATCTAAAGTTGTACAAAGAGAAGGAACAAGAATCAATATTTTAAATAACAGGTACTTCAAACTGCACTCACTAAAATCAGTTAAACTATTTTTCAGAATGGTAAAGCTTCTAGGTGAAGCTAAATCATAGTACATGCCTTTTTAAGAACATTTTCTTGACCTTGTTTAAGTCTCCTAAATTGCTTTTATGAACAAATAATCAAAAATAGAGGAAGTATCACTGTATGTGAATATTACACATTACATTTTTTATAGTTTCTGGTACCACAAAGCTTGCTGTTTTGTATACAGACATCATGGGTGGCTGCTAAATTTTATGTAGAGAAAAGAAGGATAAAAAAAAAGGACAAGAACCTTGGCTGCTGTAAGATGGCCTGGTTCCACCCAGCCGGACCAAATTTCATCAGCTGAGAATGTGGCCAAACCCACAGATCTGCTCTGAGATAGAAGGTCTATATAATCAGTTCACAAGGGTATGTAGCCCTTGCTGTCACTTGCAGGTTAATGATCACACACATGCAATTTCAAACAATTTATTCCACCCAGTTCAGCCTGGGAGATGTGTATATGGCACACCCCTCCTAATAGCAGCATGTCGCAATGGTTTCCAAAATGGACCTGGAACCTCTTAGAAGGTCTCTTATGGTGACATAAGTTCTCTCCGAACTCCTATGGTGACACCTATGGTGACACTATGGCCTTAAAAAATAAGACTCATAAATAACTCTTCTCTAGTCAACAGAATAATCCTAATGGGAAAAAACCAAAAACAAATGAAAGGAAAATCTGTCACTCAAAATTTAAACCTCAGAATCACAGAATGCTTCACAATCATAGAATCACAGAACTGCTAAGGTTGGAAGAGACTGCTAAGATCACCATGTCCAACCATCAACATAGCACCACTACCATGTTCATTCACCACTAAACCACATCCTTGAGTGCTATATCCACATGCTTTTTGAATACTTTCAGGGATGGTGACTCCATCACTTCCCTGGAGACCCTCTTCCAATGCTAAATAACTAAAACTAAATCCTAAACTAAAACTAAATCCTTCCTTTAGAAATACATACACAGGATTTTAAGTAGGAAGGTACATATGAGATTTNACATACACAGGATTTTAAGTAGGAAGGTACATAAGAGATTTAACTGAAAACTATTAATGAAAATCACTTGAACCTAGAACTTTTGAAAATACATTATATGTCTTCACTGGCTTTAGTAAAAGCACACTTTTCTAGGTCTCTGATATTCTCATTTCAGGGTCAGACGTAGCAGTTCATATCATGTTTATAAGAACTCAAACATCTTACTGAGGCTAAAAAACAATGTTCTTCATTATCACTGCATAATCCACACTTTGAAAAAATATCTGAGTGCACCTGATAACACATCATTCCTACTGCTATGGCCCACAGTGTCAGAGAGTACCACATGGCTGGCTTGTTTCACAGGTGTTGCTCATTCAATGCATCTATAAAAGCAAATGAACTGTTCAGCTGCAGGTCTGAGTTAAACAAAGCATAGTTTGTCAAGCACCTCTTGTGGAAGTTCACCCTGAAGTCTGCATTAAAGAATAACAGAGGTGCAAGATTTCTTGCCTACTTAACACCAGATCAAATATCCAATGTCAAAATATATAAAGCCCTCCTCCCCCTCCAATATATATAAAAGGGCAGAAAATTTGACCTAGGAGCGGATATATTTGATGGGCATAATATATCTGATCTTGGTGTACTACTCTTAACACACAAAACCCAGCACTTTACCGGATTGCAAAAATGGATCCATTAGAATTAGTGAGACTATTGTGTGGTGTTCTTTGCAACATACATATTTTTTAAAACTTTTAAAAATGCTGGTTTTCAGTTGTGACAGAGATTTCTACTTAGTCATAGAAAACTGCCTCCTGGCCCAGTTCACTGATTAAATTATAAAGCAATAGAAAACATAATCTAGTTAACACAACATTGATGCTCATATTAGGGAGAATTATGGGGATGACACTACTGAAGGAGTACATCCTCAGAGGTGGAAGAGCATGCTTGTCTTTCATCAATAAGCATCAAACTAAGTGCTTTTAGTGTCCTCATTGTTTCTACATTCCTACATGATGTTGGATACTTGAATCACCTAAAATTCTCACACCTCTTCTGCAAATATTACTGCAACAATCTATACTTTATGACCTCCATAATGACTAATGGAAGTGTACTCTACAGAGAATTGTGGCTGTTTCCCCTACAGATGTCAATAATAAGAAAAATTGAAAAGTGTCTGTTTCATGATGGCTATGCAGGATATATCTCATGTAATTAATTTCAGCTTGTCAGCATAATACGAAACGTGGTAACCTAAAAGCTGTCTTAGCTCACCATGGTGCACCATTTGGAGAAATTATGCCAATAGTCAACATATATGAGTGTCTGGAGATTGTAAGCAGTGATTTTTCAGTGAAGGTGTTTAGTTCTGGACTTAGAACTACAAAGTTTGTGATACCCATTAAGCTGGGAACTCTGACTGTGACATAGGACCTATTGCTTAGTACATACATAAACTAATATCTAATGGAGGTCTTCAGTTAGTTGTGTTTTACTAAACTCAGACTTTCTCTCAGTAGCTAGAGACCTGGTCCTGGGATGTGTATTATGGGTCTCTAAGAGAGCCTTAAGACTTGAATCTCCTCATGCTAGTTCTAACTATGAAACTTTTTTTGAATTATCTACATTGGTACTTGCACATTTGCCCACAGATATCCTTTGAATCTCTCCAAATGCCTCTACTCTGCAGTCTAGAAAGGGATGGAAAAGAATGGGTTCACTAGGAAGCTCAGTAAAATAGCTATGAAAATAGATTTTATACACTATTTTCAGACAAAAAATTGAATGTGCCTCAAATTAGGCTTTTGCCTCTTTTGTGTTGGCTCTCTGAAAATATTCCAGTTAGTTAGTTACCTGAAAGACATCTACTATAGACATGTATAATGAAATATTTGCATCAAAACAAATTCTGAATCAGTAAATTAAATTATGCTCACTAGAGACTTAATAGCATACTTTGACTGCCCAATCAGTAGTCAGAATCAGAACTATATGTATGTACTTAGATGACCATGGCTCCAACACTACTACCATAATGAACAGATTAGACATATTTCACATCTAGTTATGTGACTAAGAGAGAACTTCAAAAACTAATAAGGCAGTGGAGATCATAAGTTCAGAAAATTCAGAAAAAAACCCACAATGTTAACCACAGAAGTAATAAAGCATATATTATTTGCTTCAATCAAATCATCAAGAGCATGTTAAGTACACTGAAAAGCCAAAGTTATAGCTCACAAGGTATCAGTTCTCAGAAGACCAGAAGAGAAAATACTATCTTTAGACCTAATACACACTGCTCATTCTGTAATGATATTTTGGAATATTTTTAAATTTTCTAAGATATATTTAAGCTTGATCTTCTGTTTTTATTGAAAAAAAAAGTTACTTCATATTCATTCACATTTCAGAGTAAATAAAGTACTTTAAAGACTAAAATCTTTTGATTTTAGCAACAACTTTCAGGAAATGAAAATACATTTTTGGGTTTTAAACATCATCATTTTCTTGATATGTAAGTAGCAAACTCGTCTAAAATCTGTTCAAGGCATCCTAGGTTACAAAAGTAACGTTCCATTAGTTTTAATGAAGGTTTTGAAAGTACTGCAGCAATGGTCTGCAAAGCCTGACTGAACTGGAGTGCTTTGTGCCAGCACTGACTCTGGAGCCCTGAGGTAGTTATATCTACAGTCAGAGCAGTTTTTTTCCCAGGATAACTGCAGAACCCAGTGAAGCAAAACATGGTTATACAAATGCCCACATGCTAACATATGTAAAACATCTCCAAAGGATAGTTGGGGTACACAAGATCTACCTCTGGGAAAAGGGTTTGGTGTCATGTGACAGCACATGTATAGAATTTAGACCACAGACCAGATGTTCCCATTTTGTACTTTCATGCAATTTATACTTTTCAAAAATCATTACAAATTCTAAAAAGACATGAAGAAGCACTTTTTTATAAAACAGATTCTGTCCAAAAATAAGTCATTAATGCTAATACACAACCCCAGGTATTGGCAACCATAGTTAGCACATACATAATTTTGATCACTTTATGGTGCCTTTCAATTNAGCATTTTTATATAAACAATCTCTTTTTACTGAACACTGCAGCAAGCTACCTAGCTATTACACACAGTGCCTCTTTATTGCTCTATACAATTAAAACCGAAGAGATGATGACTGAGGATAAACGGTAATTTTCTAAGCTATTCTTGAATTCAATAACTCTCTGTCTTTTCTGCTCTAGAAAGACTGAAAAGTAAAGGTAACTGTAGAAAGCAGGACTCGCAAGGACATCTAGACTATTTCCTTGCCCTGCAACTATTTACTGCAGACATTTCTGCAGATGGTTGCCTAATCTTTTCTAAATGATAGCAGCATTCATTAAAATATGAGATGAATTATCTATGAATTTATGACAGGGAAGCTTACAGTCTGTGAAAGAATCTAAAGTTGTACAAAGAGAAGGAACAAGAATCAATATTTTAAATAACAGGTACTTCAAACTGCACTCACTAAAATCAGTTAAACTATTTTTCAGAATGGTAAAGCTTCTAGGTGAAGCTAAATCATAGTACATGCCTTTTTAAGAACATTTTCTTGACCTTGTTTAAGTCTCCTAAATTGCTTTTATGAACAAATAATCAAAAATAGAGGAAGTATCACTGTATGTGAATATTACACATTACATTTTTTATAGTTTCTGGTACCACAAAGCTTGCTGTTTTGTATACAGACATCATGGGTGGCTGCTAAATTTTATGTAGAGAAAAGAAGGATAAAAAAAAAGGACAAGAACCTTGGCTGCTGTAAGATGGCCTGGTTCCACCCAGCCGGACCAAATTTCATCAGCTGAGAATGTGGCCAAACCCACAGATCTGCTCTGAGATAGAAGGTCTATATAATCAGTTCACAAGGGTATGTAGCCCTTGCTGTCACTTGCAGGTTAATGATCACACACATGCAATTTCAAACAATTTATTCCACCCAGTTCAGCCTGGGAGATGTGTATATGGCACACCCCTCCTAATAGCAGCATGTCGCAATGGTTTCCAAAATGGACCTGGAACCTCTTAGAAGGTCTCTTATGGTGACATAAGTTCTCTCCGAACTCCTATGGTGACACCTATGGTGACACTATGGCCTTAAAAAATAAGACTCATAAATAACTCTTCTCTAGTGAACAGAATAATCCTAATGGGAAAAAACCAAAAACAAATGAAAGGAAAATCTGTCACTCAAAATTTAAACCTCAGAATCACAGAATGCTTCACAATCATAGAATCACAGAACTGCTAAGGTTGGAAGAGACTGCTAAGATCACCATGTCCAACCATCAACATAGCACCACTACCATGTTCATTCACCACTAAACCACATCCTTGAGTGCTATATCCACATGCTTTTTGAATACTTTCAGGGATGGTGACTCCATCACTTCCCTGGAGACCCTCTTCCAATGCTAAATAACTAAAACTAAATCCTAAACTAAAACTAAATCCTTCCTTTAGAAATACATACACAGGATTTTAAGTAGGAAGGTACATAAGAGATTTAACTGAAAACTATTAATGAAAATCACTTGAACCTAGAACTTTTGAAAATACATTATATGTCTTCACTGGCTTTAGTAAAAGCACACTTTTCTAGGTCTCTGATATTCTCATTTCAGGGTCAGACGTAGCAGTTCATATCATGTTTATAAGAACTCAAACATCTTACTGAGGCTAAAAAACAATGTTCTTCATTATCACTGCATAATCCACACTTTGAAAAAATATCTGAGTGCACCTGATAACACATCATTCCTACTGCTATGGCCCACAGTGTCAGAGAGTACCACATGGCTGGCTTGTTTCACAGGTGTTGCTCATTCAATGCATCTATAAAAGCAAATGAACTGTTCAGCTGCAGGTCTGAGTTAAACAAAGCATAGTTTGTCAAGCACCTCTTGTGGAAGTTCACCCTGAAGTCTGCATTAAAGAATAACAGAGGTGCAAGATTTCTTGCCTACTTAACACCAGATCAAATATCCAATGTCAAAATATATAAAGCCCTCCTCCCCCTCCAATATATATAAAAGGGCAGAAAATTTGACCTAGGAGCGGATATATTTGATGGGCATAATATATCTGATCTTGGTGTACTACTCTTAACACACAAAACCCAGCACTTTACCGGATTGCAAAAATGGATCCATTAGAATTAGTGAGACTATTGTGTGGTGTTCTTTGCAACATACATATTTTTTAAAACTTTTAAAAATGCTGGTTTTCAGTTGTGACAGAGATTTCTACTTAGTCATAGAAAACTGCCTCCTGGCCCAGTTCACTGATTAAATTATAAAGCAATAGAAAACATAATCTAGTTAACACAACATTGATGCTCATATTAGGGAGAATTATGGGGATGACACTACTGAAGGAGTACATCCTCAGAGGTGGAAGAGCATGCTTGTCTTTCATCAATAAGCATCAAACTAAGTGCTTTTAGTGTCCTCATTGTTTCTACATTCCTACATGATGTTGGATACTTGAATCACCTAAAATTCTCACACCTCTTCTGCAAATATTACTGCAACAATCTATACTTTATGACCTCCATAATGACTAATGGAAGTGTACTCTACAGAGAATTGTGGCTGTTTCCCCTACAGATGTCAATAATAAGAAAAATTGAAAAGTGTCTGTTTCATGATGGCTATGCAGGATATATCTCATGTAATTAATTTCAGCTTGTCAGCATAATACGAAACGTGGTAACCTAAAAGCTGTCTTAGCTCACCATGGTGCACCATTTGGAGAAATTATGCCAATAGTCAACATATATGAGTGTCTGGAGATTGTAAGCAGTGATTTTTCAGTGAAGGTGTTTAGTTCTGGACTTAGAACTACAAAGTTTGTGATACCCATTAAGCTGGGAACTCTGACTGTGACATAGGACCTATTGCTTAGTACATACATAAACTAATATCTAATGGAGGTCTTCAGTTAGTTGTGTTTTACTAAACTCAGACTTTCTCTCAGTAGCTAGAGACCTGGTCCTGGGATGTGTATTATGGGTCTCTAAGAGAGCCTTAAGACTTGAATCTCCTCATGCTAGTTCTAACTATGAAACTTTTTTTGAATTATCTACATTGGTACTTGCACATTTGCCCACAGATATCCTTTGAATCTCTCCAAATGCCTCTACTCTGCAGTCTAGAAAGGGATGGAAAAGAATGGGTTCACTAGGAAGCTCAGTAAAATAGCTATGAAAATAGATTTTATACACTATTTTCAGACAAAAAATTGAATGTGCCTCAAATTAGGCTTTTGCCTCTTTTGTGTTGGCTCTCTGAAAATATTCCAGTTAGTTAGTTACCTGAAAGACATCTACTATAGACATGTATAATGAAATATTTGCATCAAAACAAATTCTGAATCAGTAAATTAAATTATGCTCACTAGAGACTTAATAGCATACTTTGACTGCCCAATCAGTAGTCAGAATCAGAACTATATGTATGTACTTAGATGACCATGGCTCCAACACTACTACCATAATGAACAGATTAGACATATTTCACATCTAGTTATGTGACTAAGAGAGAACTTCAAAAACTAATAAGGCAGTGGAGATCATAAGTTCAGAAAATTCAGAAAAAAACCCACAATGTTAACCACAGAAGTAATAAAGCATATATTATTTGCTTCAATCAAATCATCAAGAGCATGTTAAGTACACTGAAAAGCCAAAGTTATAGCTCACAAGGTATCAGTTCTCAGAAGACCAGAAGAGAAAATACTATCTTTAGACCTAATACACACTGCTCATTCTGTAATGATATTTTGGAATATTTTTAAATTTTCTAAGATATATTTAAGCTTGATCTTCTGTTTTTATTGAAAAAAAAAGTTACTTCATATTCATTCACATTTCAGAGTAAATAAAGTACTTTAAAGACTAAAATCTTTTGATTTTAGCAACAACTTTCAGGAAATGAAAATACATTTTTGGGTTTTAAACATCATCATTTTCTTGATATGTAAGTAGCAAACTCGTCTAAAATCTGTTCAAGGCATCCTAGGTTACAAAAGTAACGTTCCATTAGTTTTAATGAAGGTTTTGAAAGTACTGCAGCAATGGTCTGCAAAGCCTGACTGAACTGGAGTGCTTTGTGCCAGCACTGACTCTGGAGCCCTGAGGTAGTTATATCTACAGTCAGAGCAGTTTTTTTCCCAGGATAACTGCAGAACCCAGTGAAGCAAAACATGGTTATACAAATGCCCACATGCTAACATATGTAAAACATCTCCAAAGGATAGTTGGGGTACACAAGATCTACCTCTGGGAAAAGGGTTTGGTGTCATGTGACAGCACATGTATAGAATTTAGACCACAGACCAGATGTTCCCATTTTGTACTTTCATGCAATTTATACTTTTCAAAAATCATTACAAATTCTAAAAAGACATGAAGAAGCACTTTTTTATAAAACAGATTCTGTCCAAAAATAAGTCATTAATGCTAATACACAACCCCAGGTATTGGCAACCATAGTTAGCACATACATAATTTTGATCACTTTATGGTGCCTTTCAATTATTTCCCACTATCAAAAGAATAGACAAGTTTCATTTTAACTGATGTTGTGGTTTTAATATATATCAGAGGAACATCAGCAAATGACAACACTATGACCTCCTCTAGTGCAAATCAGAAGTCATGAAATAATGGAATTAAATGTGTGTATAATTGCTGTGTGAGCAGAACTGGCTCCAGATGGATTAATTCCTATGGATTAATTCCTCTGGCTTTGAGCAGCACACAGGACTGACAGACCTAGAATAATGACTTTCTAGGTCCTTACTCTACCTTCTGTTAGACCATGTAGATTCTTATGCATATCCATAGTATTTAATGCTTTAGATTATAGAGCAATTGCAACTAGTTAGAGAGTGACTTCACTAAATCCTTACTCATGATGAGGTCAGCTTGGATTCACCTCTAAGTGGCAGTCTTTTAAAAGGTAATGACAATAAATTATTCCTAATATTAAAAATGACACAGTACAGTAATTCAGGAGAAAACATGCTAGTTGGGACAATGAGTTTTGTCATTTTTTTTTATCATCTACCACTACACCTTTTTAAGGTTCCTGTGGCAGGGCCTGGGATGTTTGCTAAAAAAGCAAGAATTTATTACAAGGAGTAAAACACTTGTGCAAATTAAAACTATTGTATGTGATCACTGGACACCTAGTGCTTGTCTGAACAAACACCAGCAGCAATTGAGAAGTACACAAATAATAGTCTGAGAAGAAGTTGCTATTCAAAATATATAAATAAAATGTCAAAAAAAAAAATAATCCCAAACCTCACCATAGAAATAACTCTTTTTTGTGTAAGGAAAGAAAAATGCCTTAGCTGATACTTTTAGTTGAATTGAATCAGTCCAGAATTGGAACTAATAGTCAGAGAGGTGCAGTATTTCTGGGGTCATTTAACATTCTAACTCTGGTAGTCAAAACACAGCTTAGGGATTCTGAATTAAAAGACTTATGAATTGAAGATCTGGAGAGTATTTATGACCAAGCTGGAAAGAGTCTTCATAAACATCACTCCTTTAAGGTGGAAATTGTTGGCAGAGTTCCTTCAGGTTCCTCTCCTTACCTTGGCAAGGAGTACATTCTCTCAGAGGTCTTGGAAAACTTGAAACTAGACAGTTACTTAAGGAACACAGAATTTGGTGTAGCAGGCAGGTGAATTCTGCAGGCCTCAGGAAAAAGTAGGTGTTCTATGATTAACTACATAATATCTAAAGAAGAATATCGGTCAAGCANACACTTTTAATTTTATTTACATCACTATTTACCACTATCTCTAAGTTAGATAACTTCTACTAGAAGAAAATTGTTGCAAACAATTGTGGGTTATTTTATTGGTTTGCTGTAATATTATGCAGCAAATGAACAGGTAAACATTAAATCTAATTCAGGACAGATTGTACTAATAGTACATTGCAGTGGGCAGTACGTGATACTGTTCATATAAAGAGCTTGTTTTGTAAAAAGGCTGTTTCAAGGCCAGACTCACTGGTTAATCTAAGCTAAGAGTTTCAGACAAAAGAGAAGAAAGGAGAAAGCTAGCATAACAGCATTTCAAAGAAGTTGGAATAGCTTCATTTCTTTCATTTGTGTTATAGCTATACTTTTAATTTGAATTTTATTTCAAAACTAACTGAAAATAAACCAAAACACCTTTCTGAGTTACACATATAAGTCAGCCCCAAATATTTTTGTCTATGTCATCAAGAAAAAGATCAGTTATTCTAGAAATTATATCAGTGAATTCATAGAGCAAAATATTCAAGTGTATTCAAGTGCACATGTATTTACATTAAATTATTACTTATGACATTGGGATACTTTATAATATAAAATAATAGCAACTTTACGTAGTGAAAAAATAAATAAAAGAATCATAATTATGTGGGATGTAATCCAAGAATCATAATTACATTGAGTACATACAGGGATAAAATGTTAAAAACAATAACCAAACAAAAAGCAGCTTCAAACTCTGCTCATGCCACCCTCTAAGGTTGTTAAGAAAGTAACAATTCTAAATTTATACCAAACATGAAATAGTAGTTAAAAATCTTTGAAACCTATATATTTCTTCATATGTCCTATTCCATCTACTTATGCATTGATGGAAAAATGGCTGATAACCTCTGCACGTGCTGAGGATGAATAAATTGAACCACCCGGAAAGCAAGTATCTAAAACTAGTCCTCTTATTCAGCTTCAGACTTGGCATACTGCTTCATGGCTGTGAATGTTTATCATGTCCAATCTATTGATGATGATGCCTGTCAGCTGCAGTTTTCATTAAGAAAATGGAGTTACAGCTGACTGTTGAGTTTGTAGGAGTTCATAAATATTCTGCTACTGTTCAAAACGGTTGCAGTGAACTAAAAGGAGACATATTAGATACATTTTTGATCCCACATGGAACCTCAGCTATTAGACTATAAATCATGATCACTCAATGTGTTAATTAAAGAATAAAGCCTATCAAATTAAATATGGAATATTTTTTCGGATCCAGTCCATGGCAGAACAAAAATTAGGCTCTTTTTACTCCTAACCAGATGCTCTGCATCTTCATAATGTTCTGATCAGATCTCTCTGAATACTGTTTTTGGAATAGTTTTACAATGGAAGGGGCAAAATGTGTGTGTTTGTCTCCAATGCTGCTGCTTTCTTTGGTGAGGGCAGCATTGAGCAGAGAGCTGACCCGTGATCCTGCGGGGCACAGGACTTACTGCAGTGCTCTGCATGGGGAAACTGATGGTCGAGCGCCAGGCCACCCTCAAGGAGCTTGTTCCAAGGCCCGTGACAGTGTGGTAGGACATTTTCCTTGATCATCAGTATCATGTTCCCCAAGCATTTTCTGCTTGTACATCATTCTAAGGTCACTTTGATATAAAGAACCAGTGACAGATGAGGCCTGTGGGGTGCTTGTTAGAGGACCAGTGGTAGATATTTTATTCAATCTGATCAGTTGTGGCACAGCAAGGTTCTGGAGATCTGTGCATGTCACTGTAGAACCATAATAAGACCTTTTCTTCAAGCACTGAGTCTGCAAACTGTGAACAGGGCTTGTACTCCTGCTTACAGAGAGTCTGGGGAATCCAGTGGTCTTCACCTGGAGAAAGCAAGACTGCTCAAACTTGGCAGGAGAGCACTGTCCTCCCTTATGAATAAGTATGCTAATCTGGACCAAGAGAACCAAAGTTAGGAACATGGATGTGATTGTGAAAATGGTAGCAAGGTCCTCACCTCTGTCGAGACAGTCAGTTTGGCAGTCAAAGGTGCCTGAATAGCACCTAAAGCAGAAAACAAACAGACCCTCCTCCAGTAATGCTAACATCTGCAGAAAGCTACCACTGCAATGGCCCTGGGATACTATGAAGGACAAAACATAAAGTTGCTTAGTGCTGTTTGCTATAAGTCAACAAGCACGAGGGAATATTAGAAATCCAGCATGTGACACAAAAGCTGGACCTCAGAAAGACAGATTTTTTTTTTTTTTTTAAAAATACAGTCTCTTGGTGGGGGTTTTGTTTTCCTTAAAAACAAGAGGAGGCCTGTTTTTTTCTACTCACATATTTATTATTCGTTCTTTTGGAAGACAATTATCGCAGTGGTAGTGCTTGAGATCTGTTAGCATCATGCAGAAATCTTTCCTCTGCCTAAATGTGTTCATGTGATTGTTTCATTGGAAAATTGTTGCCCAGCCAACTCAGGCACTGTAGATAACCAATAGGAAGACCCTAATTTGATATTTGAATTTTTCAGCTTTATTTTCTCACCCATTGATTTTTGTTTTTTTCTTTACTGTAATAGCCTTCTGTAAGTACTTAATTTCAGAGGCTTTTCTCTGCATCCTCTCCAGTTGCTAGGTTTCTTTCATAAGTAAGAGCCTCTGAGCCATACACAGTTTTACTTGGTACCACTTCTGGCCATGAAAATACCTCTCATCCTCCAGTCCCCTCATCCTCCAGTACATGTACATGTACACACTTTCTGTCAGTCCCCTGACTTTCTGTCTGTACACCTAAAATCTGTTTCTCCCTCCTCATGTACCAGCATCACACTGTATTCACATTAATTTATCTAAATATTTCTATTAATCCATCAATCTGTCTAAATTCTCAGGCACATCTACAAGTGGTAGGTTAGAATAGATTAGCAAAGCAAAGTACACTGAGATACTGAAATCATTCAGAAAGATTGCTCCATAATTAATTTTGGTCAGCTGTGGCTTTAGATTTACTCTGTATGAAATACTGAAATGACTCAGTCTTTATACTGAACACTGGGGAAATCCACTTACTCCTAATTGTACTACTTTAAGATCTGCTGGTGGGTCAGGTTGTGTTTCATTTAACTTTAATGTATGTATTTATCAACATTATGAAAAATAACTTAAGACGGATAACTACAAAAGACAAAGTCTTGCATCTCATATTCTGTTTGTTGAATGGCATGAGCTCTATTTTTGCATAGAAAGTAGTATTAGAAACTTCAAAATAAAACAATTATTTCTACATTTTTCTTGGGAAATATGTATTGTATTTCAGAAACATGTCCAGATAGACACTTCAGATTATGAAAACTTGGTTAGCAAACTATGGAAAAATTGAAGAAAAAAGGAGTAACACAAAAATTAAAAACTCATGAGAAATACCAACATTACTTTAGGTAGGGATGATTATGCAAAATCTGAACATTTAAGTTAGCATAGTATGTTAAACAGTATAACCTACTACATTTTTGTTAGAAGACTGACAAAATGCAAGAAATGAGCCAGTTGGAATGCACACGCTGCCTTAAAACAATGGGAAATGTCACTGTACTGCAGCAGTAAATTCAGAAGGACCAATTACATATTTACCAAGTATTTCAATCATGTAATAAGAGGATGAGAGGCAATGTTCAGTACCAATATGAGGGAAAACAAAGCAATGAAAGTGTATTATTTTTACTTCCTATGTACATATAATCAAAGCCTCCCATGCTGAAATCCATGGAACACAATTCTGATCCAAGCTACTACTTAAAACAGAAATGTTAAACTAACATTTTCAATGCAATATTTAATGATAAGTGTTTCTCGTCTAACAATCTATAAAAAAGAATTAGGTCACATCCTCATTAGATGTTAAGGCAAAATTGATTCCTGGTCCGTCAGTTCCATTTCAACAAAGGCTTTCTGTAACCTCTTTTTAGGGAAAGGAACTGATGGTTGCTTGCCCCCCTAAATTCATTAGACTTCAAAAGAGCAAAGGGAAGCTCCACACTTGTGTTTAGCAAACAACACATAGATCTCAGTAACAGGAAATTGTTCCTATAAACTTTCAAAAAATCCCATAAAGCTGTACATTTTAAAGAGCCCTACGTTTCCACTACTATCAACACATCCTGTATCCACAGCACATATTCAGGGCATTATTTTCTAAACCCAAATTTTATTTTATTACTTTTTATGTGTACTAAACAGTCCTGCTTAGTCAATCTATATAATTCCTTCATATGCTACAGAGCAAGTTTGACACAGTGATGTCGATTAAAACTACTCAAAAATAGAAAACCAGCATGCAGAGAAAAGCTAAACAGAGATGTAAATTTCCTTTCAGCTGCCCAGTAACTAAAAACCAAACATAGTGAAGCATATACATACAGTCATCAGCAACCTATGTGATAGAAGCACACCTCAGACAGGAAGAATTTAATTTTTTGAGTACTTCCCATTCTATTGGTATAGAGAAAAAAAAAAAAAAGAAATAAGACAACAGACAACAAAAATGGAGAACAGGAAGTTCTTAGGAAACACAAGAAGCTATAAAGGATGGTCAGTGAGGATAATTTTGAAACACTGAAAGAAATGCAAATAATTTTGTATTAAATTTGCAGTAATCTTGCCACACATAGGCTGTTTAAAATGAATAAATTTGGTTGATTGGAATGTAGCACATTGACAGACTCTTCAGCTTCTCTTTTCTGTTATCCAGATTCCACCTGTCTCAGTCAAGATCACTGTATTGAGGTGACTGAAAGAAAAGGGAACAATCTAAAGGGAGCAATAATGTCAGTTAAAAAACATGATATGCTTTTGCATGTTGTTTAAGTTTTCTTCATGACCCTTTACGTACATTTGCGCACCTCCCGTCTGACTCAAAACCACTGTGTGCTTATATAGTTTTTATTACTTCAAGTTGCATGTATTTTGTTCCTATTTTATAAAAATAGAGCATACCTATGAGAAATTATATCTATTTCTTCCTTTTTCATAATATGTTTCTTCTATGACCACAGTTTATCTTATAGTAGTATTACAGAGAAATATGCCTAATATGACATTATGAAATAAATTAAAACTCCTTTTTCCAAAGGTATATTAAAATCCCCTTTCAAAAAGGTATATGAGAATCAGGACTTAGATTTTAAGAACATAATGTTATGGATCATTAAGTACAGTAATTATTTAAGACTATTGAAAACATACATGCCACAATATGAGCCAGAGCTTATAGTCAGATAAACAAAAAGTACAGCACAGCAACTGTGTAGGAGATTAGCGCAGAACTTTCACTTGAATTGAAAAAATATGAGTGATTTTTTTCCTTCATGTAGTGAAAATGTCTCTCACAGAGACAACTTTCACTGAAGTCATGGTAGAAACATATTTAAGAATTCTACAGCTTTATTTACATAACTATTCTTTCAGACCTGGCAGATGTTTGCCTATAAAAACAAATTTTCAGGACAAATTCCTTAAACCTTTTGAATATGCTTTGAACAAGTAGATCCTAGGATACATTCCATGAAAATAATAAAAGCTGAGATATAATAATAAACATAATGACATCTTCTTAACACATTATGCTTGGCCCTATCTCATATTGTCAGTATGGTTACATTCATTCCAGTGATGCCAGACCTGATTGACAGTGTTATAAATGGATAAGTAAACAAGAGAAATGCAAACACTGTAGCTACATTCTTGAGCAACATTTACCACTTCATAGGAGAGTTTATCATATTTATCCAATGTTATTCTGTCTTTAAAATTGCCAGAGAAGTCAAGACATTGTGTATTCTACATGACAATGAAGCCATCAATGTCAATCTCATTCTCTGAACAGCTATCATCTAAATTAAAGGGAAAAGAACTAATATGCATATTAATATACTTATATGTGCATTGAAGTGTGACCAAGTGGGTAAAAAGGTTCTGTGTTGTCATTCCAGTATGTATGGAGTTCTAATCCTCATTATCTCACTGCTCCTTCACATAACTCTGACTTACCATTCCAGCTTTCTAAACATACAATTATGTGTTCTCTTGTAGTAATAATATATGCTGATACTGAACATGAAATTAGAAAGTGAAGTACTATACTTAATGACATAAAATGTTGTGTCTTAAACCCTTATAAATTATTCATTTGTAGATGACAGGTTCTTCAATGCATGTTGGTTAATTAAGTATATATCTGGGATATCATATATTAACCACTGGTGGAAAAAATATAGTTCAGAAGAGATAACTTTTCATCTTCATTTACATTGATTTTTTGTGGTTGCAAATGCAAATGAAAGGGACAAGTACACTCTGTCTCTTGTGGCCTAAAGCCACTGGCCATTAAACCATCTAGATGCTAGGCTTGGGTTAGCTCATGAATAACTACCAAAGCATTTCACTTAAACTGGTGGGCTAAATTATTCATTCAGAATTAAAATGCCCCTAATTCATTTTAGCTTACTTGGTAAATTAAGCTAAAAACAATTAAAGCCACTCTAACTCTGAATGAGACTTTTCCACAAAGTAGGATAAGTAATTTATTTTGGGGCCACACCTTCAGCTGCCTCTGAATTTTCTATAGCTTTCCCACAAAGACAAGCCTGGAATCTGCCTCCCTATCTCACTGCATGCAGTTCTTCTGTATTTCAACCAGACATCTGAGTTTTTTTAATGTTTTATCCTGGTTGTATAAGATTCGGACATCTAAATGACAGACTTCAAATTTCTGTAACTCTCTAGACAGTAACAAGCATAGACATTCAGTAACCAGTGGGCAGCTTGCCTGTGTTTCATTTTATTTTCTTTTGTGATGGGTTGTGTTTTGTAGGCCTTCCTTGGTGACCAGGGTCAAAACCAAGGAAGTATTCCATCCCATCTCTTTACGTAATCAGGTGTACATAAGGCGAAGGGGGAGGTGTTCTTTTTTTTTTTTGCTCTCTTTTCCTTCTCGGGCTCTCACGTTGACGAGCTCTCGGTGTTTAGGACTAGCTTATCTGTGTTCAGCAAGGCCTGCTCTGAGGGTTGTTTGCCTGGGCTGGCAGCGAAGGTTGAGAATCTGCTTTTCCTAAGGAAAGTAGTGAGTTTACTACTGTGTTTGTTACTTACTGAGTTAATTTCTAAGTTTAGATTGTATATATTTGTTTGTCTCCTTTCCCTTTTTTGTCTCCCTCTCCCCTTTCCCTTCCCCTTGTCCCTTATTGGGGTGGTTTGGGGGTCCCTGTCTCGTTGTACCTAGTATATAAATTTTATATATATATATATTTCTTCAATTTTCTCTTGCTGCTTTTTTGCTGTTTCAGGAGAGAGAGGGGGGAATCTTTCTTGTGAGGTTTGGCCGTTGGCAGAGAGCCAACCCAAACTTTCACATCTTTCCATGCAACCTTGGGTTTTGTTGTGATCAAACTGCTGCAGCATTTTGATATGGTTCTCAAAAGAACACTAAGCTGAATGCTTACCTCTAACATTCCCTTTGTTTCAGTAGCAGGGTCCCATGTAGAATGGAGAATAGGAGTTAGGAGAAAGAAAAAAGATCAAACCTTCAGTCTATTGGTCAGTATTTTGTCATAAAATTCCTCTTCTGAGATCCAAATACAGTTACTGGGATCCTTTCAACATAACCCAGCGTAACACAGCCACAAGGACAGAAAATATTAGGCAAAGATTATGAAGAACCTTAAGTCCACTTCCAGCCTTTCTCTTTTCAGTCAAAGTATATAAACAGAACAGACTGAAGCAATACCAGTTTAGGTTGTTCATCTACTGTGAAGTAGATTGCAAGAATCTTGTCAGTTTTTTTTTTTTTTTTTGGTGTGTGTGTACAGTTCAGTCAGCAAATTCTAGCACAGAAGCATGCAGGTTCATAATTTATTGACGCCTTATTTATTAACATGAATTATGAGAGAGCCCTTGCATCTCGCACAAAATAAAACCAAAGAAAGTGGAATATTAAGAAACATTTACAATAAAAAATTATGTTACTATTTTTCATTTAGTCAAACTATCTAGTCAGGTTTTTGACTTTCTGCATTTCCTGGATTATTTGCAAATGTGATTAATTTGGATACTGCACAGTTGTGTTGTGATCAAGTGGTCCTTCAGTGAACATGACCAGGAAGCAATTTAATGAATTTAAGCTCAGCACAAGTCAGACCTAGGGTAGATATTAGGAAGAAGTATAAATACTGGAACAGAAGTTCCTTCTATTAGTGTATGGACACAAAAGTTTTCTATTATATTTATTAGAGATTATAGCTGTAGAATGAAATGTAGCAGTACTGATGTTCACTCTACCCATTCCACCGTACCTGTCCACCACACACATACACTCCCATCTCCATAAAGCCAAGGATAAGTCTTTTTTGACTACCTATTGCCATGAGACACAATACATACAAGAAATAATAAATAAATCTTGTAGATACAAGGAATACACAATACACATCAAATATATATTGTTCATTTATTTTTCAGTGAATTAAAATAGAGAAAACTTTTGTGTATGTTTTAAAACTATCCTGTTGATCGCATCATATTCAGGCCATTGTGATTTATACATCTTAAAGTGACTGAAAGACAACCGAATAGTGGGCTAAATTCAAGACCCTTTATTTCTCATTTCTTTACTAGATAATAATTCCTTTCTAGAAAAAAAAAAAAGAACACATTAGAGACAAAGAAAGAGACAAAGAGAGAAAGGAAGG